>CM061139.1:137699521-138064354 GCA_030789695.1 Scilla litardierei
GTTTATGCCTAAATGACATATCTGATATTGCACAACCTTCTCTACAGGTGAACTTAAACTGTTATCTTCCTTTTGTAGTGCTTGATTGCAAAGCAGAGTAATATGGTGATGATGTCTAGTGATGGACACTGAATTATTATGTCCACTGATATAGCTGTATATGGAATGATTATTTGTAATGCAAGTGAGCTTTCTCCAGGGTGTGATCTATACCCAAATACCTAATACTAATATAAGTATACATTAGCCCTAATATTCTCTCTCAAGTCGATATCAATTATGTCCAACTTGTTACATAAAAAAGAAAACACCTTTCACAATACTATTTTGGTAATTATATTTGCTAATTGCTTTGATAAATGAGTGTAAAGAGTGCATGTCCACTTAGCTACAACATCTTAAACAAAATGTTAATTTACCTTTATATGTTGTTCATTTATAAAATATTGGATTATTAGCAACATAGAAGGTGGCATGATCAATACAAAACATAGGTAGATGCTCATTCATTGAAAACACCAGCTCTTATATCAGAGTATTCAACCACAACCTCTCGTGCCGTATGTGTCATATCACGAATATTTCTTGTCACACGCGTAGCTAGAGTCCCAAAGACCTTCAAATGTCTGTCTTTTATACAACAAATCTGATCTTTTGATGTAAATCAATATGTGTAATGCTGCCTCCAGTTAATCTGACTCAGTGACCTGTCACCATATGTGAAGTCTGCCATCGGAATAATAAGGTAGATGTGTTGGCCAATCATCTTCTTGTATTTATACATCTTTAGTTATATTGCTTGATTTTTTTTGCTACCTGATGGAAACATAACATGTTCATGGTATAATGATATGCAATTCTCTGTCTTCATTTTTATGCTTTTGATCTAGAAAAATCATGTTTCTTCAGACCTGGTTGCCAGAGAGCTTTTGTTCAGACTAGTTGACAATCCACGTTTACAGTCTTTTTCTGCCCAATGAATTGCTTAGTTTTATTCAGGTGGATTGCTTGGTGGATTGCTTGGTCATCTCTGTTAAGAATAGAACTATGAATCTTTTCATGTTTATTGGACATGATTGCTCTAACAGTAGTTCTTCATAATCTCTGTTAAGACCAAAATTTTTCTTGTAAATTTATAAAAAGTAACCTCTCCAAGCAAGGTTCAAGAGATATATGTTATGGATGTATTCCATTGATATGTATTCAAAATGTTTTAATAATGCTCCTAACATTTGGTCTTCCATGTAGAGAAACTAATTTAAAATTTGTAATAGGATGTTTAAATTTCTTATCTTTCTCCTTTAGAAGTAATGTTTGAAATTATCTTTTGCCAAATTATCTAGTTTTAAATATTAAACATGAAAATTTTATTTTCTAACTTCTATATTTTCAGTATAAAGCCTTTTTAATACCAATTCTTTGATATGTCCCAAAATATGTAAATCTAATTTCATTATTTTGTGTACAGAGCTTTGTTTGATTTTTTCCAGATATTTTTGCTTTCAAATTAAGTGTATCCAGAACAAATTGTACTTGCTTTAGAATAAAGCATATTTATTTTTCAAAGTATTATTATTAGGTCGATATTTTTCCCCCAAACTTTATGTTCGGTAGAAAATCTTGTTTCTTTCATTTAACATGGATAAGATTGTTCTCAAAATTTGATTCAAAATATTTTTTAAAAAGTTAATTTGTTATTTAAATTAGATAATTTCGAATTATGCTTGCCAGCTGCTTTTCCTAACTATCGTGCTTTCTATTCCAAAGTTAATTTTCTCGAAATAGTTTTTCATGCATATGTTTTTTAAATAGATTCAAATTTTAATCACCACTTTATTGTTGTATTAATCGCCACTTTAAAGCAAGTTTCAAACAATATTATATTATGAACTTGTCCTTTGTTATGTTTTCAAAATGTTTTTAACAATTGTGCTTTTTTTCGTTTATAGAATAACAAGTTTTTAGTTAGGAAGTATATTTTCAAACTTAAAAAGATAAAGCTTATCCTAAATATATTATTTTAAAGTTTGTTTTCCAAGTCTTTCTACCGATTTCTATCTTTTTTTACAAAATTAAATTTATCAAATTAGTTGTGTTTGAGTATATTTTAAATGCATTTATGTTTCTAATTTATACTAACTGCTTATATTAACTTTTAAAGAGTAGTATATTTTGAATTTACTCATTGATATGTTTTCAAAAATAGTTTAATTTTTTAACTATATTTTTTCCTCACATAAAAACTTTATTTTTAACTTCATTTTTGCAATTTTTAACTTTAGTCTTATTTATAGCTATCCTAAATGACATCAAAAAGAATCATCAAATGTTTTAACTTTTTAACTTTTAGGTTGAATTCTTTTAGATTTTCTAATTTCAAATTATAGGTGTATTTTGAACTTTCTAGCTTATTTAATTTTGTATATAAAGCTTGAAAAAATTATCATTAAGGTTTTATAATTTAAAATATAAACCCAAGTTTTTAAGGCAGTAAATTTATTTTCATTTTTGTTCAATCATTCTAAAGAAGGGTGGAAAGCTTTCACTTTGAAACTTTTGCACATAAATAATTGTAACTTGATATTAGAAGTAGGTTTTCAATATTTTGATTCAAATGGAAAACCTTTTTTCTCAAATACTATTGCATCACAAATATTTTTCAAATTTTATATTTATTTGGAAAATAAGTTCGTCTAAAATATTTTACTACTTTCTATTTTAAAATTCAAATCGTGAAGACGTAGTTTTAACTTTTTTACTTTTGAATTAAAACACAATTTTTACATACCAATTCTTGCATGATATTGTCCAAAATATTTTCGAAATAACTCTTCTAATTTTTGTACTTTTGTGTTGAAACAAATTGTTTTTAAATGGTGTATTTGTATTTTTAAAATTTCAAATTTAAGTTTGAATTTGTTTTTAAACTTTTATTCTTTCCAGTTATAAATTTTATTTTCCCAAATTTAAATTTATCAAGTTTTTCGTGTTTATATGGATATTTTAAATGCCTTAATACATCTGTTTTATCTTTAAAAAATAACTAAATTGTTACTGCATGTTTCATGCATGTTTCACGGAGAAATATATTTTGAACTTCCTTATTTTGTCTTCAAAACGTTTTAAAATAATTTCTTGTCTTCATAATGTTTTAAAATAATTTCTCGCCTCTTTACTGTATAGAGCTTAATATTAAAAATTGTATTTTTAATTTTCAATTTTTTGTTGTCGCCTAATATCCATTGACCTCATATTTTTGAAAAAAGCCTTTTATATTTTAAATTATACGTAAGCTTTCTAACTTGTTTAATTTTAAAGCATTCATTTCGAAGAATTATTTTCTACCTTTTCTTGTTTCAATAAAGCCATATTTTCATTCCAATTCTACGAATATTTTCACTTTGATATTTTAAGTAAAAACTTGTTTTTGGAAAGAGTGTTGATATCTTTTTAAAAATGTTTGCCATTTGAAAATAGTTTTTTAAATATTTTAAATTGTCGATTGAATTCGTAGTTCTTTTCTTTAAATATTTTAAATTGCATCTTCATCTTTTAAACTTTGTAAACTATTAGATATTGAAAAATTAACTTGTTTATTCAAAATAGATTATTTTAAAGTATGTTTTCCAAGTCTTTTTATCGACTTTGCAAAATTAAATTTCTGTCAAATTAGTTGTGCTTGAGTATATTTTAAATCCATTTGTGTTTCTATTTTGAACTAATTGCTTAAAGTTACTTTCAAAGAGAAGTATGTTTTGAATTTACTCATTGATATGATTTCGAAAACAGTTTAATTATTTTTACTATATTTTTTCTTGTGTAAAAACTTTATTTTTAACTTTATTTTTGTAATTTTTAAAACTTTATGTCTAAATCATTATTAACTTTAGTCTTATTTATACCTATCCAAAATGACATCATAGGCATCATAAACTATTTTAACTTTTTTACTTTTAGTTTGAATTCATTTAAATTTTCTAATTTCAAATTATAAGCGTATTTTGGACTTTCTAGCCTATTTAATTTTGTATATAAAGCTTAAAAAAATTATCATCAAGGTTTTATACTTTAAAATATAAATCCATGTTTTGATTTTTGTTGAATCATTCTAATGATGTTTTGAAATCTCATTTTAAAATTTTGCACATAAATAATGGAAACGTGTTATTAGAAGTATGTTTTCAATATTTTGATTGTAACTTAGAAGTCTATTTCTAACTTGTTTACTTTCAAGGGGAAAACCTTTTTTCTCTTATACTATTGCATCACAAATATTTTTCAAATTTTATATTTATTTGGAAAATTATTGTTTTCAATTTTTTTTCAACTTTCTATGTTAAAATTCAAATCTTGAAGACATAGTTTTAACTTTATTACTTTTGAATTAAAACACAGTTTTACCTACCAATTCTAACCGATATCGTCAAAAATATTTTAAAAATAACTCTTCTAACTTTTGTTCTTTTGTATTGCAAAAAAATTGTTTTGAAATGTAATTGTAATTTAAATTTTTCTACTTCCAGTTTAAATTTGTTTTTGAATCTTCTAACTTTTTTTACTACTAAACATAAAATTTCTTGAAGACTTAGTTTTAACTTTTTAACTTTTGAATTAAAACACAATTTTTACATAACAATTCTTGCATGGTATTGTCCAAAATATTTTAGAAATAACTCTTCTAACTTTTGTACTTTTGTGTTGAAATTTTTTTTAATGGTGTAATTGTATTTTTAAAATTTAAACTTTCAGTTTGATTTTGTTTTTAAACTTTTATTCTTTCCAATTATTAATTTTGTTTTCACAAATTATCTTGTTGTAAATATATAACATGAAAATTTTATGTTTTAACTTATATATTTTAAGTTTAAAGCCTTTTAATGCCAATTCTTTGATATCTTCAAAAATTTGTTAATCTAATTTCAAAATGTTATAACAAATATTCTGTTTTTCATTTATAGAATAACATTTTTTTATTTAGGAAGTATATTTTCAAACTTCTAAATTTTCTACTTTAAAAAATTAAGCTTGGTTAGCTCTATTTTTTTTATCTGGATGCAACTTTTCATCAAATTTTCCTACTAGAGATTGCTTTTAAAAGTAGTAAATTTATTCGATAATACTTTTTGTTAGTATATTTCTTTGTTAAATTACAAAAAACCATATGTACTCTCTTTTCATCTTAAAAAATCAATAGTGACAATCGAAATTAGCAAAAAATCTTATTGTCTTGTACTTTGGTTCATGGAAAAAAATTATAATACTTTAATTATCTTTTACGAAATATCTTTTATGTCCTCACTTCAGAAAAATTTGGAAAATCACATCTATTTGTTCAACTTCGTCTAAACAAATGTAAAATTTCTAAGCTCAAAATCTTTTAAATTTTACCGTCTCATCATCATCAAACTTATTAGTTCACCGTTTTCTTCCCTTCACTTAATAATATCATTATCCACCACTACCAAAATTTCAAATCCAGTTGAACCCATTAAAACCTTAATTAATTTCATCATCGGAACACAAATGAAGCACTAATGTTTTCTCCTTTGTTCTGAAATCTTAATCCACACCTTTAACGTCTTCTTTATCAAATCCTATTGAAATACAACCAATTACATTCATTTCCACCACCTTCGCATTAAATTCCAACATGAGTCCCTCTTTTAATGAACTCCTCAGCTGAGCTACCGTTATAAGAGCGAAGTGGCGACAATAAGGGTTTAATGGGGGTTTCAGGGCTTACATGTGCATTTGTCACATTTCATACGTTTCAAGGTTATTAGCAAAGCTCATCATCCATGGATTTTAACATGGTTAGATTTTTCATGAACCAAAGTGCAGTGCATGGGCGTTTTTGCTAATTTTGATATGTTAATGGGTTTTCTAATTTGGGGTGTCTATTATTAGCTATATTTCTTTAAACATGTTTTGAAAGTTTGTATTTTTTTTGACTTCTCTACTTTCATATATATATATCAACTTGGATTTGGAAATAGATTCGTTTTCATCAACATTTTTATTTTTGGCCTGAACGTTTTTTCTACAAATTTTCAACTTTTAAATGGAATAGCTTGTTTCTCAACTTTATCTATTTACATTTACTTAAAAAAAATCAATTTTCCTTTTAAATAGACTATCTTAAATCATTTATGCAAGGTAATTCTTGGCCTTTTCCCTTCCAAACAAAATTTAAATTTATCAAGTTATTTGTGTGTATATGGATATTTCAAATGCCTTAATTCATCTCTTTTATCTTTAAAGAATAACTAAATTGTTACTGCATGTTTCATGCATGTTTCATGGAGAAGTATATTTTGAACTTCCTTATTCTGTCTTCAAAACGTTTTAAAATAATTTCTTTTCTTCAAAATGTTTTAAAATAATTTCTCGTCTCTTTACTGTATAGAACTTAATATTAAAAGTGTATTTTTAATTTTCAATTTTTTGTTGTCGCCTAATATCCATTAACCTCATATTTTTAAAAAAGCCTTTTATATTTTAAATTATATGTAAGCTTTCTAACTTGTTTAATTTTAAAGCCTTCATTTCGAAGAATTATTTTCTAGCTTTTCTTGTTTCAATAAAGCCATATTTTCATCCCAATTCTACGAATATTTTCACTTTGATATTTTTAGTAAAAACTTGTTTTTGGAAAGCGTGTTGCTATCTTTTTAAAAATGTTTGCCATTTGAAAATAGTTTTTTAAATATTTTAAATTGTCGATTGAATCGGTAGTTCTTTTCTTTAAATATTTTAAATTGCATCATCTTTTAAACTTTTTAAACTATTAGATATTGAAAAATTAATTTGTTTATTCAAAATAGATTATTTTAAAGTATGTTTTCCAAGTATTTTTACCGACTTTGTAAAATTAAATTTCTCAAATTAGTTGTGTTTGAGTATATTTTAAATCCATTTGTGTTTCTATTTTGAACTAATTGCTTAAAGTTACTTTCAAAGAGAAGTATATTTTGAATTTACTCATTGATATGATTTCGAAAACAGTTTAATTGTTTTTACTATATTTTTTCTTGTATAAAAACTTTATTTTTAACTTTATTTTTGTAATTTTTAAACTTTATGTCTAAATCATTATTAACTTTTGTCTTATTTATACTTATCGAAAATGACATCATAGACTATTTTAACTTTTTTACTTTCAGTTTGAATTCCTTTAAATTTTCTAATTTCAAATTATAAGCGTATTTTGGACTTTCTAGCCTATTTAATTTTGTGTATAAAGTTTAAAAAAATTATCATCAAGGTTTTATACTTTAAAATATAAACCCATGTTTTGATTTTTGTTGAATCATTCTAATGATGTTTTGAAATCTCACTTTTAAAATTTTGCACATAAATAATGGAAACTTGTTAATAAAAGTATGTTTTCAATATTTTGATTTTAACTTAGAAGTCTATTTCTAACTTGTTTACCTTTAAGTGGAAAACCTTTTTTCTCTTATACTATTGCATCACAAATATTTTTCAAATTTTATATTTATTTGGAAAATTAATTTTTTCAAAAATACTTTTCAACTTTCTATGTTAAAATTCAAATCTTGAAGACGTAGTTTTAACTTTATTACTTTTGAATTAAAACACAGTTTTGCCTCCCAATTCTAACCGATACGTCAAAAATATTTCAGAAATAACTCTTCTAACATTTGTACTTATGTATTGAAGAAAAATTGTTTTGAAATGATGTAATTGTAATTTAAAATTTTCAACTTCCAGTTTAAATTTGTATTTTAATCTTCTAACTTTTTTTACTACTAAACATAAAATTTCTTGAAGACTTAGTTTTAACTTTTTAACTTTTGAATTAAAACACAATTTTTACATACCAATTCTTGCATGGTATCGACCAAAATATTTTAGAAATAACACTTCTAACTTTTGTACTTTTGTGTTGAAATTTTTTTAATGGTGTAATTGTATTTTTAAAAGTTAAACTTTCAGTTTGATTTTGTTTTTAAACTTTTATTCTTTCCAATTATTAATTTTGTTTTCCCAAATTATCTTGTTGTAAATATATAACATGAAATTTTTTTAACTTATATATTTTAAGTTTAAAGCCTTTTAATGCCAATTCTTTGATATCTTCAAAAATATGTTAATCTAATTTCAAAATGTTTTAATAAATATCCTGTTTTTCATTTATAGAATAACATTTTTTATTTAGGAAGTATATTTTCAAACTTCTAAATTTTCTACTTTAAAAAATTAAGCTTGGTTAGCTCTATCTTTTTATCTGGACGCATCTTTTCATCAAATTTTCCTACTTGAGATTGCTTTTAAAAGTAGTAGATTTATTCGATATTGTTTTTTGTTAGTATATTTCTTGGTTAAATTACAAAAAACCATATGTACTCTCTTTTCTTCTTAAAAAATCAACAGTGACAATCGAAATTAGCAAAAATTCTTATTGTCTTGTACTTTGGTTCATGGAAAAAAAATTCTAATACTTTCATTATCTTTTATGAAATATCTTTTATGTCATCACTTCAGAAAAATTTGGAAAATCACATCTATTTGTTCAACTTCATCTAAACAAACGTAAAATTTCTAAGCTCAAAATCTTTTAAATTTTACCGTCTCATCATCATCAAACATATTTGTTCATCGTTTTCTTCCCTTCACTTCATAATATCATTATCCACCACCACCAAAATTTCAAATCCAGTTGAACCCATTAAAACCTTAATTAATTTCATCATCGGAACACAAATGAAACACTAATGTTTTCTCATTTGTTCTGAAATCTTCATCCACACCTTTAACGTCTTCTTTATCAAATCCTATTGAAATACAACCAATTACATTCATTTCCACCACCATCGCCTTAAATTCCAACATGAGTCCCTCTTTTGATGAACTCCTCAGCTGAGCTACCGTTATAAGAACGAAGTGGCGACAATAAGGGTTTAATGGGTGTTTCAGAGCTTACATGTGCATTTGTCACATTTCATACGTTTCAAGGTTATTAGCAAAGCTCATCATCCGTGGATTTTAACATGGTTAGATTTTTGATGAACCAAAGTGCAGTGCATGGGCGTTTTTGCTAATTTTGATATGTTAATGGGTTTTCTAATTTGGGGTGTCTATAATTAGCTATATTTCTTTAAACATGTTTTGACAGTTTGTATTTTTTGACTTCTCTACTTTCATATATATATCAACTTGGTTTTGGAAATAGATTCCTTTTCATCAACATTTTTATTTTTGGCCCGAACGTTTTTCCCTGCAAATTTTCAACTTTCAAATGGAATAGCTTATTTCTCAACTTTATCTATTTACATTTACTTAAAAAAATCAATTTTCCTTTTAAATAGACTATCTTAAATCATTTATGCAAGGTAATTCTTGGCTTTTTCCCTTCCTAACAAAATTTAAATTTATCAAGTTTTTCGTGTGTACATGGATATTTCAAACACCTTAATTCATCTCTTTTATCTTTAAAAAATAACTAAATTGTTACTATATGTTTCATGCATGTTTCATGGAGAAGTATATTTTGAACTTCCTTATTCTGTCTTCAAAACGTTTTAAAATAATTTCTTTTCTTCAAGATGTTTTAAAATAATTTCTCGCCTCTTTACTGTATAGAACTTAATGTTAAAAGTGTATTTTTAATTTTCAATTTTTTGTTGTCGCCTAATATCGATTGACCTCATATTTTTAAAATAAGCCTTTTATATTTTAAATTATATGTAAGCTTTCTAACTTGTTTAATTTTAATGCCTTCATTTCGAAGAATTATTTTCTAGCTTTTCTTGTTTTAATAAAGCCATTTTTTCATCCCAATTCTACGAATATTTTCACTTTGATATTTTTAGTAAAAACTTGTTTTTGGAAAGTGTGTTGATATCTTTTTAAAAATGTTTGCCATTTGAAAATAGTTTTTTAAATATTTTAAATTGTCGATTGAATCCGTAGTTCTTTTCTTTAAATATTTTAAATTGCATCTTCATCTTTTAAACTTTGTAAACTGTTAGATTTTGAAAAATTAATTTGTTTATTCAAAATAGATTACTTTAAAGTATGTTTTCCAAGTCTTTTTACCGACTTTGCAAAATTAAATTTGTCTAATTAGTTGTGTTTGAGTATATTTTAAATCCATTTGTGTTTCTATTTTGAACTAATTGCTTTAAGTTACTTTCAAAGAGAAGTATATTTTGAATTTACTCATTGATATGATTTCGAAAACAGTTTAATTGTTTTTACTATATTTTTTCTTGTATAAAAACTTTATTTTTAACTTTATTTTTGTAATTTTTAAAACTTTATGTCTAAATCATTATTAACTTTAGTCTTATTTATACCTATCTAAAATGACATCATAGGCATCATAAACTATTTTAACTTTTTTACTTTTAGTTTGAATTCCTTTAAATTTTCTAATTTCAAATTATAAGCGTATTTGGACTTTCTAACCTATTTAATTTTGTATATAAAGTTTTAAAAAATTATCATCAAGGTTTTATACTTTAAAATATAAACCCATGTTTTGATTTTTGTTGAATCATTCTAATGATGTTTTTAAATCTCACGTTTAAAATTTTGCACATAAATAATGGAAACTTGTTAATAGAAGTATGTTTTCAATATTTTGATTGTAACTTAGAAGTCTATTTCTAACTTGTTTACTTTCAAGGGGAAAACAGTTTTTCTCTTATACTATTGCATCACAAATATTTTTCAAATTTTATATTTATTTGGAAAATTATTTTTTTTAAAAATATTTTTCAACTTTCTATGTTAAAATTCAAATCTTGAAGATATTGTTTTAACTTTATTACTTTTGAATTAAAACGCAGTTTTACCTATCAATTCTAACCGATATCGTCACTTATATTTTAGAAATAACACTTCTAACATTTGTACTTATGTATTGACAAAAATTGTTTTGAAATGGTGTAATTGTAATTTAAAATTTTCAACTTCCAGTTTAAATTTGTTTTTTAATCTTCTAACTTTTTTTACTACTAAACATAAAATTTCTTGAAGACTTAGTTTTAACTTTTTAACTTTTGAATTAAAACACAATTTTTACATACCAATTCTTGCATGGTATCTACCAAAATATTTTAGAAATAACTCTTCTAACTTTTGTACTTTTGTGTTGAAATTTTTTTAATGGTGTAATTGTATTTTTAAAATTTAAACTTTCAGTTTGATTTTGTTTTTAAACTTTTATTCTTTAAAATTATTAATTTTGTTTTCCCAAATTATCTTGTTGTAAATATATAACAGGAATTTTTTTTAACTTATATATTTTAAGTTTAAAGCCTTTTAATGCCAATTCTTTGATATCTTCAAAAATATGTTAATCTAATTTCAAAATGTTATAACAAATATTCTGTTTTTCATTTATAGAATAACATTTTTTATTTAGGAAGTATATTTTCAAACTTCTAAATTTTCTACTTTAAAAAATTAAGCTTGGTTAGCTCTATCTTTTTATCTTTATCTGGACGCATCTTTTCATCAAATTTTCCTACTTGAGATTGCTTTTAAAAGTAGTAAATTTATTCGATAATACTTTTTGTTAGTATATTTCTTTGTTAAATTACAAAAAACCATATGTACTCTCTTTTCTTCTTAAAAAATCAACAGTGACAATCGAAATTAGCAAAAAATCATATTGTCTTGTACTTTGGTTCATGGAAAAAAATGCTAATACTTTCATTTTCTTTTATGAAATACCTTTTATGTCGTCATCACTTCAGAAAAATTTGGAAAATCACATCTATTTGTTCAACTTCGTCTAAACAAACGTAAAATTTCTAAGCTCAAAATCTTTCAAATTTTACCGTCTCATCATCATCAAACATATTAGTTCATCGTTTTCTTCCCTTCACTTCATAATATCATTATCCACCACCACCAAAATTTCAAATCGAGTTGAACCAATTAAAACCTTAATTAATTTCATCATCGGAACACAAATGAAACACTAATGTTTTCTCATTTCTTCTGAAATCTTCATCCCCACCTTTAACGTCTTCTTTATCAAATCCTATTGAAATAAAACCAATTTCATTCATTTCCACCACCATCGCCTTAAATTCCAACATGAGTCCCTCTTTTAATGAACTCATCAGCTAAGCTAATGTTATAACAACGAAGTGGCGACAATAAGGGTTTAATGGAGGTTTCAGAGCTTACATGTGCATTTGTCACATTTCATACGTTTCAAGGTTATTAGCAAAGCTCATCATCCATGGATTTTATCATGGTTAGATTTTTGATGAACCAAAGTGCAGTGCATGGTCATTTTTGCTAATTTTGATATGTTAATGGGTTTTCTAATTTGGGGTGTCTATAATTAGCTATATTTCTTTAAACATGTTTTGAAAGTTTGTATTTTTTTGACATCTCTACTTTCATATATATATCAACTTGGTTTTGGAAATAGATTCTTTTTCATCAACATTTTTATTTTTGGCCCGAATGTTTTTCCCTACAAATTTTAAACTTTCAAATGGAATAGCTTGTTTCTCAACTTTATCTATTTACATTTATTTAAAAAAATCAATTTTCCTTTTAAATAGACTATCTTAAATCATTTATGCAAGGTAATTCTTGGCTTTTTCCCTTCCAAACAAAATTTAAATTTATCAAGTTTTTCGTCTGTATATGGTATTTCAAATGCCTTAATTCATCTCTTTTATCTTTAAAAAATAACTAAATTGTTACTGCATGTTTCATGGAGAAGTATATTTTGAACTTCCTTATTCTGTCTTCAAAACGTTTTGAAATAATTTCTTGTCTTCAAGATGTTTTAAAATAATTTCTTGTCTCATTACTGTATAGAACTTAATATTAAAAGTGTATTTTTAATTTTCAATTTTTTGTTGTCGCCTAATATACATTAACCTCGTATTTTTAAGAAAAGCCTTTTATATTTTAATTATATGTAAGCTTTCTAACTTGTTTAATTTTAAAGCCTTCATTTCGAAGAATTATTTTCTAGCTTTTTTGTTTCAATAAATCCATATTTTCATCCCAATTCTCCGAATATTTTCACGTTGATATTTTTAGTAAAAACTTGTTTTTGGAAAGCGTGTTGATATCCTTTTAAAAATGTTTGCCATTTGAAAATAGTTTTTTAAATATTTTAAATTGTCGATTGAATCCGTAGTTCTTTTCTTTAAATATTTTAAATTGCATCTTCATCTTTTAAACTTTGTAAAATATTAGATATTGAAAAATTAATTTGTTTATTCAAAATAGATTATTTTAAAGTATGTTTTCCAAGTCTTTTTACCGACTTTCCAAAATTAAATTTGTCTAATTAGTTGTGTTTGAGTATATTTTAAATCCATTTGTGTTTCTATTTTGAACTAATTGCTTAAATTTACTTTCAAAGTGAAGTATATTTTGAATTTACTCAATGATATGATTTCGAAAACAGTTTAATTGTTTATACTATATTTTTTCTTGTATAAAAACTTTATTTTTAACTTTA
Source organism: Scilla litardierei (assembly GCA_030789695.1). NCBI lineage: Eukaryota > Viridiplantae > Streptophyta > Magnoliopsida > Asparagales > Asparagaceae > Scilla > Scilla litardierei. The sequence goes on from CM061139.1 coordinate 137,712,993, forward strand.
TGTTTGTAATTTTTAAAACTTTATGTCTAAATCATTATTAACTTTAGTCTTATTTATACCTATCGAAAATGACATCATAGGCATCATAAACTAATTTAAAATTTTTACTTTTAGTTTGAATTCCTTTAAATTTTCTAATTTCAAATTATAAGCGTATCTTGGACTTTCTAGCCTATTTAATTTTGTATATAATAAGCGTATTTTGGACTTTCTAGCCTATTTAATTTTGTATATAAAGTTCAAAAAATTATCATCAAGGTTTTATACTTTAAAATATAAACCCATGTTTTGATTTTTGTTGAATCAATCTAAAGATGTTTTGAAATCTCACTTTTAAAATTTTGCACATAAATAATGGAAACTTGTTGATAGAAGTATGTTTTCAATATTTTGATTTTAACTTAGAAGTCTATTTCTAACTTGTTTACCTTCAAGGGGAAAACCTTTTTCTCTTATACTATTGCATCACAAATATTTTTCAAATTTTATATTTATTTGGAAAATTAATTTTTTCAAAATATTTTTCAACTTTCTATGTTAAAATTCAAATCATGAAGACGTAGTTTTAATTTTATTACTTTTGAATTAAAACGCAGTTTTACCTACAAATTCTAACCGATATCGTCAAAAATATTTTAGAAATAACTCTTCTAACATTTGTACTTATGTATTGAAGAAAAATTGTTTTGAAATGGTGTAATTGTAATTTAAATTTTTCTACTTCCAGTTTAAATTTGATTTTTAATCTTCTAACTTTTTTTACTTCTAAACATAAAATTTCTTGAAGACTTAGTTTTAACTTTTTAACTTTTGAATTAGAACACAATTTTTACATACCAATTCTTGCATGGTATCGACCAAAATATTTTAGAAATAAAACTTCTAACTTTTGTACTTTTGTGTTGAAATTTTTTTAATGGTGTAATTGTATTTTTAAAAGTTAAACTTTCAGTTTGATTTTGTTTTTAAACTTTTATTCTTTCCAATTATTAATTTTGTTTTCCCAAATTATCTTGTTGTAAATATATAACATGAAAACTTTATTTTGTAACTTATATATTTTAAGTTTAAAGCCTTTTAATGCCAATTCTTTGATATCCTCAAAAATATGTTCATCTAATTTCAAAATGTTTTAACAAATATTCTGTTTTTCATTTATAGAATAACATTTTTTATTTAGGAAGTATATTTTCAGACTTCTAAATTTTCTACTTTAAAAAATTAAGCTTGGTTGGCTCTATTTTTTTATCTGGACGCATCTTTTCATCAAAACTTCCTACTAGAGATTGCTTTTAAAAGTTGTAAATTTATTCGATATTACTTTTTGTTAGTATATTTCTTGGTTAAATTATAAAAAACCATATATACTCTCTTTTCTTCTTAAAAAATCAAGAGTGATAATCGAAATTAGCAAAAAATCTTATTGTCTTGTACTTTGGTTCATGGAAAAAAATTCTAATACTTTCATTATCTTTTATGAAATACCTTTTATGTCATCACTTCAGACAAATTTGGAAAATCACATCTATTTGTTCAACTTCATCTAAACAAACGTAAAATTTCTAAGCTCAAAATCTTTCAAATTTTACCGTCTCATCATCATCAAACATATTAGTTCATCGTTTTCTTCCCTTCACTTAATAATATCATTATCCGCCACCACCAAAATTTCAAATCCAGTTGAACACATTAAAACCTTAATTAATTTCATCATCGGAACACAAATGAAACACTAATGTTTTCTCATTTGTTCTGAAATCTTCATCCACACCTTTAACGTCTTCTTTATCAAAGCCTATTGAAATACAACCAATTACATTCATTTCCACCACCATCGCCTTAAATTCCGACATGAGTCCCTCTTTTAATGAACTCCTCAGCTGAGCTACCGTTATAAGCGCGAAGTGGCGTCAATAAGGGTTTAATGGGGGTTTCAGGGCTTACATGTGCATCTGTCACATTTCATACGTTTCAAGGTTATTAGCAAAGCTCATCATCCATGGATTTTAACATGGTTAGATTTTTCATGAACCAAAGTGTAGTGCATGGGCGTTTTTGCTAATTTTGATATGTTAGTGGGTTTTCTAATTTGGGGTGTCTATAATTAGCTATATTTCTTTAAACATGTTTTGAAAGTTTGTATTTTTTTTTGACTTCTCTACTTTCATATATATATATCAACTTGGATTTGGAAATAGATTCGTTTTCATCAACATTTTTATTTTTGGCCTGAACGTTTTTTCTACAAATTTTCAACTTTTAAATGGAATAGCTTGTTTCTCAACTTTATCTATTTACATTTACTTAAAAAAAATCAATTTTCCTTTTAAATAGACTATCTTAAATCATTTATGCAAGGTAATTCTTGGCTTTTTCCCTTCCAAAAAATTTTAAATTTATCAGTTTTTCGTGTGTATATGGATATTTCAAACGCCTTAATTCATCTCTTTTATCTTTAAAAAATAACTAAATTGTTACTGTATGTTTCATGCATGTTTCATTGAGAAGTATATTTTGAACTTCCTTATTCTGTCTTCAAAACGTTTTAAAATAATTTCTTGTCTTCAAGATGTTTTAAAATAATTTCTCGCCTCTTTACTGTATAGAACTTAATATTAAAAGTGTATTTTTAATTTTCATTTTTTATTTGTTGCCTAATATCCATTGACCTCATATTTTTTAAAAAAGCCTTTTATATTTTAAATTTTATGTAAGCTTTCTAACTTGTTTAATTTTAAAGCCTTCATTACGAAGAATTATTTTCTAGCTTTTCTTGTTTCAATAAAGCCATATTTTCATCCCAATCTACGAATATTTTCACATTGATATTTTTAGTAAAAACTTGTTTTTGGAAAGCGTGTTGATATCTTTTTAAAAATGTTTGCCATTTCAAAATAGTTTTTTAAATATTTTAAATTGTCGATTGAATCCGTAGTTCTTTTCTTTAAATATTTTAAATTGCATCTTCATCTTTTAAACTTTGTAAACTATTAGGTATTGAAAAATTTATTTGTTTATTCAAAATAGATTATTTTAAAGAATGTTTTCCAAGTCTTTTTACCGACTTTGCAAAATTAAATTTCTCAAATTAGTTGTGTTTTGAGTATATTTAAATCCATTTGTGTTTCTATTTTGAACTAATTGCTTAAAGTTACTTTCAAAGAGAAGTATATTTTGAATTTACTCATTGATATGATTTCGAAAACAGTTTAATTCTTTTTACAATATTTTTTCTTGTATAAAAACTTTATTTTTAACTTTATTTTTGTAATTTTTAAAACTTTATGTCTAAATCATTATTAACTTTAGTCTTATTTATACCTATCTAAAATGACATCATAGGCATCATAAACTATTTAAACTTTTTTACTTTTAGTTTGAATTCCTTTAAATTTTCTAATTTCAAATTATAAGCGTATTTTGGACTTTCTAGCCTATTTAATTTTGTATATAAAGTTTTAAAAAATTATCATCAAGGTTTTATACTTTAAAATATAAACCCATGTTTTGATTTTTGTTGAATCATTCTAATGATGTTTTTAAATCTCACTTTTAAAATTTTGCACATAAATAATGGAAACTTGTTATTAGAAGTATGTTTTCAATATTTTGATTGTAACTTAGAAGTCTATTTCTAACTTGTTTACTTCCAAGGGGAAAACATTTTTTCTCTTATACTATTGCATCACAAATTTTTTTCAAATTTTATATTTATTTGGAAAATTAATTTTTTAATCATATTTTTCAACTTTCTATGTTAAAATTCAAATCTTGAAGACGTAGTTTTAACTTTAGTACTTTTTAACTTTTTTTACTTCTAAACATAAAATTTCTTGAAGACTTAGTTTTAACTTTTTAACTTTTGAATTAGAACACAATTTTTACATACCAATTCTTGCATGGTATCGACCAAAATATTTTAGAAATAAAACTTCTAACTTTTGTACTTTTGTGTTGAAATTTTTTTAATGGTGTAATTGTATTTTTAAAAGTTAAACTTTCAGTTTGATTTTGTTTTTAAACTTTTATTCTTTCCAATTATTAATTTTGTTTTCCCAAATTATCTTGTTTTAAATATATAACATGAAAACTTTATTTTGTAACTTATATATTTTAAGTTTAAAGCCTTTTAATGCCAATTCTTTGATATCCTCAAAAATATGTTAATCTAATTTCAAAATGTTTTAACAAATATTCTGTTTTTCATTTATAGAATAACATTTTTTATTTAGGAAGTATATTTTCAAACTTCTAAATTTTCTACTTTAAAAAATTAAGCTTGGTTGGCTCTATTTTTTTATCTGGACGCATCTTTTCATCAAAACTTCCTACTAGAGATTGCTTTTAAAAGTTGTAAATTTATTCGATATTACTTTTTGTTAGTATATTTCTTGGTTAAATTATAAAAAACCATATGTACTCTCTTTTCTTCTTAAAAAATCAAGAGTGACAATCGAAATTAGCAAAAAATCTTATTGTCTTGTACTTTGGTTCATGGAAAAAAATTCTAATACTTTCATTATCTTTTATGAAATACCTTTTATGTCATCACTTCAGACAAATTTGGAAAATCACATCTATTTGTTCAACTTCATCTAAACAAACGTAAAATTTCTAAGCTCAAAATCTTTCAAATTTTACCGTCTCATCATCATCAAACATATTAGTTCATCGTTTTCTTCCCTTCACTTAATAATATCATTATCCGTCACCACCAAAATTTCAAATCCAGTTGAACCCATTAAAACCTTAATTAATTTCATCATCGGAACACAAATGAAACACTAATGTTTTCTCCTTTGTTCTGAAATCTTCATCCACACCTTTAACGTCTTCTTTATCAAAGCCTATTGAAATACAACCAATTACATTCATTTCCACCACCATCGCCTTAAATTCCGACATGAGTCCCTCTTTTAATGAACTCCTCAGCTGAGCTACCGTTATAAGCGCGAAGTGGCGTCAATAAGGGTTTAATGGGGGTTTCAGGGCTTACATGTGCATCTGTCACATTTCATACGTTTCAAGGTTATTAGCAAAGCTCATCATCCATGGATTTTAACATGGTTAGATTTTTCATGAACCAAAGTGTAGTGCATGGGCGTTTTTGCTAATTTTGATATGTTAGTGGGTTTTCTAATTTGGGGTGTCTATAATTAGCTATATTTCTTTAAACATGTTTTGAAAGCTTGTATTTTTTTGACTTCTCTACCTTCATATATATATCAACTTGGGTTTGGAAATAGATTCTTTTTCATCAACATTTTTATTTTTGGCCTAAACGTTTTCCTACAAATTTTCAACTTTCAAATGGAACAGCTTGTTTCTCAACTTTATCTATTTACATTTACTTAAAAAAAATCAATTTTCCTTTTAAATAGACTATCTTAAATCATTTATGCAAGGTAATTCTTGGCTTTTTCCCTTCCAAAAAAAAATTTAAATTTATCAGTTTTTCGTGTATATATGGATATTTCAAACGCCTTAATTCATCTCTTTTATCTTTAAAAAATAACTAAATTGTTACTGTATGTTTCATGCATGTTTCATTGAGAAGTATATTTTGAACTTCCTTATTCTGTCTTCAAAACGTTTTAAAATAATTTCTTGTCTTCAAGATGTTTTAAAATAATTTCTCGCCTCTTTACTGTATAGAACTTAATATTAAAAGTGTATTTTTAATTTTCATTTTTTATTTGTCGCCTAATATCCATTGACCTCATATTTTTTTAAAAAGCCTTTTATATTTTAAATTTTATGTAAGCTTTCTAACTTGTTTAATTTTAAAGCCTTCATTTCGAAGAATTATTTTCTAGCTTTTCTTGTTTCAATAAAGCCATATTTTCATCCCAATCTACGAATATTTTCACATTGATATTTTTAGTCAAAACTTGTTTTTGGAAAGCGTGTTGATATCTTTTTAAAAATGTTTGCCATTTCAAAATAGTTTTTTAAATATTTTAAATTGTCGATTGAATCCGTAGTTCTTTTCTTTAAATATTTTAAATTGCATCTTCATCTTTTAAACTTTGTAAACTATTAGGTATTGAAAAATTTATTTGTTTATTCAAAATAGATTATTTTAAAGAATGTTTTCCAAGTCTTTTTACCGACTTTGCAAAATTAAATTTCTCAAATTAGTTGTGTTTTGAGTATATTTAAATCCATTTGTGTTTCTATTTTGAACTAATCGCTTAAAGTTACTTTCAAAGAGAAGTATATTTTGAATTTACTCATTGATATGATTTCGAAAACAGTTTAATTCTTTTTACAATATTTTTTCTTGTATGAAAACTTTATTTTTAACTTTATTTTTAAATTTGTTTTTTAAATGACATCATAGGCATCATAAACTATTTTAACTTTTTTACTTTTAGTTTGAATTCCTTTAAATTTTCTAATTTCAAATTATAAGCGTAGTTTGGACTTTCTAGCCTATTTAATTTTGTATATAAAGTTTAAAAAAATTATCTTCAAGGTTTTATACTTTAAAATATAAACCCGTGGTTTGATTTTTTTTTGAATCATTCTAATGATGTTTTGAAATCTCACTTTTAAAATTTTGCACATAAATAATGTAAACTTGTTATTAGAAGTATGTTTTCAATATTTTGATTGTAACTTAGAAGTCTATTTCTAACTTGTTTACTTTCAAGTGGAAAACCATTTTTCTCTTATACTATTGCATCACAAATATTTTTCAAAATTTATATTTATTTTGAAAATTAATTTTTTCAAAATGTTTTTCAACTTTCTATGTTAAAATTCAATTCTTGAAGACGTAGTTTTAACTTTATTACTTTTGAATTAAAACACAGTTTTACCTACCAATTCTAACCGATATCGTCAAAAGTATTTTAGAAATAACTCTTCTAACATTTGTGCTTATGTGTTGAAGAAAAATTGTTTTGAAATGGTGTAATTGTAATTTAAATTTTTCTACTTCCAGTTTAAATTTGTTTTTTAATCTTCTAACTTTTTTTACTTCTAAACATAAAATTTCTTGAAGACTTAGTTTTAACTATTTAACTTTTGAATTAAAACACAATTTTTACATACCAATTCTTGCATGGTATCGACCAAAATATTTTAGAAATAACTCTTCTAACTTTTGTACTTTTGTGTTGAAATTTTTTTAATGGTGTAATTGTATTTTGAAAATTTAAACTTTCAGTTTGATTTTGTTTTTAAACTTTTATTCTTTCCAGTTATTAATTTTGTTTTCCCAAATTATCTTGTTGTAAATATATAACATGAAAATTTTATTTTGTAACTTATATATTTTAAGTTTAAAGCCTTTTAATGCGAATTCTTTGATATCCTCAAAAATATGTTAATATAATTTCAAAATGTTTTAACAAATATTCTGTTTTTCATTTATAGAATAACATTTTGTGTTTAGGAAGTATATTTTCATACTTCTAAATTTTCTACTTAAAAAAATTAAGCTTGGTTAGCTCTATTTTTTTATTTGGACCCGTCTTTTCATCAAAATTTCCTACTAGAGATTGCTTTTAAAAGTAGTAAATATATTCGATATGACTTTTTGTTCGTATATTTTTTGGTTAAATTACAAAAAAACTATACGTACTCTCTTTTCATCTTAAAAAATCAACAGTGACAATCGAAATTAGCAAAAAATCATATTGTCTTGTACTTTAGTGCATGGAAAAAAATTCTAATACTTTCATTATCTTTTATGAAATACCTTTTATGTCATCACTTCAGAAAAATTTGGAACATCACATCTATTTGTTCAACTTCGTCTAAACAAACGTAAAATTTCTAAGCTCAAAATCTTTCAACTTTTACCGTCTCATCATCAAAAAACATATTAGTTCATTGTTTTCTTCTCTTCACTTAATAATATCATTATCCACCATCACCAAAATTTCAAATCCAGTTGAACCCATTAAAACCTCAATTAATTTCATCATCGGAACACAAATGAAACACTAATGTTTTCTCCATTGTTTTGAAATCTTCATCCACACCCTTAACGTCTTTTTTATCAAATCCTATTGAAATACAACCAATTACATTCATTTCCACCACCATCGCCTTAAATTCCAACATGAGTCACTCTTTTAATGAACTCCTCAGCTGAGCTATCGTTATAAGAGCGAAGTGGCGACAATAAGGGTTTAATGGGGGTTTCAGGGCTTACATGTGCGTTTGTCACATTTCATACGTTTCAAGGTTATTAGCAAAGCTCATCATTTATGGATTTTAACATGGTTAGAATTTTCATGAACCAAAGTGCAGTGCATGGGCGTTTTTGCTAATTTTGATATGTTAGTGGGTTTTCCAATTTGGGGTGTCTATAATTAGCTATATTTCTTTAAACATGTTTTGAAAGTTTGTATTTTTTTGACTTCTCTACTTTCATATATATATATATATATCAACTTGGGTTTGGAAATAGATTCTTTTTCATCAACATTTTTATTTTTGGCCTGAACGTTTTTCCTTAAAAATTTCAACTTTCAAATGGAATAGCTTGTTTCTCAACTTTATCTATTTACGTTTACTTAAAAAAAATCAATTTTCCTTTTAAATAGACTATATTAAATCATTTATGCAAGGTAATTCTTGGCTTTTTCCCTTTCAAACAAAATTTAAATTTATGAAGTTTTTCGTGTGTATATGGATATTTCAAATGCCTTAATTCATCTCTTTTATCTTTAAAAAATAACTAAATTGTTACTACATGTTTCATGGAGAAGTATATTTTGAACTTCCTGATTCCGCCTTCAAAACGTTTTAAAATAATTTCTTGTCTTCAAGATGTTTTAAAATAATTTCTTGCCTCTTTACTGTATATGACTTAATATTTAAAGTGTATTTTTAAATTTCATTTTTTTGTTGTCGCCTAATATCCATTGACCTCATATTTTTTAAAAAAGCCTTTTATATTTTATATTATATGTAAGCTTTCTAACTTGTTTAACTTTAAAGCCTTCATTTCGAAGAATTATTTTCTAGCTTTTCTTGTTTCAATAAAGCCATATTTTCATCCAAATCTACGAATATTTTCACTTTGATATTTTTGGTAAAAACTTGTTTTTGGAAAGCGTGTTGATATCTTTTTAAAAATGTTTGCCATTTGAAAATAGTTTTTTAAATATTTTAAATTGTCGATTGAATCCGTAGTTCTTTTCTTTAAATATTGCATCTTCATCTTTTAAACTTTGTAAACTATTAGATATTGAAAAATTAATTTGTTTATTCAAAATAGATTATTTTAAAGTATGTTTTTCAAGTCTTTTTACCAAATTTGCAAAATTAAATTTCTCAAATTAGTAAACTTTATTACTTTTGAATTAAAACGCAGTTTTACCTACCAATTCTAACCGATATCGTCAAAGGTATTTTAGAAATAACTCTTCTAACATTTGTACTTATGTATTGAAGAAAAATTGTTTTGAAATGGTGTAATTGTAATTTATATTTTTCTACATCCAGTTTAAATTTGTTTTTTAATCTTCTAACTTTTTTTACGTCTAAACATAAAATTTCTTGAAGACTTAGTTTTAACTTTTTAACTTTTGAAAAATTTTTTTATCTTGTTGTAAATATATAACATGAAAATTTTATTTCGTAACTTATATATTTTATGTTTAAAGCCTTTTAATGCCAATTCTTTGATATCCTCAAAAATATGTTAATCTAATTTCAAAAAAGCTTGGTTATTTCTTGGTTAAATTACAAAAAAACCATTTGTACTCTCTTTTCATCTTAAAAAATCAACAGTGGCAATCAAAATTAGCAAAAATCCTATTGTCTTGTACTTTGGTTTCTTGTACTTTGGTTCATGGAAAAAAATTCTAATACTTTAATTATCTTTTATGTAATACCTTTTATGTCTTCAATTCAGAAAAATTTGGAAAATCACATCTATTTGTTCAACTTCGTCTAAACAAACGTAAAATTTCTAAGCTCAAAATCTTTCAAATTTTACCATCTCATCATCATCAAACATATTAGTTCATCGTTTTCTTGCCTTCACTTAATAATATCATTATCCACCACCACCAAAATTTCTAATCCAGTTGAACCCATTAAAACCTTAATTAATTTCATCACATATTTTTTAGAAAAGCCTTTTATATTTTAATTATATGTAAGCTTTCTAACTTGTTTAATTTTAAAGCCTTCATTTCGAAGAATTATTTTCTAGCTTTTCTTGTTTCAATAAAGCCTTATTTTCATCCCAATTCTACGAATATTTTCACTTTGATATTTGTAGTAAAAACTTGTTTTTGGAAAGCGTGATATTTTAAATTGCATCTTCATCTTTTAAACTTTGTAAAATATTAGGTATTGAAAAATTAATTTGTTTATTCAAAATAGAGTATTTTAAAGTATGTTTTCCTAGTCTTTTTACCGACTGTGCAAAATTAAATTTCTCAAATTAGTTTTTTGAGTATATTTTAAATCCATTTGTGTTTCTATTTTGAACTAATTGCTTAAAGTTACTTTCAAAGAGAAGTATATTTTGAATTTACTCATTGATATGATTTCGAAAACAGTTTAATTGTTTTTACTATATTTTTTCTTGTATAGAAACTTTATTTTTAACTTTATTTTTGTAATTTTTAAAACTTTATGTCTAAATCATTATTAACTTTAGTCTTATTTATACCTATCGAAAATGACATAATAGGCATCATAAACTATTTTAACTTTTTAACTTTTAGTTTGAATTCCTTTAAATTTTCTAATTTCAAATTATAAGCGTATTTTGGACTTTCTAGCCTATTTAATTTTGTATATAAAGTTTAAAAAAATTTTCATCAAGGTTTTATACTTTAAAATATAAACCCATGTTTTGATTTTTGTTGAATCATTCTAATGATATTTTGAAATCTCACTTTTAAAATTTTGCACAAAAATAATGGAAACTTGTTATTAGAAGTATGGTTTCAATATTTTGATTTTAACTTAGAAGTCTATTTCTAACTTGTTTACTTTCAAGGGGAAAACATTTTTTCTCTTATACTATTGCATCACAAATATTTTTCAAATTTTATATTTATTTGGAAAATTAACTTTTTCAAAATAATTTTCAACTTTCTATGTTAAAATTCAAATCTTGAAGACGTAGTTTTAACTTTATTGCTTTTGAATTAAAGCGAAGTTTTAGCTACCAATTCTAATCGATATCGTCAAAAATATTTTAGAAATAACTCTTCTAACATTTGTACTTATGTATTGAAGAAAAATTGTTTTGAAATGGTGTAATTGTAATTTAAATGTTTCTACTTCCAGTTTAAATTTGTTTTTTAATCTTCTAACTTTTTTTACTTCTGAAATTTCTTGAAGACTTAGTTTTAACTTTTTAACTTTTGAATTAAAACACAATTTTTACATACCAGTTCTTGCATGGTATCGTCCAAAATATTTTAGAAATAACTCTTCTTACATCGTTTTCTTTCCCTCAGTTGAACCCATTAAAGGAAACACTAATGTGTTCCATCCTCACCCTTAACGTATTCTTTATCAAATCCTATTGAAATAAAACCAATTCTATTTATTTCCACCACCATCGCCTTAAATTCCAACATGAGTCCCTCTTTTAATGAACTCCTCAGCCGAGCTACCGTTATAAGAGCGAAGTGGCGACAATAAGGGTTTAATGGGGGGTTTCAGGGCTTACATGTGCATTTGTCACATTCATACGTTTCTAGGTTATTATCAAAGATCATCATCCATGGATTTTAACATGGTTAGATTTTTCATGAACCAAAGTGCAGTGCATGGGCGTTTTTGCTAATTTTGATATGTTAGTGGGTTTTCTAATTTGGGGTGTCTATAATTAGCTATATTTCTTTAAACATGTTTTGAAAATTTGTATTTTTTTGACTTCTCTACTTTCATATATATAACAACTTGGTACAAATTTTCTACTTTCGCAAGCTAATTCTTGGCTTATTTATACTTCTCCAAAATGACCTCATAGGCATCATAAACTATTTTAAATTTTTTACTTTTAGTTTGAATTCCTTTAAATTTTCTAATTTCAAATTATAAGCGTATTTTGGACTTTCTAGCCTATTTAATTTTGTATATAAAGTTTTAAAAAATTATCATCAAGGTTTTATATTTTAAAATATAAACCCATGTTTTGATTTTTGTTGAATCATTCTAATGATATTTTGAAATCTCACTTTTAAAATTTTGCACAAAAATAATGGAACCTTATATTAGAAGTATGGTTTCAATATTTCGATTTTAACTTAGAAGTCTATTTCTAACTTGTTTACTTTCATGGGGAAAACCTTTTTTCTCTTATACTATTGCATCACAAATATTTTTCAAATTTTATATTTATTTGGAAAATTAACTTTTTCAAAATAATTTTCAACTTTCTATGTTAAAATTCAAATCTTGAAGACGTAGTTTTAACTTTATTACTTTTAAATTAAAACGCAGTTTTACCTACCAATTTTAACCGATATCGTCAAAAATATTTTAGAAATAACTCTTCTAACATTTGTACTTATGTATTGAAGAAAAAATCTTTTGAAATGGTGTAATTGTAATTTAAATTTTTCTACTTCCAGTTTAAATTTGTTTTTTAATCTTCTAACTTTTTTTACTACTAAACATAAAATTTCTTGAAGACTTAGTTTTAACTTTTTAACTTTTGAATTAAAACACAATTTTTACATACCAATTCTTGTATGGTATCGTCCAAAATATTTTAGAAATAACTCTTCTGACTTTTGTACTTTTGTGTTGAAATTTTTTTTAATGGTGTAATTGTATTTTTAAAATTTAAACTTTTAGTTTGATTTTGTTTTTAAACTTTTATTCTTTCTAATTATTAATTTTGTTTTCCCAAATTATCTTGTTGTAAATATATAACATGAAAATTTTATTTTGTAACTTATATATTTTAAGTTTAAAGCCTTTTTATGCCAATTCTTTGATATCCACAAAAATATGTTAATCTAATTTCAAAATGTTTTAACAAATATTCTGTTTTTCAGTTATAGAATAACATTTTTTATTTAGGAAGTATATTTTCAAACTTCTAAATTTTCTACTTTAAAAAATTAAGCTTGGTTAGCTCTATTTTTTTATCTGGACGCATCTTTTCATCAAATTTTCCCACTAAAGATTGCTTTTAAAAGTAGTAAATTTATTCGATAATACTTTTTATTAGTATATTTCTTGGTTAAATTACAAAACACCATATGTACTCTCTTTTCATCTTAAAAAATCAACTGTGACAATCGAAATTAGCAAAAAAATCTTATTGTCTTGTTCTTTGGTCCATGGAAAAAAATTCTAATACTTTCATTATCTTTTATGAAATACCTTTTATGTCATCACTTCAGAAAAATTTGGAAAATCACATCTATTTTTTCAACTTCGTCTAAACAAACGTAAAATTTCTAAGCTCAAAATCTTTCAAATTTTACCGTCTCATCATCATCAAACATATTAGTTCATCGTTTTCTTCCCTTCACTTAATAATATCATTATCCACCACCACCAAAATTTCAATTCCAGTTGAACCCATTAAAACCTTAATTAATTTCATCATCGAAACACTAATGTTTTCTCCATTGTTCTGAAATCTTCATTCACACCTTTAACGTCTTTATCAAATCCTATTGAAATACAACCAATTACATTCATTTCCACCGCCATCGCCTTAAATTCCAACATGAGTCCCTCTTTTAATGAACTCCTCAGCTGAGCTACCGTTATAAGAACGAAGTGGCGACAATAAGGGTTTAATGGGGGTTTCAGGGCTTACATGTGCATTTGTCACATTTCATACGTTTCAAGGTTATTAGCAAAGCTCATCATCCATGGATTTTAACATGGTTAGATTTTTCATGAACCAAAGTGCCGTGCATGGGCGTTTTTGCTAATTTTGATATGTTAGTGGGTTTTCTAATTTGGGGTGTCTATAATTAGCTATATTTCTTTAAACATGTTTTGAAAGTTTGTATTTTTTTTGACTTCTCTACTTTCATATATATATCAACTTGGGTTTGGAAATAGATTCTTTTTCATCAACATTTTTATTTTTGGCCTGAACTTTTTTCCTACAAATTTTCAACTTTCAAATGGAATAGCTTGTTTCTTAACTTTATCTATTTACATTTACTTAAAAAAATCAATTTTCCTTTTAAATAGACTATCTTAAATCATTTATGCAAGGTAATTCTTGGCTTTTTCCCTTCCAAACAAAATTTAAATTTATCAAGTTTTTCGTGTGTATATGGATATTACAAATGCCTTAATTGATCTCTTTTATCTTTAAAAAATAACTAAATTGTTACTGCATGTTTCATGCATGTTTCATGGAGAAGTATATTTTGAACTTTCTTATTCCGCCTTCAAAACGTTTTAAAATAATTTCATGTCTTCAAGATGTTTTAAAATAATTTCTCGCCTCTTTGCTGTATATAACTTAATATTAAAAGTGTATTTATAATTTTCAATTTTTTGTTGTCACCTAATATCCATTGACCTCATATTTTTTAAAAAAGCCTTTTATATTTTAAATTATATGTAAGCTTTCTAACTTGTTTAATTTTAAAGCCTTCATTTCGAAGAATTATTTTCTAGCTTTTCTTGTTTCAATAAAGCCATATTTTCATCCCAATTCTACGAATATTTTCACTTTGATATTTTTAGTAAAAACTTGTTTTTGGAAAGCATGTTGATATCTTTTTAAAAATGTTTGCCATTTGAAAATAGTTTTTTTAATATTTTAAATTGTCGATTGAATCCGTAGTTCTTTTCTTTAAATATTTTAAATTGCATCTTCATCTTTTAAACTTTGTAAAATATTAGGTATTGAAAAATTAATTTGTTTATTCAAAATAGATTATTTTAAAGAATGTTTTCCAAGTCTTTTTACCGACTTTGCAAAATTAAATTTCTCAAATTAGTTGTGTTTGAGTATATTGTAAATCCATTTGTGTTTCTATTTTGAACTAATTGCTTAAAGTTACTTTCAAAGAGAAGTATATTTTGAATTTACTCATTGATATGATTTCGAAAACAGTTTAATTGTTTTTACTATATTTTTTCTTGTATAAAAACTTTATTTTTAACTTTATTTTTGTAATTTTTAAAACTTTATGTCTAAATCATTAACTTTAGTCTTATTTATACCTATCCAATATGACAACGTAGGCATCATAAACTATTTTAACTTTTTAACTTTTAGTTTGAATTCATTTAAATTTTCTAATTTCAAATTATAAGCGTATTTTGGAATTTCTAGCCTATTTAATTTTGTATATAAAGTTTAAAAAATTATCATCAAGGTTTTATACTTTAAAATATAAACCCATGTTTTGATTTTTGTTGAATCATTCTAATGATGTTTTGAAATCTCACTTTTAAAATTTTGCACATAAATAATGTAAACTTGTTATTAGAAGTATGGTTTCAATATTTTGATTTTAACTTAAAAGTTTATTTCTAACTTGTTTACTTTCAAGGGGAAAACCTTTTTTCTCTTATACTATTGCATCACAAATATTTTTCAAATTTTATATTTATTTGGAAAATTATTTTTTTCAAAATATTTTTTAACTTTCTATGTTAAAATTCAAATCTTGAAGACGTAGTTTTAACTTTATTACTTTTGAATTAAAACGCAGTTTTACCTACCAATTCTAACCGATATCGTCAAAAATATTTTAGAAATAACTCTTCTAACATTTGTACTTATGTATTGAAGAAAAATTGTTTTGAAATGGTGTAATTGTAATTTAAAATTTTCTACTTCCTGTTTAAATTTGTTGTTTAATCTTCTAAATTTTTTTACTTCTAAACATAAAATTTCTTGAAGACTTAGTTTTAACTTTTTAACTTTTGAATTAAAACACAATTTTTACAAACCAATTCTTGCATGGTATCGTCCAAAATATTTTAGAAATAACTCTTCTAACTTTTGTACTTTTGTGTTGAAATTTTTTTAATGGTGTAATTGAATTTTTAAAATTTAAACTTTCAGTTCGATTTTGTTTTTAAACTTTTATTCTTTCCAATTATTAGTTTTGTTTTCCCAAATTATCTTGTTGTAAATATATAACATGAAAAATTTATTTTTTAAACTTATATAGTTTAAGTTTAAAGCCTTTTAATGCCAATTCTTTGATATCTTTAAAAATATGTTAATCTAATTTCAAAATGTTTTAACAAATATTCTGTTTTTCATTCATAGAATAACATTTTTTTTGAAGTATATTTTCAAACTTCTAAATTTTCTACTTTAAAAAATTAAGCTTGGTTAGCTCTATCTTTTTATCTTTATCTGGACGCATCTTTTCATCAAATTTTCCTACTTGAGATTGCTTTTAAAAGTAGTAAATTTATTCGATAATACTTTTTGTTAGTATATTTCTTGGTTAAATTACAAAAAACCATATGTACTCTCTTTTCATCTTAAAAAATCAACAGTGACAATCAAAAATAGCAAAAAATCTTATTGTCTTTTTCTTTGGTTCATGGAAAAAAATTCTAATACTGTCATTATCTTTTATGAAGTACCTTTTTTGTCATCACTTCAGAAAAATTTGGAAAATCACATCTATTTCTTCAACTTCGTCTAAACAGACGTAAAATTTCTAAGCTCAAAATATTTTAAATTTTACCATCATTAAACATATTAGTTCATCGTTTTCTTCCCCTCACTTAATAATATCATTATCCACCACCACCAAAATTTCAAATCCAGTTGAACCCATTAAAAACTTAATTAATTTCATCATCGGAACACAAATGAAACACTAATGTTTGATTTTTTCAACTTGTTTGATTTTTTCCAGATATTTTTGTGTTCAAATTAAGTGTATCCAGAACAAATTGTACACACATTAGAATAAAGCATATTTATTTTTGAAAGTATTATTATTAGGTCGATAATGTTTTCCCCTAAACTTTACGTTCGGTAGAAAATCTTGTTTCTTTCATTTAAAATTAGCTAATTTAAATAACAAATTAATTATTAAAAAAATTTTGATTCAAATTTAACAATCGTGCTTTCTATTCCAAAGTTAAATTTCTCAAAATAGTTTTTCATGCATACGTTTTTTTAAATACATTTAAATTTTAAACGCCACTTTATAGCTATATTAATCGCCACTTTAAAGCAGTTTCAAACAATATTATATTTTGAACTTATCCTTTGTTATGTTTTCAAAATGTTTTTAACAATTGTGCTTTTTCTATATAAAATAACAAGTTTTTAGTTAGGAAGTATATGTTCAAACTTAAAAAAATAAAGCTTGTCCTAAATATATTATTTTAGTGGTTGTTTTCCAAGTCTTTCTATCGACTTCTATCTTTCTTTACAAAATTAAATTTATCAAATTAGTTGTGTTTGAGTATATTTTAAATGCATTTATGTTTCTAATTTATATTACCTACTTATGGTAACTTTCAAAGAGAAGTATATTTTTAATTGTTTAATTTTTTAACTATATTTTTTCCTTGTATAAAAGCTTTATTTTTAACTTTATTTTTTGTAATTTTTGACTTTAGTCTTATTTATAACTATCCTAAATGACATCAAAAGCATCATCAAATGTTTTAACTTTTTAACCTTTAGGTTGAATTCTTTTAAATTTTCTAATTTCAAATTATAGGTGTATTTTGAACTTTCTAGCTTATTTAATTTTGTATATAAAGCTTGAAAAAATTATCATCAAGGTTTTATCATCTAAAATATAAACACAAGTTTTTTTAGGTGGTAAATTTTATTTCATTTTTGTTGAATTATTCCAAAGATGGGTGGAAAGCTTTCACTTTGAAACGTTTGCACATAAATAATTGTAACTTGTTTACTTTCAAATGGAAAACTTTTTTTCTCAAATGCTATTGCATCACAAATATTTATCAAATTTTATATTTATTTGGATAATAGGTTTGTCTAAAATATTTTTCTACTTTCTATTTTTAACTTCAAATCTTGAAGACTTAGTTTTAACTTTTTTACTTTTGAATTAAAACACAATTTTTACTTGGGAGTTGCTATTAGCACAGAAATGATTGCTGAGTTCACAGACCACTTATTTACTAGTTTACCATTAAAATTCTATTGCTGAGTTTGTAGACTACTTATTTACAAGTTTAGCCTCCCCCTCCCCCCTTTCGCGTTGTTACCCCGTACACCATCGTCGTCGAGGACCCCCTCGGTCAAGCTGCTCTCATTTCAACGGACAAGGGCACCAACACTGATCTCGAAAGACGCCATTGTCTTCAAGCTTGCTCCTCTCTTTCTCAGATTCTCTATTCGCTTCTCCTCCTCCCCCCGATCGGAGAACAAAAAGCATGTGTTTTACTTATAGCGATCTCGTCGCGATCGGGGTTCCCCCTCCTCCGGAGGGTCCTGCACGCCGAATCCGCTCTCCCTCCAATCTCTGCTGCCTCCCACCCCTCGCACATTTGGGAACACTAGTCTCCCCAAATCCGAGGTTAATATGAAACCCTATCTCTGCCTCCTCCATGCCATTGAGAATCTGGGAAAAGAGACCAGCTTGGTGTTTGGATCACAGACCACTTTATATAACCCAATCTCTCTTTTCTTGATTAAATTACAAAAAACCTTAAGTACTCTCTTTTCATCTTAAAAAATCAACGATGACAATCGAAATTAGCAAAAAATCTTATTGTCTTGCACTTTGATTCATGGAAAAAAATTCTAATATTGTCATTATCTTTTAAGAAATACCTTTTATGTCATCACTTCAGTAAAATTTGGAAAATCACATCTATTTGTTCAACTTCCTCTAAGCAAACCTAAAATTTCTAAGCCCATAATCTTTAATATTTTACCAACTCATTATCATCAAACATATCAGTTCATCGTCTTCTTCCCTTCACTTAATAATATCATTATCCACCACCACCAAAATTTCAAATCCAACTAAACCCATTAAAACATTAATTAATTTCATCATCGGAACACAAATGAAACACTAACGTTTATGCAAGGTAATTCTTGACTTTTTTTTCCCTTCCAAACAAAATTTAAATTTCTCGAGTTTTTCGTGTGTATATCGATATTTTAAACGCCTTAATTAATCTCTTTTATCTTTACAATAAAGTAACTAAATTGTTACCGAATGTTTCATGGAGAAGTATGTTTTGAACTTCCTTATTCTGTCTTCAAAATGTTTTAAAATAATTTCTCGCATCTTTACGGTATAGAACTTAATATTAAAAAGTTTATTTTTAAATTTCAATTTTTTGTTGTCGCCTAATATCCATTGACTTCGTATTTTTTTAAAAAGCCTTTTATATTTTAAATTATATGTCAGCTTTCTAACTTGTTTAATTTTAAAGCCTTCATTTCGAAGAATTATCTTCTAGCTTTTCTTGTTTCAATAATGCCATATTTTCATCCCAAATCTACGAATATTTTCACTTTGATGTCTTTAGTAAAAACTTGTTTTTGGAAAGCGTGTTGATATTATAAACAAAATGGTTACCATTTGAATATAGATTTTTAAATATTTTAAGTTGTAGAATGAATTCGAAGTTCTTTTCTTTAAATATTTTAAATTGCATCCTTATCTTTTAAACTTTGCAAACTATCAGATATTGAAAAATCAATTTGTTTATTCAAAATAGATTATTTTAAAGTATGTTTTCCATGTCTTTTTACCGACTTCTATATTTTCTTTGCAAAATTAAATTTCTCAAATTAGTTGTGTTTGAGTATTATTTAAATGCATTTGTGTTTCTATTTTGAACTAATTGCTTAAAGTTACTTTCAAAGAGAAGTATATGATGAATTTACTCATTGATATGATTTTGAAAACAGTTTAATTATTTTTACTATAATTTTTCTTGTATTAAAACTTTATTTTTGTAATTTTTTAACTTTATGTCTAAATCATTATTAACTTTAGTCTTATTTATACCCATCCAAAATGACATCAAATGCATCATAAACTATTTTAACTTTTTTACCTTTAGTTTGAATTCCTTTAAATTTTCTAATTTCAAATTATAAGCATATTTTGGACTTTCTAGCTTATTTAATTTTGTATATTATATTTTGGACTTTCTAGCTTATTTAATTTGTATACTTAAAAAACTATCATCAAGGTTTTATAGTTTAAAATATAAACCCATGTTTTGATTTTTGTTGAATCATTTTAATGATGGTTTGAAATCTTTCACTTTTAAACTTTTGCATATAAATAATGGAAACTTGCTATTAGAATTATGTTTTCAATATTTTGATTTTAACTTAGAAGTCTATTTCTAACTTGTTTTCTTTCAAGCGGAAAACCTTTTTTCTCTTATACTATTGCATCACAAATATTTTTCAAAATTTTTTATTTGAAAAGTTACTTGTTCAAAATATTTTTGAAATTTCTATGTTAAAATTCAGATCTTGAAGACGTAGTTTTAACTTTTTTACTTTTGAATTAATATACAATTTTACTTACAAATTCTAACATGTTATCGTCAAAAATATTTTAGAAATAACTCTTCTTACTTTTGTACTTTTGTATTGAAAAAAATAGTTTTTAAATGGTGTAATTGTAATTTAAAATTTTCTACTTCCAGTTTAAATTTGTTTTTAAATCTTCTGCATTTTTTTACTTATAAATATAAAATTTCTTGTATAAGTATATTTTAATTACATTCAAGTTTGTTTTGTTATAAATTTATATAAATTAACATCTCCAAGCAAGTTTCAAAGAGATAATGTTTCACTGTATTTAAATACATTCATATGTAATCCTAAATTTTTGACAAAGTTTTCAACTTTTCGTCTTCCATATACGATAACTAATTTTAAAATATGTAACTATATGTTCAAATTTCTTATCTTTCTTATTTGGAAATAAAATTGGGAAATTTTTGTTTTTCAAATTATATTTTTAAAATATAAATCTTAAAATTTTTGTTTTCTATTTTCTTTGTTATAGGTATAGAGCCATTTAACATCAATTGTTTAGTATCTTTAAACATATGTTAATTTAATTTTGTATTTTTGTGTACAAAGCTCGTTTTAGAAAGTAATAAATGTGTCTTCAACTTTCAATTTTTTGTTTAATTATTTTACAAAGTACTTTTGCCTTTATGAAAAACTAAATCATTAAAGTAAGTTTCACGTAGAAGTATCTTTTGAATTTCCCTTTTGCAATGTCTTCAAAATGTTTTAAAAAAATTTCTTGCCTCCTTTTTACTGTATAATCCCTTAAGTGTATTGTCAATTTTCAATTCTCTCTTAGATGTCACTTAATCTCGTATTTTTTTAAAAAACTCCATATATTTTTAATTATTTGTAAGGTTTCTAAGTTTAATTTTAAAGCCTTCATATCGCGTATTCATCTGCACCCTTTTCTAGTTTCAATAAAGCCATTTTTCTTGCCAATTCCACGAATATTTTCACTTTGCTCACTATGCGGCGTTTAGTAAACGCTTGTTTTTGCAAGATTTTGCTATCTTCTTAAACATGTTTTAAGTGGTTTTATTTTCTAACAGTTGAAAGTTCATAACTAGAACTTTGCCATTTGAAAATAGGTTTTTTAAATATTTTAATTTATATCTTGAATTCTCAGTCCTTTACTTTCAAGGGGGACAACTTGTTTATCAAGTACCAACTTTTTCCATATTCTACTTTTAAACTTTTTCATCTCAGAAATATGGATAATCAATTTGTTTATTCAAAATAGATAATTTTAATGTATGTTTTCCAACTATTTTTACTGAATTCTGTACTTTCGATACAAATTTAAATTTCTCAAAATAGGTAGGCTTAAGTATATTTTAAATGTATTTATGTTTCTCTTTTATACTAACCGCTTAAAGTAATCTTCAAAGAGAAGTATATTTTGAATTTCTTCATTGATATGATTTTAATAAGTGTAGTTTCCATTTTCAATTCTCTCTTGGATGTCACCTAATATCTATTAACCTTATTTTTTAACAAAAACTTTTTATATTTTAAATTTTTTGTAAAGTTTTCAACTTGTTTAATTTTAAAGCCTTCATATCGCGTAATCATCTTCAATTGTTTCTAGTTTCAATAAAGCTGTATTTTCATGCCAATTCTACAAGTATTTTCACTTTGCGCCCTATGCTCCGTTTAGGAAAAGCTTTGTTTTTCAATCATGTTGCTATCTTCTTAAACATGTTTTGAGTGGTTTTATTTTCTAACAACTGAAAGTTCATAATTTGAATTTTGCTATTAGAAAATAGTATTTTAAATTATTTTATTTTTTGCTTGAATTCTTAGTTCTTTATTTTCGAGGAGAACAACTTGTTTATCAAGTACCAACTTTTTGCATCTTCTACTTCTAAACTTTTCCAACTCTTAAAAATCTGGAAAATCAATTTGTTTATTCAAAATAGATGGTTTTAAAGTATGTTTCCTACTATTATTACTGAGTTTTATACTTTCGATACAAATCTAAATTTCTCAAAATAGTAGGCTTAAAGCATATTTTCAAAGAGAAATATTTTCAATTTCTTCATTGATATGATTTGAACAGCATTTTAATTTTTTTTAACTTTTGCGTTTTCTTGTATAAAAACTTATCGCGGTAACACGCGTTTTTATCAATGTCAAGTTTATAAACTTTAAAAATAAACCTTTGAAACGTTGCCTACATTCAAATATTGAAGCTATTTTTCAAGGCAGCACTCTTTTTGGCTTCTTTGATACTATTTTGAAAAAAGTCAAATCTAATTTTCCCCCTTTCATATACAATAACATGTCTTTAAATGTAGAAAGGTTAGTTTCAAAATCTTGATTTGAATTTTTTGCAACTTTTTCACTTTAAAATATAATTGCATCTTGAACTTCCAAGCTTTTTTAATTTGAAGGACAAAACTTTAACAGTTACCATTCTAACTTTATTGATATGTTTAATTATTTTACAACTTTTCCTTTTAAATAAAAAGCGCATTAATTAAAGCAAGACTTTATTGATATGTTTTTTTTGGATCTTTCCTAATTTTCTTGGTTTCATACAAAAGCCTGTATTTGTATTTAAAAATTGTAAGTTTACTTTTTAAAATTTGCTTGGCAAACTTTTTTCTCAAAATGTAACTCTATTCATCTTTAATTTAGAAACTTCTCTGCTTTTAGATTTATTTGAAAGTTCAATTTCTTATTCAATAATGGAATATTTTTAAGGCA
Organism: Scilla litardierei; assembly: GCA_030789695.1. NCBI lineage: Eukaryota > Viridiplantae > Streptophyta > Magnoliopsida > Asparagales > Asparagaceae > Scilla > Scilla litardierei. Next base: position 137,736,139 of record CM061139.1, read on the forward strand.
TGTTTGTAAGCTACATAATATATAACTTTCCAAAAATCAGTTTTCCATATGTAAGTATATTTTAAATGCATCTATTCATCTCTTACTAATTTATATAAATAACAAAGCAATTTTCAAGGGGGAGTTTTCAATTATATGATTTCAAAATGCTTTTTTAAAAAATGCTAACTTCTTTTTGTCCATGAATAAAGTCTTATTTCCATTCTGATAAGTATATTTTCAAACAAAATGTTTAATAACTTGCCTCTTTTCCTTCCATGCAACAGTCACGTATTTATGCCAAGTTTTCGTTGGTATCTTTTGAAAAATATGTTTGACCTTTGCTATGTTTATATAAATCTTATTTTTTTGAAGTGGCAAGTTAAGTTCACTTTCAGTATTCATGTAAAATCTTGTTTCGGGAAGAAGTTAGTTTATTTTCATTTTCTAAAAATATCATTTTAAAAAAGCGTTGGAAACTATTAATCAAATTTTGTCCATTAATTCGTGATCACTCGCTTTTTGGAATGTCATGTTTGTTTCTAAGTATTTTGATTTTTAGTTCCAATTTTTCTCGAACTTTCTAAAAATTTTCTATTATAGATGTATGCAAGCTACCTTTGTAGACTTTTATACTTATGTACACTTGCCCAAATAATTTATCATGGTATAATTTTAATGCATTAAAGTTTAATTTTCTTGTAAATTTATATGAAGTAACCTCTCCAAGCAAGGTTCAAGAGATATATGTTATGAATGTATTCCATTGATATGTATCCAAAATGTTTTAACAATGTTCCTAAATTTTGGTCTTCCATATAGAGAAACTAATTTTAAAATTTGTAATCGGATGTTCAAATTTCTTATCTTTCTCCTTTAGAAGTAATGTTTGGAAATTTTGTTTTGCCAAATTTTTTGGTTTTAAATATTAAGCATGAAAATTTTATTTTCTAACTTTTATATTTTCAGTATAAAGCCTTTTTAATCCAAATTCTTTGATATCTTCAAAAATATGTTAATCTAATTTCATTATTTTGTGTACAAAAGCTCCGTTTAAAAATTAATAAATGTATTTTCAACTTGTTTGATTTATTCCAGATATTTTTGCTTTCAAATTAAGTGTCTCCAGAACAAATTGTACTACTCTAGAATTAAGCATATTTATTTTTGAAATTATTATTATTAGGTCGATAATTTTTTCCCCCAAACTTTACGTTTGGTAGAAAATCTTGTTTCTTTCATTTGACATCGACAAGCTTGTTCTCCAAGTTTGATTCAAAATATTTTTTTAAAATTAATTTGTTATTTAAATCAGATAATTTTAAATTATGCTTGCCAGCTGCTTTTCCTAACTATCGTGCGTTCTATTCCATAGTTAAATTTTTCGAAATAGTTTGTCATGCATGTTTTTTTAAATACATTCAAATTTTAATCGCCACTTATAGCTATATTAATCGCACTTTAAAGCAAGTTTCAAACAATATTATATTGTAAACTTGTGCTTTGTTATGTTTTCAAATTGTTTTTAACAATTGTGCTTTTTTGTTTATAGAATATCAAGTTTTTAGGTTGGAAGTATATTTTCAAACTTAAAAAATGAAGCTTATCCTAAATATTTTATTGTAAAGTTTGTTTTCCAAGTCTTTCTACCGACTTCGATCTTTTCTTTACAAAATTAAATTTATCAAATTAGTTGTGTTTGAGTATATTTTAAATGCATTTATTTTTCTAATTTATATTAACTACTTATAGTAACTTAACTTTCAAAGAAAAGTATATTTTGAATTTACTCATTGATATGTTCTCGAAAATAGTTTAAATTTTTTAACTACATTATTTCCTTCTATAAAAACTTTATTTTTAGCTTTATTGTGGTAATTTTTTTTAACTTTAGTCTTATTTATCGCTATCCTAAATGACATCAAAAGCATCATCAAATGTTTTAGCTTTTTAACTTTTTGGTTGTATTCTTTTAAATTTTCTAATTTCAAGTTATTGGTGTATTTTGAACTTTCTAGCTTATTTAATTTTGTATATAAAGCTTGAAAAAGTTATCATCAAGGTTTTACAATTTAAAATATAAAACCAAGTTTTTTAAGGTGGTAAATTTATTTTCATTTTTGTTGAACCATTCTAAAGATGGGTGTAAATCTTTCACTTTGAAACTTTTGCACATAAAAAATAATTGTAACTTGCTATTAGAACTAAGTTTTCATTATTTTGATTTTAGTTTAGAAGTATTTTTCTAACTTGTTTACTTTCAAATGGAAAACCTTTTTTCTCAAATTTTATATTTATTTGGAAAATAAGTTTGTTTAAAATATTTTACTATTTTCTATTTTAGAAATCAAATCTTGAAGACGTAGTTTTAACCTTTTTTACTTTTGAATTAAAATACAATTTTTACATACCAATTCTTACATGCTATCGTTCAAAATATTTTAGAAATAACTCATCTAACTTTTGTACTTTTGTTTTGAAAAAAAAAATTGTTTTAAAATGGTGTACTTGTGTTTTTAATTTTTCAACTTTCAGTTTGTAGTTCTTTTTAAACTTTTATTCTTTCCAATTATTAATTTTATTTTGCCAAATTATCTTGTTTTAAATATAAAACAAGAAAATTTTATTTTTTAACTTCTATATTTTAAGTTTAAAGCCTTTTAATTCCAATTCTTTGATATCTTCAAAAATATGTTAATCTAATTTCATTATTTTGTGTACAAAAGCTCCGTTATGAAATTAATAGATTTACTTTCAACTTTGATTTTTTCTAGATATTTTTGGTTTCAAATTAAGTGTATTCTAACCTTAACTTATTTTTGAATAAAGCATATTTATTTTTGAAATAATTATTATTCCGTCAATGATTTTATTACATACCTTTACATTTGGTAGAATATCATGTTTCTTTCATTTAAAATGACAAGCTTGTTCTCTAATTTTGATGCAAAATTTATTTTAAAAATTAATTTGTTATTTAATTTGGTGCTTTGTCTTCAAAATATTTTTAAATAATTTCTCGATTTTAAAGCATTCAAATCACATAATCATCTTTTACCTTTTCTAGTTTCAATAAAGCCTTATTTTCATGCTAATTTTACCAATTTTTTCATCTTGCTCACTCTGTTGCCTTTAGTAAAAGCTTGTTTTTTAGTGTGATGCTATCTTCTTAACATGTTTCTAGTCGTTTTATTTTCTAACAGTCACGTATTTATTCCAGGTTTTCGTTGATATCGTTTGAAGAATATTTTTTAAATGGTAAGTTAAGTGCATTTTCAGTTATCATGTAAAATCTTGTTTCAAGAAGTGGTAAGTTTATTTTCATTTTCTAATGATATCATTTCCAAAAAAATTTGAAACCTTTTAATCAAAATATGTTAGTCAGTTCATGATTATTTGCTTTTAGAAATGTCATGTTCGTTTCTAAATATTTTGATTTTTAGTTCCAATTTTTCTTGAACCTTTTTACTGTTTAATATAGAAGTTAGATAGTAAATCTTCCATCTTCAAGTTGAAACTTTTCTACTTTATTAATTATTTGAAAGACCAGTTTGTTATGCTTTAAATTTTTTTTTAAAAGTATGTATGCAACCTACTGTTGTTGACTTCCATACTTATGTACAATTTCCAAAAAATTTCATGGTATATTTTAAGTGCATTCATGTTTGTTTTTCTTGGAAATTTATATAAAGTAACCTCTCCAAACAAGTTTCAAGGTATGTATATTTTGAATGTATTCCATTGATTTGTATTCAAATTGTTTTAACAATGTTTCTAACTTTTAGTCTTCCGTGAAGAAAAACTAATTTTAAGCATGTTTCTAACTATGTTTCCAAAATAAGCTTTCTAACTTCTTTATTTTAAGCATAAACCCTTTTTAATACCAATTCTTTGATATCTTGAAAAATGTGTTATTCTAATTTTATTATTTTTTGTACAAAAAGTCCGTTTAGAAATTAATAGATGTACTTCCAACTTTCAACTTGTTTGATGTTTCCCAGATATTTTTGCTTTCAAATTAAGTGTATTCGAAACTTAGTCTACTTACTTTAGAATAAAGAATATTTATTTTTGAAATTATTATTATCAGGTCGATTATTTTTTCCAAACTCTACATTCGCTTGAAAATCTTGTTTCTTTCATTTAAAATTGACAAGCTTGGTCTCAAGTTTTGATTCAAAATATGTTTTCAAAATTGATTTCTTATTTAAAATTGATTATTTTAAAGTATACTTGCCAGCTGCTTTTCCTAACAATCGTGCTTTATATTCCAAAGTTAAATTGCTCGAGATAATTTTTCATGTATATGTTTTTTAATACATTCAAGTTTTTTCTCCTTTAAAACCATATTAATTGCCTCGTTATAGCAAGTTTCAAATAAAAGTATATTGTGAACTTGTCCATTATGTTTTGAAAATGTTTTTAACAAAAAGTCATCCTCTTTTGTTTATAGAAATAACAGTTTTTGGTTAGGAAGTGTATTTTCAAACTTCTAAAGTTCTACTTAAAAAATAAAGCATGATTAGCCCTATTTTTTCTTCCGGACTCATCTTTTCAACAAATTTTCATACTTGAGATTGCTTTTAAACGTAGTAAACTTATTCGAGCATACTTTTTGTCGATATATTTCTTGGTTAAATTACAAAAAAAACCATGTACGTTTCATATTAAAAATACTAATTCGATCAGAAAATCTTATTTTTTTGCACTTTGGTCCCTAAAAAACACTAATTCTGTCATTTTCTTTTATAAAATAACCTTTATGCCATAACTTAAGAAATATTTGGAATATAACATCAATTTGTTCCTCTTCTTCCTCTAAGCAAACCTAAAATTTCTAATCCAAAAATCTGTAAAATTTACCAACTCATTATCATTAAACTTATCAGTCCATCGTTTTCTTCCCTTCTCCTAATAATGTCATCAATTACCCCTCCCCCCAATTTCAAATCATAATGAACACATTAAAACCTTAATTAATTTCATCATCGGAACACAATTGAAACATTAACATTCTCTTTTTCCATTCTCCCAAAACCTTAATGCCCAACCTTTTCATTATCAAATCCTATTGAAACCCAACCAATTACAATCATCTCCATCGTTATCATGATTAATTAATTTTAAAAAAAAGGATATGAGAGTGATGATTCGTTGATTGTGTTTTTAAGTGGAGAACATGTCGCATGGAATCAAGGCCAAAAAACCAACCTAATCTTTTGGAGTGATTGACGCATTCATGATGTCCTTGTTCTCTTTATCTATTTAAGACTTTGATCATATGCCTCCCTAAAAAGGACCCACCCACACTAATCCATGTTACAGGTTCAATATTCGTTTCTATGTATCAGATTTGATGATATAGTGTGTAGAAGGACATGGGTAAGATGGATGGGCTAGCCGCCCATATGTCGTATAATCTGCATACCATAACCAACAAAAACGTTAACGAGTCCAACTACAGGTGAATATTATAACTTCGGCTTATCCGACGCTCGTGTTAAAACTCGAGGGATTAAGATAGGATGCAATCATTACCATCCATATTTGCTTTAAAAAAATCGCCACATGGGATATCACATCATCGCCACATGGGATATTGCCTTAAATTCGAACCCGAGTCCCTCTTTTAATGAACTCCTCAGCTGAGCTACCAGTTATAACAAGGAAGTTGCTACAAGAGATGTTTAATGTGGGTTCAGGGCTTACATGCGCATATATCACAATTCACACATGTCAAGGTTATAATCAAAGCATATGACCCATGGATTTTAACATGGTTGGATTTTTCATGAACCAAAGTCCAGTGCATGGACGTTTTTTTGCTAATTTTGATTGGTTAATGTGTTTTCTAATTTGGGGGTTTCTATAATTTTTTATATTTCTTTAAATATGTTTTGAAAGTTTGTATTTTTGACCTCTCTATTTCATACATAGCAACTTGCTTTTAAATTTTTTCTTTATCATCAACATTTTTGTTTTTAGCCCAAACGTTTTTTTCCAATAAATTTTCAGCCTTCAAATGGTAAAGATTGTTTCTCAATACTTGCTTTTTGCATCTTCAATGTTAAAACTTTTCTATTTTCATTTATTGAAAAATTGATTTTTCCTTTGAAATAGCCGATCTTAAATCATTTATACGAGGTAGGTAATTCTTGACGTGTATGCCCTTCCAGACAAAATTTAAATTTCTCAAGTTTTTATGTGTATGCGGATATTTTAAATGCCTTAATTCGTCTCTTTTAACTTTATAAAAAACTAAATCATTAGTTTCTCAGAGTATTTTTAAACTTCCATATTGGCATGTCTTCAAAATGTTTTAAAATAATTTCTTGCCTCCTCTTTACGGTATAGAACTTAATATTAATAAATGTATTTTTAATTTTTAATGTGTTCATTGTTGTCACCAAATATACATTTAGTTATGTGTGAGTATATTTTAAATGCATTTATGTTTCTCTTTTAAACTAACTGCTTAAAGTAACTTTCAAAGAGAAGTATATTTTGAATTTTTTTCATTTATGTGGTTTCAAAAGCATATTCATTTTTTAAACTTTTTTCTTGTACAAAAACTTCCCGAGTTAACAAGCGTTTTATCTAATTCTAGCATATCAACTTTGAAAATAAATGTTTGAAATTTTGCCAAAGTTTCAACATTCAAATATGGAAGCTCTTTTTCGAACCAACACTTTTTTCCCGAATGTTATTTCCCCACAATTTTTTACCTTCACATGGAAAATCTTGTTTCTTAAATACAAACTTTATGCATCTTTAATGTTAAAACTTTTGTCCTTTCACGTTTATTTAAAAATCAAATTTTCATTTGAAATTGGCTATTTTAGATACTTTGTGCACAGTAATTAAATTCACTTACATGCCTTTCCAAAAAAAATCTCTACGCCCTTCCATATCCATTTATATAAATTTTTAAAATAGTTTTTAATGTTAGTATATTTTAAATGCATTCATGATGTAATAAATTAACGTAACTCTTTAAAAGGGGGCTTTAATAAAGATATTTTGTACTTCATTTATGTTTATAAAATGTTGTAAATTTTTTTTAACATTTGTTCTTCATGTGTAGAAACTTATTTTTTCAAGTAGTGAGTGAATTTAAAAGATAAAGCTGTACTACTTAAGAACCAAGGTTAAAAACAAAGTTTTCTAATTTAAGTACCAATTACCTTCATCAATATTTCTAACGATCTCTTCAAACTTTTGCAAGTTGCTCACAAAAGCTTGTTTTTGAATGTAGGAACTTGAATATTCAACTTTTTGTTAGTATTTTATGTAAACTTTTCTATTTGGAGATTACAAATGTTATTTTGAGTATAAAGCTTGAAAAATTACTGGTTCCTAGCCCGTCTTTCCATTTAAAAATAAAAGTTCAATTTTTCATACCAAGTTACCGGTGATAAGTTTCAACAATATTTTTTTCACTTTGTTATGTAAAAGCTCGTTTTCGGTGAAGAGGCTATGTTTACTTTTTATTATCATTTTAAACTTGCGTTGGATGCTTTTAATTTCTATTTTTTTACTTTAATAAGATGAACTTGCTTTTTAGAAAAATATAGGTTTTTTGTTAATATTTTGATGATGGGCTCTAAAGTATTTTTTTCCTTTGTTCTTTATTTTCAAATTAAAGTACTTGATTCTAGAAAACTAAATCATGCATCTTCCAACTTTAAAATTTGAAAAAATAACTTGTTATTCTTAAAGTAGTTCTGACTTGTGTGCTTTCAAGACAATTTAAATTTCCCAAAATAGTTTTTTATGCACGTAAGGACATTATAATTGCCTTTACGTTTCTTCTCTTTTAAATCTATATAAGCGAACTCTTCCCAATAAATTCCAAAGACTTTAGTGTCTAATATTTTTTTGTTTTCTAATATAAAATCATGTTTTAATGCTAATTTTTCTTTGCTATCTATAGAAATATTTTGAAAATGTCTTTCTTTTATATTTTCTTACAAAACAGCTTGTTTTTAAGTAGCAAGTGTATTTTCAAGATGTTAAGTTTTTGGTTTTAATTTTGAGAATAACGAGTATCTGAACTAAGGCATTTTCGTAGTTGTACATTGCTAAATCTTAAACTCATATATGACGCACAAACATCGCACATGGGTCCATTATTTTCTTTAAAAAATCATGCATATCTTGTTCTTCCCAAAAACCAACACACTTCTCTTTCTCTATTGAATTAGTCCTAAATTATTCTCATTTCAACATGTTCTTAGCGTGTTTAGTTTCTAACTTTTGTACTCACACATATATAGATGGTTGTATTAATAAAGAAAGCTTGTTTGTTGTATTTTGTGTTGGGTGAGTTATAGAATACCATGTGGACTATGCACTTGTCTAAGAAAACACCTTTTCTTTTTATCTTTTTTAATCAAATATAAAAGCCATATTTTATACTGATTTTTATTGATATTATCTTTTCTACGTAAAAGCTTGTTTTTATCAGCAACAAATTTATTATTAGTTTTTATATCATTTTAAACATGTTTTGAACGTTTTTTCCAAGTTTGTACTCACGTGTATGTATGCCGGTAGTGTTAAAAAGGGCTGGTCATTGCACCCGTAATGGCGGTCGCTATGGGGACGTCTGACCTTGATCACTTTGCCATTGGTATGATGCAATATCTTTTTTAAACTGCTTGGCTTCTGTAATGGCGGATGCTATGGCAATGGCTGACCTTGATCACTTTGCCTTTGGTATGATGCAATATCTCTTTTAAACGGCATGCCAAGCTTCGTCATTACATATTGGGAGAACCAAATGTATTTTTCTTTTTTACTTTCGTTTTCTTCTTCCGTTTCTCCGCTCCGCCATTGATAGTTATTACAACTTGTAGGTTCCAAATGCCAACCTTTTTTCTACTTAGCACTACTCTGGGGCTAATATTAAGCGATGTGGCTACACGTTATATCTTGTCACATGATACACTTAAATCTTTTATTTTAAAAAGATTTATCATTTAAATTTATGTAAGCTTTTTACCTTGTTTAATTTTAATCCTAAAGATAAAAAAATTATCTTCTAGCTTTTTCTAGTTTCAATAAAATCTTTCTCCTTTAAACCAATTGCTAAAAGTTAGTTTCAAATAGAAGTATATTTTAATTTTTTAACTTTCTTTTTTCATGTATAAAAACTTATTGAGTTTGCAAGTGTTTTATCAAATTTCTAGCGATGTATATATATTTTGGATGTATTCCATTGTTTCTTCAAATTTCTTATCTTTCTCCTTTAGAAATAAAGTTTGAAAATTTTGTTTTACCAAATTATCTAGTTTTAAATATAAAACATGAAAATTTTATTTTTTTAACTTTTATATTTTAAGTATAAAATCTTTTTAATACCAATTCTTTGATATCTTCAAAAATATGTTAATTTAATTTCATTATTTTGTGTGCAAAAGCTCCGTTAAGAAATTAATAGATGTACTTTCAACTTTCAAATTTTTCGATAAATTTTTCTACTTGAGATTGTTTAAAAAGTTGTAAACTTATTCGAGCTTAATTTTTGTCCGTATATTTCTTGGTTCAATTACAAAAAACCATATGTACCATGTCTTCATCTTTAAAAAGCACCATCGACAATCGAAATTAGCAGAAAATCTTTTTTCTTTGATCTTGGGTTCATGGAAAAATTCTACTACTGTCATCATCTTTTTTGTTTTATGAAATAACTTTTATTCCATCACTTTAGAAAATTTTGGAAAATCACACTTTAAACCTAAAATTACTAATTCCAAAATCTTTAAATTTTTACCAACTCATCATCATCAAACATATCAGTTCATCATTTTCATTCCTTCACCTATACTATCATTAACCACCTCATTAAAAGCTTAATTAGTTTCATCATCGGAACACAATTGAAACACTTTCTCCTTCTCCTTTAACCTTTTCATTATCAAATCCTATTGAAGCCAATTACAATCATCTCACCACCATTGCCTTCAATTCCTACCCGAGTCCCTCCTTTAATTAACTCCTCAGCTTAGCTACCTGTTATAACAACAAAGTGGTGACACAAGGGGTTAAATGGGGTTTTAGGGCTTACATTGGCATATATATCGCATTTCATATGTTTAAGGTTGTGAGCAAAGCACATGATCCACAGATTTAACATGGTTAGATTTTTCATGAACCAAAGTGTAGTGCATGGATGTTTTTTTCTAATTTTTATAGGTTTCCATAATTTACATATATTTCTTTAAACATGTTTTGAAAGTTTCATTAACCAAAGTGTAGTGCATGTATTTTTTGACATCTTTATTTTCATAAATAACAACTTGCTTTTAGAAATAGTTTCTTTATGGTCAACATTATTTTTTAGCCCGAATGTTTTTTCCTACAAATTTTTAACTTTCAAATGGAAATGCGTGTTTCTCAAATACAAACTTTTGTGTCTTTAATGGTAAACCTTTTCTATTTTCAGTTATTTATAAATCGATTTTTCTTTGAAATAGACTATCTTGAAATAGACTAATTTTATTGCTTTTATTTAAAGGATTGTATTTATAAGTTGTAAGTTTATTTTTTTAAATTTTCATGATAAACTTTTTTTTTCAAAGGGCAACTTTATTCATCTTCAATTTAGAAACTGCTTTACTTTTAGAATTATTTGAAAAGTTCAATTTGTTTTTCAATAATGGAATATTTTTAAAGCTTGTTTAAAAAGGTTAGTTAAGTTTGTTTTCAGTTTTCGGATCTTCTTCCATATAACAATCGTGTTTGGTATTTTCGTTTTCTATTAATATTATTTTCGTTTTCTATCAAGTTTTGTCCTTCTATTCATGATAACTTGCTTTCAATATTTTGATTTTTAGTTCGATTTTTTGTCAAACTTTTTTTTTCGTAATTTAGGGGGTTTATGTAATTTACCCTTATTTTTTAAACATTGAAACATATTTTGGATGTTCGTATTTTTTGACTTTTCTTTTTTCATGTATAGAAACTTGCTTTTAGAAATCACGTCTTTATGTTAAAAAATTTATTTTTAGCTCGGATGTTTTGCCCACAATGTTTTAACTTCAAATGGAAAGTCTTGTTTCTCAAATACAAACTTTATGTTTATTCAATGTTAAAACTTTTGAACTTTCATATTTATTTAAAAATCAATTTTTCATTTGAAATAGACTATCTTAGACAATTTGCAAGATAATTCTATTCACTTGGATGCCCTTCCAAACTAAATTATATACCCTTCCTAATCAATTTAGATAATATTTTAAAATTTTGATAATTTTTTAAAAATAGTTTTTAATGTGAGTATATTTTAAATGCATGCTTGTTTTAATAATTTAACCAACTCATTAAAAGGAGGTTTAAGAATGATATTTTGTACTTCATTGATATTTTGTACTTCATTAAAAGAAGGTTTCATCCCGGGCACCCCCACCCCAACAAAGCTTACGTAGCTTTATTACTCTTCAATCTACATAGATTTACTACTTCCGTTTCATTGTGTTTAAAGGGAGATTCTTCTACAGTCTTAGGTTTGGTTTGATATGGTCAGACAACCACTTAATGCGAAATCTTGAGCTCATGATGGACCAACCACATAGGTCAAGGAAGCCTTACACTCGTATGACCTTTGGGCCTTGTGGAAATGCTTGTCGCATTCTTACTTGGAAAGATGGAACAATAGCGGTAGACACAATTCAAATCAAGAATGCTGAAGTTTAAATCAGGAACCTTTAAGGCTGGTGCTGAATTACGTTGTCAGAATTTCTTGGAGGCCACCCGATAAAGAAGTTGGATTTCTTTGAACATTACATTTTTAGGAAGTAAATGAGGATCTGATTTGGATTTGCTACGTATATGACTAAGTTTATCTTAGACTACATCCGTTCATATGTTTGGAGCCCGGCTCAAGTTCCATCTAAGGATGGTGCTAGATATCTGCTATCATTAATGAATATTCTAGAATGGTTTAGATATATTTTTTGAAAAAAAGAGGGAAGTCTTCAACTCATTTTAGAATTTAAAAGTTTTGGTTGAGAACCAAACCGCAAAAAAGATCAAGCATCAATGTATAGACAACATGTAGTTTTGTTCTAAAAAGTTTGATTAATTTTTACTAAAGAGCGGGCATTGCAAGGCATTACACGGTGGAGGATCTATAGCAAAATGAAGTTGATGAACGAATGAACATGAATTTGTTGGGGAAGGCAAGATGTGTACCATCAAATGCTAGATTGTTAAATGATTTTTGGGCAGAGGTGGTATCAACAGCTTATGTGATGAATCGATCTCTGGATACTGCAATTAATTGTAAAACTCTTATTTGTGTATGGTTTGAAAAATTTGTGTTCCTACATTTTAATAGTATTTGGTTGCCATGCATATTATCATGCAAATGGTGGAAAGCTTACCCCTAAGGACAAAAAAGGAATTTTTGTTGGTTGTTTTATATGGGTGAAAGGATATAGAATTTGAACCATGGATCATATGCACAGATTGGTGATTATTAGTAGACATTACATTTGTTGCAAATTTCATACTTTGTTTGGGATGTGTCATTGACCCCCTCTAGGGAAAGAGAATGGTATTGCTAATGATCGAGAGAGGAGGCAGATCAGGCCACCAAAAAATGTGCATATTTTGTTAGTTATGCAATGTGCGCGACCAAGCCCATTTCGAAGCGATCTAATTACTCAGATGTTGCTAGTAAGAAATGCTTAGTGGACCATTCCTCCATGCAAGTTCGCATGTGGAATGAACTTGTTTCGTATTTTGTGTACCAAAAGCTGAGCCTTGCAATGTAGGGTAGCTGTAGGGATGTAAGTCTACTTGGTGTTCAAGTTATGGTGGAGAATCCAATGCTCATTTAAGTCATTAGATGGGAAGTGACTCAAATACAAGATTTGAGGTTTCGGCCAATACCCTTGGGTATAGGCCGTATCGTTTCGGTCTCGGTGGGTAACGAGACCGAAACTAGGGGTCAGTTTCGATATCGGCCGATACTGATCGGTTTCGGCCAGTTTCGGCCGATACCAGCCGATACCGACCGATACCGTTCAGTATCGGTTAAAGACGGAGGAAGAAGAATGTGTTATTAAATAAAAATGCTCTAAAACCCCAAAAATAAGATATTGACATGATATTCACACCATACATTTGTCTAAACATATTACACATTATTTACAAGTTTGTCATATTGTAACGACCGAAAGAGTGTTTTTAGCTAAATGATTAACGTGAATAGCATATTTTTAGCTAATATTGTTCGTAATTATGTTATAAGTTAGAAATTATCTTTATTAGTTTGCAATTATCTTATTAGGAACAAATTTTAACTAATATAATTAGTTACATGTTACTTACAATTTTTGAAACTATCGATACGGACGAACCGAAACTCACTTCCGAACTGCCGAATCGGACGATACCGAGACCGATACCTAAATTTTCGGGAGAGCGATACCGAGACCGAAACCGAGACCTCAAACCTTGCTCAAATATATTAGTGCCATGGGTTTTCCCCTTTCTGATATCTAAGTCATAGACTTGACGTTGACTATGGACAACCACGTAAAACTGTGTCTTTAGCGTTTCTATATTTCTTAATTTTCTTCTTGTGAAATTAAGAAAATTAATTTTCTTCTATATTTCTTAATTTTCTTCAGCGTTTCTATATACCATTGGTGTTGCTATGTTTGGGTTTTTACCGTTGTCCGGAACAACCCTTATGAAACTTGTCGATGACATTGTATTAACGTGTTAGTCATGCTTCCTGTATGTGCTGATAGATTTCTGGTACCGACTCATCATATTAAGTGAAAACTCCGTATCCAAAAGTGTAAATATATTAATACCAATTTAAAGATATGTAGAGACACCGCCAACAATATGGAGCTTGATTGTGTCAAACTTTGTGCTACCAAAAGTCTTCAGCTGATCAGCTTTCGTGGCCCATAAGCGTTGATTGTAGTTGTTGGACTTAAATGGGATGTCCCCTTCTCTTTGGCCTGCCGATAGTGGTGAATGAGTGTGCAGCCATTCATTTTTCAGGGGGTGTGTGAGATGCTGCTGCAGGGATTTTTTTCCAGAGAGCAAGTGAGAGAGCTGCCCTTGGTTTTGTAGATCCGCCATTTTTCAGAGGAGAAAAAGAAGGAGAAGCGGCTGCCATTTTCAGAGCTTTGGAGAGAAACAAAGTGAGCTTCGAGAGCTTGTGAGAGTTTAGAAGAGAGTAGTCTTTTAGTGTTTCTATTTCTCGTTTTCTTCCTTTGTGAGATTTGTGGGGGCTTGGAATTGCCAAGTTGTTACTCACAAGAGTGTGAAGAAGAAGCTGTTGGTGTAAGCTCGTGTGCTCGTCGTGATTAGTAGTGGATCGTCTCGGAATGCTGGAGTAGGTTGTTCGCAACCGAACCAGGGTAATATCCTTCGCCTCATTTATTTTCTGCAAATTGAGTTTGTCGTATTTCGTTTACTTGCTTACGCAAGATCCGAAGAGGGATTGGTTTTTTGGTTTGTTCTGAGACCCAATTTTTCAAGCTTTAGCTTCCTAGCTAGTTGTTAGGGCTTGTTATTTTGTGGGACGACACCGGTTTTTATCAACAAGTGGTATTAAAGCTCTCGGTTTGTGGAGAAATTGAGTAGCGAAGATGATTAGTTTGGTGACACAACATTGAGAGGTTCACCGGCAGTAAAGATTTTAGGTTATGGTAGTCGAGGATGAAAAATTATTTGAGGCAGACAAAATGTTTTCAAATTGTGTTTGATGAGGAAAACATTGAGAAGAATGTGACAGCATTACAGAGGGCCGAGATGGAGAGAATGGCGTATAGCGCCATCCAGCTATCGTTAGTTGACACTGTCTTGCGAGAGGTGTTGGACGAGGCTACGGTTAAGGATATGTGGAAGAAGTTAGAGGGGTTGTATATGAAGAAATCTTTTACAAGCCCCCTCCACTTATTAGAACAGATGTATACTCTGAAGATGAAGCCCGGATTCGCGGTGAAGGACCACATAGATGAGTTGAATCGGATTTTGATGGAGTTGCGGGGAATGGATGTCAAGATCGATGATGAGCAACAAGCAGTGATCTTGTTATGTTCTTTGACCAAGGAGTTCTCCCAATTTGTTCGGTACATGATCTATGGATGAACGATGCTCACCGTGGAAGAGGTGAAGGCGGTGCTCCATACCGGATGTTATGTGAGAAGGTCCAAGGTAGAGACTTTGGAGGAAACCGCGATGAAGCATTGCATGTGAGAGGGAAGCAGTACATGAGAGGAGGTCGATGCCACTTCAAGAAGAAGGACCGCTCGAAGTCCCGGCATTCCCGTGATAGGAAGGACACCTCATGTTTCATATGCAAGCATAGAGGCCATTGGAGGAACCAATGTCCCAACAGATTTGGGAAGAAAGACACGGAAGCTTCTGGTTCCGCTTCCTTGGGTTTGGAGGAAAACATTTCATCGTTAGTACGTCCAGAGATGAAAGGGTAGACATCCCCGCTGCAAACATCTCTGGATCTCTACCACTTTCATCGTGGTTTCTGGATCTCTGGATCTCTGGATCTCTACCCTTGGTTTTGTAGAGCTGCCATTTTTTAGAGGAGAAAGAGAAGGAGAAGCAGCTGCCATTTTCAGAGCTTTGGAGAGAAACAAAGTGAGCTTCGAGAGCTTGTGAGAGTTTAGAAGAGAGTAGTCTTCTAGTGTTTCTTTTTCTCTTCTTCTTCCTTTGTGAGATTTATGGAATTGCCAAGTTGTTACTCACAAGAGTGTGAAGAAGAAGGTGTTGGTGGAAGCTTGTGTGCTCGCCGTGATTAGTAGTTGATCGTCTCGGAATGTTGGAGTAGGTTGTTCGCAACCAAATCAGGGTAAAATCTACCGCCTCATTTATTTTCTGCAAATTGAGTTTGTCGTATTTCGTTTACTAATTTGCTTACACAAGATCCGAAGAGAGATTGATTGTTTGGTTTGTTGTGTGACCTAAATTTTCAAGTTTTAGCTTCCTAGCTAGTTGTTAGGGCTTGTTGTTCCGCGGGGCGACAACAGTTTTTATCAACAAAATGGTTGCTTTAGCTATTTTTAGGTCATTTACAGATTATTTCACTTGGCAGTACTTCAGAGGTTGGAGATCCAAACCATAGTGGCAAGACTTCTTTACAGAACAAGAAAGATTATTCTGATTGTTAGTACGTTGGAGCAGGAAACTTAATAATTGGATGTATTATTGTCAGGAATTAGCTACTGGCTATGCTTGTTGAATGATGACTTCTTGGTTTGTCTCGGCTTTGACTTCTCTCCCAACCAAGAAAGCTTCACTTTACGGCCACTTGGCACATCCTTATGATCAAACAATTGTCTGTAGCTGTCAGATCTAAGAACTCTTTTTGTTGGATTCACCATTTATAATCAAGGATCCGAGTGGGGTTCTCCTTTACAACACTGTTTTATTCATGCTTTTAGGCTTCACAAGATCATTTGTTTTGAGGTTTGTAATGAACATGGCACTGATAAGTTTAGTCGATGTCTATGTGCAAATCAACAATGTTTAAGCCATGGTAGCCACATTTTTTTATTCCAGGTCTCATTGATATTAGGTCCATGACGTCTACCACTAGACTTTGGTGCTAAAGCTCTGGTACCAACTCTGGCTACAAGAGAAAAGTTGAATTGGTGGTGAGAATCCATTTGGAAAATAGCGTGGGCTACCTCAGTCAACATAGTTAGCCATGAGAATTTGGAAGCAAGGAATATGCAGAAATCCTCACTCAATAATTTGGGACTTATAATTTTTTTCATTCAGCCATTTATTGCGTCTTAAGGCACAACGTAAGACTGTAAAATGATTCCTGCAGGAATGATTTCCCAAAAAAATCAATGCACAAGCTTGAATTGATAATACTCAAATAAAAAGATAACCAAGAGAAGACGAAAAAGTGAGCTTTTGGACTAGGGGAAACAATAGGAATGGAAGACTCGAATTTGAGGCAACCAATGTGAACAAATAAGACTTCAGTTGACGAACAGTAACTTTCTATAAGTGAGGTCTGGTTCTAACATTCTTGTTTGTTGGCTTTTTCCATGAGAACCTTTTGGCCTCACCTTCGATCCTTCTAAGATATTTCCACATGGTAGCACGGACAACTCAACATTGCCAATGTGTCATGTCGAACACATGTGACAGAAGAATGTCTCTTGCAGTATTCCTATTAGGTTCAACTACTTTCAAGACAGCTTTCTTCCCGTAGGTTGACAGGTGAAATTCCCACTTCTGTTTCCAGACTCAAGAAATTGAAGATCCTGTAAGTGTTGGAAGCAACAGTTTTCATTTAACATGCAATTAAAGCTTGTGTTCAAGTGTTATGCTTGGTAAGATATAAATGAAAAGCGAACATCACTCAGTATAAACACTTAAATTAAATTAAATATCCACTGAAATTAAATTTCCAATTGGTGCCTAAATCACGGCCAACTGAGGCAATCGACTTCATACTTTGCTCTACATAATGTCTTTTTGGGTGACGCCTATTGAGACCTTGAATACTAATTAATTATGAATTAGCCTTTTCTACCCATTGAGGTCTTGGAATTTTTCTCAAAGAGAATTCCTAATATGGATTCAACATGCATCTTTTATTGTCTCTTACTCTTTTTTTTAAAAATGTTTTTCCCTTTAGTTTTATGTTTTAAGTCTCTTTTCTTTTGGTTGGTTTTTTTTTGTTTGGTTTGGGGGGGAGGGGATTGAGGGGTGTGTGAATTAGGTGGATGCAGGATAACCCTACACATCCATTAGATTGAGAGTATGAAAATAAATGCAATGTTGGCCCAATTAAGACTGGAGGTTGGAAGATCGTGTTACACAAAAAAAATTCAGACGCGTAATGGAGGACCATCACATATGGTTACATGTCCTTTATCACCACGCCCTTGCATCAATGATCAACATTAAGCCCTTATCTTGCTTTAGTCATGAATCATCGAACGATGAACCTTGATGGATGTTGTTTGCCGATGATGTTATCTAATTCTATTATGTCAGAAGTGATCATTTCTAAAGCCACTAGCTAGAGAGAATCATTAGAATCTAGATAATTTAGAATTAGCAGGGTAGGAACAAATCATGAAATGTTACTTTTAACAACATTATGGGATGAAATAAGGGGTTTCCGACAACAAGGACCAACAAATATATGTGAATGAGCATTTTTACCGTGTATTGATGAGATTTCGGAGTTCCCAAATCAAACAGCAATGACTAATGTGGAAAAGAGATTTCTGGAGTTACAACCTACACTACGATATCCATGTGCAGGATACGTTATGATAAGTTTGCCTTATCATATTCTAGCAGCAAATGTTTAACCTTTTAAAGAAGTAAGGGCATTTCTGTAACAACACAAAAAATATTTCACCTGCATATCGGGGACAAAAACAAGGGTTCTTGGCAAGAGTCATGAGATTGTGATGTGGTTCACCGCTAGAGGCAATGCGTGCTAACGTGAAAATTCCACATTATTGTGGTGCAGTGTATGTTTAGCTCAATAAGTCTTGGTGCAGTGTAAGATTTCTGGAGTGATATGCCGCTACCCTTAAAGTGAATATATCAACAAAGGGATTGAGCTAGGGTGGTGTTGGTATATAGTACTTGATGAATTCAAGGACTAGGTATGACCAGTACTTTCGGGGGAGGATAAGCATGCTTTGACGAGAGAAAACTAGGATGGGTTACAACTAACAAGCTAAAAACTAGACAGTAGATTTTTGTGTGGAAAATTTTGACGCCTTTATGCATGATGATGAGCACCAAGCTAAACGGGGACATTGATTCTCACCCTTTGATTGATGAAAATGGGAAAAAAATCGACAGAACCACAGTGTATATATTGAGTGGTTATAGTAATAAGGATTCATAAAAATTGGGATTATAGTCAGCATCTCTTTTAATCCATTCGAGATCTTAATGCAGATCCACTTTTGTTTTCTGGGCTATGCAGATTTCAGGATAAATGTTTTCTCACTACTGATTCATCATAGTTTGGCCCGCAAAGCAAATATTCATAAAAATATTTACATCAATCCTCCCTTTTTCTTGTGCGCTCTCTCTAATTTGTTAGAATATATTGAAATCGAATGTGTAACCCTAGAAATCGAGAGAAAATCCCTAAAAACTGATCCCGTTGCCATGTCCTTCCAACTTCTTGAGCATACGATGATCTTGACCAAGGATCTCTGAACCGCCACGATGGATGGATATGTACGCAGTGGCGATGAGTGTTGAGGAGAAGATGCCCGTAGGTAAAATTGATGCTTCAATCATTCAGGCTTCTCTTTTTTTTATTTCATAGGTTTGGTCTATTTTTGTTCTTATTTATCCTATAAGCGCCATGCATAATTTGCATTAGTATTCAATGGTGGATTACCTCATAGCGGTTCTTTATTTCATCCAATTAATGCCACTCTGAAGTGAGTGATTTCTATTGTCTTTTCCCTCTTCTAATTTCTTTTGCTAATATTTTCTTTACTTTTACATTTCACATGGAATTACCCAAGCTGTTCGTGGATCTGGGCAGATTGTCCATGGGTCAGTGATTCTATTCATGGAAACACTATCAAGGCACACTGCGGCCTTGAGACTCACCCATTTGATGCTATTATGGTTTGTAAGTATTAAACTTGTTTCCCCCTACTGTAATGTTAGTCTTTATATCCACATCCACAGTTAACGTAATGGACTGGTCTAATGACCACATATAACATTAATGTACAGGACCACGTCATTAATAACAAGCATCAGATATAACTTAATAATACCCAGCGCAATACGTAAACTAATTGATACCTATCTATCTCGAAATTGAAACACAGCGGAGTAGGATAGAATTTCTCATCTCTCATATTCCTAATTGCTGAATCCATTCAGCCTCTTTCACTCTTAAATTGCTGCATGGCTTTGCTCTGTTGAGTATATAGAGTTGTTTTCCAACTTGCATGCCATTGTTGCTTTTTCAATTTATTAACTATTAAGAAAAATGTCCCAGTTTCTAGATTTGTCATGACGGCTAAATCTTCTTATCAAATCTCTTATTTCTTCGGATTTTATTTTTAATTATGGTTTGTTTTGTATTCAAATGCCGTCTGGCTTGACTTACATTTCATAGATTCTTATTTCAGTATGAAGTTAAGCAGTCCACACTGTCGAGGTCTCATGAATCTGTCCTTGATGTGGAGATACACAATTTGCAATATAGACATTCTTCTTCATAATCCCAATTTCTTATTCTTTTCTAATGGTTTCCAGTAATTAAGCATATATCATACACCAATATAGAGGACTATTTTTGTAATACTAAATTACTATTAGGAAAACCTCTAATGTGTTTGCTTCTTGATTTACTTTACTAGATCTACATTGCATATTCTGGGATAAAACTAACTACATGCTATGACAGTCTGAGTCAAGGGGGGAGAGTGACGGTGATCGCCCTTGGATTTCAAGAATTCTCAATATCCCCGTGTTACATGCAACACCATTTTGATAGAACTGGTCATTTTGTCATCGTAATTCACGCACTCAAAATATTTGAAAAATCGACCAAATGAAAAATTAATTACCAATTCCGACCAAGTTTTGGCCACGTCAGCGCCAGCACGTGCGCGGGCGCTGAATAGGATGTCTGTGATTTGGCTGCGGTTGGTAACCGTGGCCAAAAGGGTGCTCTCGCTTTTGGCCATGGTTGTGAACCGCGGCAGATCAGAAGGAAAAGAGAAGGTCCGTTCCTGCTTCTTTCGATTAAATTTGCTTTGTTTTTGTTTGCTCACTAATTTCTTCGATTAAATTTCGCGAATTCTTCATTTTTTAAGATTCCTTCTGATTTTGATTTTTGGGTTTGATGAAATGAATCACTGGTGATTTGATTTTGGCGGTGGTTATTTTGTTAATTATAGTTTGATTTTGGCGTGGGTCGATTGTGAATTTGGGAGAACTAGTAGTTAGGATTGGCGATTCTAATTTGCTTCATGTTTCATTTTGTGGTTTTGTTTTAGTTCTGATGTTGCCTTGATTCAGAGGAAAAAGCGTAATTAAATTTCATGTTGCTGATTTGCCGTGTTTGCCAACCACGGCTAGTTGATTTGGCCGTGGTTGGCAACCTCGGCTAAATCTCAGACGTCCTACTCAGCGCACGCGCACGCGCTGGGCGCTGATGTGGCCAAAATTTGGTCGGAATTGGTAATTAGTTTTTCATTTGGTCGATTTTTCAAATAGTTTTTAATTTTTTGATTTAATTCAAAGATCGTCGGGAAATGAAAGTTAATACCCTAAGCCATTGATCGATGCTCCCGTGAAGAAAACAGTTTGTGGATGGATCGAATTGTTGGGGGGACATATAAGTTAGGTCGTAATATTGGCAGTGGATCATTCGGTGATTTTTGTCTTCCGTCTCAAACCCTTTGAATTTCAACAAGATTGTTTTGTTGTATAGATTTAACCTCACTACCTATGTGAATTTTGATGTGATGCAGCAACTTACGTCAACACATCTCTGTGGTGAAATCAGAGATGTGCTTTGGGCCAGGACTTCCTGAGAAAGAAGAAAAGAAATGTTGGTGCATGTAGAACTAGTCTAGCATCCATACTTAAATCTTTCCCCTTGGACTCAGATCAGCAATAAAAATCCTTATTATGTTTTATTGCACCAACTTCTTGGCAGATAATATGGCATCTGCTATAGAACGTTTTTCCGGTGTTGGAAAGGTATTAAATGTAATCATCCATTGTGCTCCTCTTCACATCTAGACTTGAATGCAAGTAGATCCTCGAATGGAGGATGAAAATGACAGCTAATTATGGTTGCATTTTATGAATACACCAGATATCCCCCGGGTGACATACAAAACATAGCTTGAAGGTATTTGCTTCATCTCTTATAAGTTATAATTATATGAATAAAGAAATGCACGAAGGTATACAAAGAATAACCCCCGTCAGATTCAGGATCATGGGTATGATTGTGTGGTTGTTGGCTTGATCCCCATGGCTGCCCATGGTTGTTGCACCAACCAAGGGGGTTGGTGCACCAACCCAATGGGGGGTTGGTGCACCAACCCCCCTCCCCTTTGAGTCCTATAAAAGGATATCGAATGTTTGATTGTTAGCATCGAAAATTTAGGAATTCAATTGAGCTTCTATTGAAGCATTGGAGAGTTTGTATGAGATCCTATTGGAAGTTCCATAGGATCATTGTGAGCGATCTTTGAGTGAGCCATTTGTGAAGATTTATTTGTAGTGGTTGAGTGTTTTATTTGAAATTAACAGAAGTGTTCCCTTGGTCGTTTAGGCGACCTAAATCTTTTGTTTGCTTTCTATTTGTTCTTCTTGCTAGATACTTCGGCGATCCGACTGCTTCCGCATCGGAGCACAACAATTGGTATCAGAGCTTTGGCGACGAAGATCTAGACGAAGAAGATGGGCAAAGATGGCGACGACGCTTCTACTTCAATGGCGCAATCTTCAACAACGCGAACTATCGTATCCAGTACGAAGTTCGAAATTGAGAAGTTTGATGGGCGTATCAACTTCGGCATGTGGAGATGCGAAGTACTTGACATCTTGAACCAACTTGGTCAAGATCAAGTATTAGATGAGAGGCCGGCTACAACGTCGGATGCGGAGTGGAGGATGATGAACCGGACCGCGTGCGGCACGATCCGGCTCTACTTGACAAAGGAGAAGAAGTACCCTTTCATAGAGGAGACGAAGATGCGCTTGGTGAGAAGTACATGAAAAAGAACATTCAGAATCGCCTACACCTAAAGAAGAAGCTTTTTGGTCTCAAGATGGAGGAAGGAGTTTCAGTTGAAGAACACCTCGACTACTACAACAAACTTCTCACAGATTTGAGAAACATCGACGTCAAGGTGGAAGATGAGGATAAGGCGATGATTCTCCTCAACTCACTACATGAAGACTATGAGCACATTGTTTCGATCTTAACCTATGGTAAAGAATCTATCACCTTCAATGAAGTTTCTAACGCTCTCACAAGTAATGAATTTAGAAAGAAAGATGATGAGAAGATGATGGGCCAAAGATCCGAAGCGCTTACCGTGGTTAGAGGTCGGAGCAATGAAAAAGGTGGAGGCCGCAAAGGGAACCATAGATCCGAGATGAGGGACAATAGTAGAGCTCCGCGCACAGACATCGAGAGGGATCAATGTGCCTTTTGCAAGAAAAGAGGACATTGGGCGAGGGAGTGCCCAAAGGCCAATAAGAAGAAGGATGCTACCGCCAACATCGTCAAAAGCGAGGAGGTGGATGAGTGGGTCCTAGTTGGTGCGACGGAGGGGATGATGAAGGGCGGATGGGTGCTCGACTCGGGTTGCTCGTTCCATATGACACTCCACAGAGAGTACTTTACTATTTTCCATAAAGGTTGTAAACGTAAAGTCCTTGGAGACGATGGAGCATGCACGACGGCGGGCATTGGCACGGTCCGCATAAAGATGAGTGATGGTGTCACACGGGACATAGGAGATGTTCATTATGTGCCAGATGTGAAGTACAATTTGATATCGCTTGGTTCACTTGAAGCCAATGGTTGCAAAGTGACTATGGAGGACGGCGCTTTGAAGGTGACACGAGGAGCAATGATCCTGATGAAGGGGAAGCGTGAAGGCAATCTCTATTACTTGGATGGTACGGTGATGATGAAGACGACGAGAGTTCCAGATGAGCGAGCTACCGACTCAAGCTCGCACGCAACAAAGACACCATTGATTATCTCCGGAGAGGTGGTGCTAATAGAGGTGATGGTTCAAGTCAGTATGGTGGAGACACCTTATCCCCACAACTTGCACAGCGGATGGATTCTATCAAAGTTTGGAGACCAAGGTTTAAGAGATGCCAACCTGTAAGAAGGGTCTCGTTTGCTTTCTTTGTCAGGTGTGATGAGTCTCCGACCTTAAGCGATGAGGTGGAGCACAATGGCGACCTATGTGGACGAAGAAAAGATTGATGTGATGATATGGAATCAACGACGACTGATGAAGACAAGGATCGGGTGGAGCTACTTGGCTCTAGTGATTGTTCGACGAATGAGCTTATAAAGGTTGATATTGGAGTCAAGTTTAAGTATGGATCGGACTTGTATGCTGACGATATGAGATGACGTTGGTGGCCCCTTCTGGGGCAATGAGGCTCTGCGAAGCCATATGAGCCTTTCGAGACAAGATAACGGGAACACGAGATGATTCTCACCGAGGAGGAGCATTGACGGTCGATTGTGTGACATAGACCTAATATCTCGCCAAGGTGGAGATTTGTGGTTGTTGGCTTGATCCCCATGGCTGCCCATGGTTGTTGCACCAACCAAGGGGGTTGGTGCACCAACCCAATGGGGGGTTGGTGCACCAACCCCCCTCCCCTTTGAGTCCTATAAAAGGATATCGAATGTTTGATTGTTAGCATCGAAAATTTAGGAATTCAATTGAGCTTCTATTGAAGCATTGGAGAGTTTGTATGCGATCCTATTGGAAGTTCCATAGGATCATTGTGAGCGATCTTTGAGTGAGCCATTTGTGAGGATTTATTTGTAGTGGTTGAGTGTTTTATTTGAAATTAACAGAAGTGTTCCCTTGGTCGTTTAGGCGACCTTAATCTTTTGTTTGCTCTCTATTTATTCTTCTTGCTAGATACTTCGGCGATCCGACTGCTTCCGCATCGGCGCACAATAGATTGTACACACAATTTACAACCGGCATTATCATATGAATTGAAGCACATGCTTTTGTGAATCAGGATCATGGGTATGATTGTATTGATCTCATACATGCAGGTGGTATTGTGAGTATAAAATGGTGTGGCGTTGATGGGGAATACAATGTTCTTGTTTTCTTTTTGTTAGAGCCAAGTCTTGAAGGTCTCATTGACTAATGTGGAAGAAAGTTTGCTTTGAAAACTGTTCTAATGTTGGCTGATCAAATGGTACTAAAATTAGAATAAAGCAGATTAAACCAAAATTTGTTACGTATATGATAGTGGATGTCGTAGCTTTTTGCTGATCTGCTTGCATTTTAGTGTTAAGCTAGCTTATAACTTTTAAGAGTTCTGTGTTATGTACTGTATGCGATTTCTTAGTCAGGTAATTGGCAGAATTTCCAACCAAGAATAGAAGGTGTAGAACGAGCACATCTCTGTAACATTATCATGTATCCATGAAATGTTTGTAAAATTTTGGTGATTCAAGTTTTTCACTTCACACACCCAGGTCGCTCGGTCGAGCTGTTCCAGACGCTCGATCGAGCTTGTGGCACATGACGAAGGGCTTAGCAGCACCACACTCCGCTCGAACGAGCACTCAACCGCTCGACCGAGCAATGTCTGCTCGGTCAAGCGGTTTGAGCGCTCGACCGAGCTATATTAACATGGAGATTGAGCTCTGCGGGGCAAAGCACTCGTGCAGACGCTCGACAGAGCAAAGAAGTCGCTTGACCGAGCGATGTAGACGCTCGACCGAGCGCTGAACTCGCTCGACTGAGCGGTGCGGGGCCCATATATTTTAGTCGACGGTTCATATGGGTTTCTAGGCTCGTTTTTTGATGTCCTATTTAATTTAATGGTTGATAAGATTAGTGTTAAGGATGATTTCAGATCTAGAGCAATAGAGGAGCTTGAGCCGCAACCATTAGAAGTTTTTTTGTCGAGAGATTAGGGCTGAGAGATTTGGGCTAGGAGTTTGTGATTGGAGTTGAGTGATTCTCTCCTTGTCTCCTTTATTTTCTTCTTCCTTGAGCGAGTTTGTGAGTGCTTGTGCATCTAGCCAAGTTATTACTCACGTGAGCAGAAGAAAGATTGTAGTCCCATTAAAAATCTCTCTGATAGTAGAATCATCTCGGAAGTTGCTGGATGTAGGTTGTGCGCAACCGAACTACGGTAAACCTTTTGTGTCTGCGATTTGATTTATTTGTTGCTATTTCGTTTGCTGCTTTACATGATTGTAGGGATTTTGTTGGGTTATTTGAGTATCCGATTCTTGCTAGTCCTAGATTTCTGATTAGCTGTTAGGATTGGTCGTTTCCGCGGGGATCTCAATTTGTCGATTCGTTCCGGACAATGTTATCTATAGTATCCTTCTATTATATAAATAGGTTAACCGTAAAAATGCATCTGTTCTAATGTTGGCTGATTAAGTGGTAACTGACATTAGATTAAAGCATGATGAACTCAAAATGTGTAATTAACTTTATGGTGGTTTTTATAAATTGAATTTTTTTGGTTGCACTACATGCCTGTTAGAGTTTTTAATATTCAATGTGTAAACTACTTTTAGGAGGTTTCGGTGGTTCAGGTTAACATCATACTTTAAACAATTGGGTAGGACTTTTCAACTAAGCTTATAAAGCATGGAACTATAACTAATTTGCTCTTGAGTGGTCCATTAAAGCATGATCATGTTTTAATGGAGTTCCAGCATGTAAATAATTTTACTTGCTTCAAAAAAATATTAATGGAGTTCCAGCATGTAAATAACTTTATGAGTTTATACAAACACATGCTAATGCATTGCAAAGAAAACCTTTTGTTAGGATGTCTTCAATAATGGATGTAAACTGAAACGAGGATGTTCTTCAATTAAGCCCTGATCTGATTTTAAAGAGGGCCTTGCCTTGGCATCTTTATTTTATTTATTAGCAATGACCCAGAATTATCTGTAAACTACTGAGTGGCTATATGTAAGCATACTTAAGCTCCTTCTTGAATAGAGTATAATAAAAAATACATTCACTTTATATCAAGTATCGTCAGAAGTTAATAAAACTATGAATTTTTTCATGTTTATTGGACATGATTGCTATTATATTCGTTTTTCATAAATCGTTTACCTTTTTTGTTCGTAGCGTTGTAGTAACATTTTCTTTAGTTCTTTTTGCCAGTCTCTATATGCTCTATCTCCCGATGATATTAGTCACAAAATCATTTCTGATTTTGTTCGCAGCAATGTACTTTCATCTTCTTTATCTCTTTATGTCAGTGCCTTAGTCACAAAATCATTTCTGATTAGCTTTTAGGATTGGTTGTTTCCGCGGGGATCTCAATTTGTCGATTCGTTCCGAACAATGTTATCTATAGCAGTGTTCTAAATATCGGTCCGATATCCGATATATCGGTCGCAATATCGGTTTTATTACTAGGCCGATACGATATGAGCATATATATTGCGGTTTCCGATATTTGGGAAAATATCGCCGCAATATCAGGCTGCGGCCGATATTGCGGCCGATATATCCCTTTGAAATATCGGCCGCAATTCATAGTTTTTTCAAAACAAAGTTGGCGGGTCGGTCCACTTAAAAGTGGATCCGACCGGAGTCACCCGGCCTAATCATTTACTTAAAACGACGAGAGGCATCAAGATTTTTGAGAGATAATTGCTGCTTTGCCCTAATTCTAATCACACCGCTCTGCTCCTCTGGACGCTCCACTCCTTACTCCGCTCTGCTCTGTTCCGTCCGGTGAAAATTTCCGACGACAATCGATTGAGCTTCGGCGTCCGGCATTCAATCTTTGCAAAGAAGTATTTTCTGATCAAGGTGAGTAGTCGAGCCCTTTTTTCAGTTTTTCAGTTTTTTCAGTTTTTAATTTTTTTCCCTTACAGTATTGGATTTTTTACCGTCAATCGAGCTTTTGACATCCGAAGTTCGATCTTTGCAAAGGACTTTCTGATCAAGATTAGTACTTACTACATAGTATTTTTTATCTTTTTCATTTTTTTTTTCATTTTTTCAGTTGGTTTTTTTCAGTCTAGCGTTTGTTCTTCTTAAGAGGGTTTTCCGATCAAGGTGTGTATTCTTTCCCTCTTTACATTTATACATTTTTTTTTCAGTTTTTTGATTTTCATCTTCACACTGGTAATATTGATCCACATGAATCATATATTGTAGGTATTTAACTCGTTTGGTTTGTGACCACTTAGAGAAATATTCCACCAAGTGGATGACCGGTATTCACGTTTAATGAGATAAGTATACACAAAGCATACCTTTATTTGAGTTTCTATAGTTTATATTTTCTTAGACTCCTATGCTTTTATTTGACATTATTTTTAGCCTCTGATATGAGACTCCGATATTAAGTCAATATCCCCGATAATCATGTTTAACGAGATAAGTATTACTAAAACATACTTTTATTTGAGTTAGTATAGTTATATCTTCTTAGATACATCTATGCTGACATATGTCATAATTTTTAAGCCTCCGATATGACACTCCGATATTTAGTCAATATCCCCGATATATCCCCGATATCCGCAATCCGATATCAAATTTACTAGGCCGATACGCAACCGATATCTGATATTTAAAACACTGATCTAAAGTATCCTTCTATTATATAAATAGGTTAACTGTAAACATGCATCTGTTCTAATGTTGGTTGATTAAGTGGTAACCGGCATTAGATTTAATCATGATGAACTCAAAATGTGTAATTAACTTTATGGTGGTTTTTATAAATTGAATTTTTTTGTTGCACTGCATGCCTGTTAGAGTGTTTAATATTCAATGTGGAAACTACTTTTAGGCGGTTTCGGTGGTTCAGGTTAACATCATACTTTAAACAATTGGGTAGGACTTTTCAACCAAGCTTATAAAGCATGGAACTATAACTAATTTGGTCTTGAGTGGTGATTTTAAGCATGATCATGTTTTAATGGAGTTCCAGCATGTAAATAATTTTACTTGCTTCAAAAAAAAATTAATGGAGTTCCAGCATGTAAATAACTTTATGAGTTTATACAAACACATGCTAATGCATTGCAAAGAAAACATTTTGTTAGCATGTCTTCAATAATGGATGTAAACTGAAACGAGGAGGTTCTTCAATTAAGCCATGATTTGATTTTAAAGAGGGCCTTGCCTTGGCATCTTTCTTTGTGTTCGGCCTAGGCATCTAGGCCACTTATCTAGTGTTTTACTTTTTAGTATAAAAATCATTTTTACTTACCAATTATCTTCATCGATATTTCGAAAGATCTCTTCTACCTTTTGCAAGTTGCACACAAAAGCTTGTTCCTGAATGTAAGAAGTTGAATTTTCAATTGAAATTTTTTGTTTGTATTTTATAAATTTGGAAGTGTGCAAGCATCTAAAATGACTCTTCCATCATGTTATATAACTATTCGTGTTATTTAACTTTTCGGGTTTGTGTTTCACATCCTTTCATATGTTTAAGAAGTAACGAGACGCCAAGTAATTAGAGTTGGTTTACATCAGTTAAAATAATATACGGATATGTAGTTCAATATGTTAGGACTCGTGATTTCAATAGGATTAATCTTTTTGAGTTGATATATGTGTGTTGATCATATTTATCATATCCATGAATTCTCTCAGTTCATGGACCTAGTTCCTTCTGTTAGGTCTACTGTTTCTGCAAATTGGTATAAACCTTAAGGTTCGATGTCTTTTTGGTTAATGACGTTTGATTGCTTTGATTTGAGGCTTTGTGTATGCATGATTGTGAGGTGGATAATCTGTTGGCATGTTGTTGGGCTTGAGGCAGAGCTCCCATAACATGTCACATAACATTTCATCTGTTGCATGTGTTGTTATGTTTTAGCTTTGGGCATGACTCGATTCATGGCTTTATTCGTTTGCAAAGTCCATTGTTGTTGCACATCGGCTCTTAGTGTCATTTGGTTCACCTGTGAAGTTTTGGCGACACTCACTTCAGTTTTGGTTGAGCTTGACGGATACAAGCTGAAGTGAAGATTTGTTAGTGTGTGGTTAAACAGTGGTGGTGTGACAAGGAATTAGGGTGGTTTATTGCCACACCAGTTACACTAATTGATGATTGTGTGGTTAAATATGTTAGGACACATGACTTGCATAGGATTCGTCCTTGTGAGTTTCTAGCATCTTTGCCACATCAATCTTATCTCTTGGGACTAGTTCTTTGTGTCAGTGCATATTGTTTCTCCAATGACACAATCTACTTGATTAGGATGCTTTCCTTGGATTTATTTGATTATAAAATTATAAGCTTAGAAGTGCAGGCAGTGATGTTATTCTTGGGTACGTGTATGAAAATGAATTGTATTGAAGTTGGTATATTGTGGCCAATCTCATTACAAACATTATTTCAAACTTGGCATATTGTTTAGTTTTATTTTTTTTCTATCATCGTTCATTTGTATCCATGGTGCTTATTAATGTCAATTGTGCTTAGAAATTGAAAACTGTTGTGGATATTCATATAATTGTAATTATTGTGCAGATGTGTGGGCACATATGATAGGATCCATGGCTGGATGGTTAAATAAAGAAACATGATCTTTTATCCTTTTGGACAGGAAGGTTTTTAAACTCATTGGTTTTCTTCTCGGTCTGGAAATGCTTGGCCTTGTTGTTTGATTGTTAACAAATGAACGTTTTTAGTGCTTGGTCTATTCCTACTTGACACGCCTGTTATTGCACAACCTTTTCTGCACCTGAACGTAGACAATTATCTAATTTTTGCCGTACTTGATTGCAAAGCGGTGATGTCTAGTGGTGGACACTGAATTCTTATGTCCACATGCATCCTTGTGTGTGACATAATTATTTATAATGTGAGTGAGCTGGCACTGTTATCCTTCTCCTGTGAAGTGAGCATATTTTTTCTCCAGTGTATGATCTATAAACTTTATCTATTCTGACATCTTAGACGATCCTATATTCTTTTTGCCACTTGAGCATTGAAACATTAGTTCCCTAGATGTTAATGAGGATAAGTGCATACAGTAATGTTGTTAGAGAGGAGATAATGAGAGAAAAGGTTATTAGTCACCCATTCAACCTATTATTATGTTATATATAGTTCAAAATATGGGGGTGGGAGTTATAGCCTTGTTGGAAAGTAAAGAAAGAATTTCAGAAATAGGTTAGAGAAAAGTTGACCATCTCAAATCACAGTATGCAAAATGTGATCGCTTAGTCCACTTTTTGGTGTCTCAAAAACTTTTTCCGCCGATGTTTGATCTGTTGTGTTTCAGGCAATCTTTTTATGAACTCGTTGAGGTTATTTTTCTGATGTTTAATATCTAGAATGGGAAATTGTAGCTATGCTACAATTATCTTTTGAGGGACATGATTTAAGAAACAAATGTCAATCAAGTAATTTATTTTTTGAGTTTAATGTTCTCTCTCTAATTGCAGTATGCTAAATGTGATCACATAGTCCAACTTTTGTATGTGCTGTATGAAAACAGTGTGTCAAAAAAAATTTCCGCTAATGTTTTATGTGTCATCTTTCAGGCAATCGGTTAAATTTTTTCAGAAAATAAGAGATATAGTATATCATGAGGCTGTGGTTACTTTGTTCAGTCAGTAGTTGGGTCCGCTTGTCCTTAATGTGGCTGTTGATTTGCCTCCAGCCTCTGATAATATATAATTGATAGTTGATCTGCGGATGCATTCCTAATTTTTATGTATTAATTGATAGTTTACTAGGCGATATTGAATAAACTGCGATGTTATAATATATTTGCTTTATGGATAATGATATTATCTTGAGCTTTTTTTTCCAACATATTCCTTTTCTTTTTTGGAGTAACAGGAAGTAAACATCGGACTTTTACCTATTATATTTGTTGCTTTTTCTTGGGGGTCCAAAGGCTGTCTACAAGGTGCATCAGATAGTTTGCATTGTGAATGTATCTATTGTTGAATACTGCCTTCTTTTAGTTGATGGATGGAAAATGTGAAGGACAACTCAGTCTGGTATGTTCTTGTGCTTCTAGTTGTAACTTTATTTTTCTTCTGTTTTGCCTTACAGCAGCACAAATTTTATCGTGGTGCGATTATTTTTGTTTCATTGCCAGAATGCTATTGGTTTTATTATTACAGTAAAATCTCATTTAAGGGTTTTAGTTCATGTTCTAGCTACTGGTTCAAAACTATTAGATCCAATAAGGCTTGCTTATTGGATATACAGATTTGTGACTCTGTATCTCTGCAATGACATCACCTTGAGTTGTGCCCAATATCATTAAGCTATATGTAATTTACTTAGCTTCCATCGGTGTATTCGCAATCAACTGATTTTATTTTTAGGGGTTGTTTGTTTACTTCTTAAAGGTTATGTCTTTTTATGAAGTTGTATATGCAATGGCTTACCATCAGAAGCCAGCATCCTCTCTAGAATTAACATTGCTGGCTGTTCTATAGATGCCTTAATTCTTATAGAATGACCCGTATCATTCCTGCATGACGTTCAAGAGGGAAACAAAAAAAGAAAAGCACCAAGAGAAATAAGTTTCCGATATGATAACGATGTTGTAATAAACAAGTTGCGGTTGATCAAAAAAAACATGCACCGCCTCAAACACAACAAAGATCATAGAGAAAGGAAAATATAACTAAAAATAAAAAATTATTATTAAACCGTGAAACAAAAAGCTATCCAACTACATTCTTTTAGGCTTGTACTTTGGAGCCCAAAACGAGGTTTGCTACCGAAATAGAGTTTCTGAAACTAAGTTTTGATTACCTCCCTCCTTTATAAAACTAACTAAGGTTTGTGAAATTCTCCCAATCTAACAGGATTTTCACAGACTGATCGAAACTGAAGCTTGCATGGATAGAAACTTTAGTTTCATTTTAACTTGAATGAAACATCTGTTTCGGAAACTGAGATGCCAAACTAGGCCTTAGAGGTTTACTCTCTATCTTTTTTGTGGTATTATTTAACAAATCAGTTGCCTTTAATATTGAATTTTGGGCAACCCAGCCAAGTATATTTTTATGCATGTAGTTTCTACCAAACTGTATCAAGTGATTCTCATTGCTTGGATGGAAATTTAGTGTGAACAAGTCTAAATGCATGGCTACATAGAAACATACACATACTTCATGTGCACTTGTGATCTTGTCATGTCAACCCGGTACGCAAAACAGTAATAATATACGAGTATGTCTTATGACTCTGGATTTTTCACTAATCATTAATAATGTTTATTTTACACATCCCCAAACCAAATTTCCTAGTACAAATTAAGCACAAGGAACTGAAATTGTTGTCTTCAAGAACTCAATGGTGATGTTAGGCAGTGAAATGGCACAGTTCCCCACATGTTGGTAAGATCCATACCAATATCTGCTTTATCTCTGTCTAACATTGTGTTGTATAACAATATTATTTTGGTTATAGGAAGTACAAAGACTTATTTGGCAAACGTACAACGACTCAAAGTTTAAAATATTGGCCAGTACTGATTATACCGGCTGTATCGGATTGGAAAAGAATGACCATTCCAATTAAGAGTGCTAATTAAGCTAGCAACTTGAGGCTCGGCTTGATAAATGCTTGTTTAGGATTGCTTAACAGTAAAGTGAGCCAGGCTTAAACATAGATATGTGTATGCTAAAATTAATGGACAACCTTGAGCATCTCTCGGCTTGGACTGAAGGTCGAGCTCGACTTGACAAAGGCTTGAATAGACTGAAACTGGTACAAATTCATGTTTAGTTCAAGTAATTAGAATCAATATGACTTGAAGTTTTATTTTACCGGTCTTGTTTAGTTATTAATTAGCAAATGTTCGTGCCCAGAGGGCGGGCGCGAAACCGAAGGGGAGAGTCTGCTCAAGTGCAAAATGCCGAAGCGGTCGTCGTCATCCAGGAGCAAGAACGACGGAAACAGTCGTCTCCTGGGCGCAATACCATCAGCAAAAAGAAATCCCGCCGAAATGAAATTTGGGACAGTCATCGCAGTGGCGCAAAAGCGAATAAGTTAAAAAATAAAAAATATGTGGCACAAAAGCCAGAAAAAACTCCGGAGGAGGGACCAGGGGCTTACACGCATATATTGGGTCTCGGGGGCCAAACTGCCAAACCCTCCTCGAGGCGTTGGCATCCATCCCCGTAAATACTTGCATGCTACCCGACCCTTTTCTTAACGTGGGATGCGCTTTGCGGCCCCCTTGGGCAGGTCATGCACCTGGGCAGCCGAACCCGAGTGCCACACACGCGCCAATGCGACTCTGCGGCCACCGGTCCTTGAGCACGCACTGAGTGTACCGTTGGATCGCGGATGGCTGTGATATCGGCCGTCCGTTTGTCTTGTACGGACAAATTTTTGAGAGCTTTTGTTCAGACTAGTTGACTATGCACGTCTACCGTCTTTTTCTACCCAAGGAATTGCTTAATTTTATTAAGGTGGATTGCTTTGTCGTCTCTGTTAAGAATAAAACTATGAATTTTTTTCATGTTTATTGGACATGATTACTCTAATATTAGTTCTTCATAAATCCTTTACCTTTTTTGTTCATAGCATTGTAGTAACATTTTCCTTTGTTCTTTATGCCAGTCTCTATTTGCTCTATCTCCCGATGATATTAGTCAGAAAATCCTTTCTGATTTTGTTCGCAGCAGTGTACTTTCATCTTCTTTATCTCTTTATGTCAGTGCCTAACCTCTCTGACATGAACACCCATCATTAGGTTGAGCTAGTAATATGGCTTAGTAATATGACTTGATCCAACATAGAGTACAGATGATCACCCGATTATGGGTGCAAGGATACTAGATGTTTTTCGTGGGCCCCATTGGTACTTCATAGCCAACCAATTTAATAGGAAAAGACTTGGATATGAAATTTTTGAAGTCACTGGTTTTCTTTTAGGTCCCTAAATATTAGGTCCAATTGTTTGGTAGTTGACAAAAGAAGTTTAGTTGATCTAAAGTTCTCTTATTGTATGTGGATTTTGGGAAGTGCTATGTTTATGCCTAAATGACATCTGATATTGCACAACCTTCTTTACATGTAAACTTAAACTATTATCTTCTTTTTGTAGTGCTTGATTGCAAAGCAAAGTAAAATGGTCATTGAATTCTTATGTCCACTTAGATAGCTGTATATGAAATGATTATTTGTAATGCAAGTTAGCTGGCACTTGGGTATCTCTCTCAAGTTGATATTAATTATGTCACAACTTTTCTCCAGGGTGTGATAATATAAGTAAACATTAGTCCTAATACTCTCTCAAGTTGATATTAATTATGTCCAACTTGTTGCATAAAAGTGTAGACACCTTTCACGATACTATTTTGCCCCTCCACCTCTCCTTCCTCCTTCGATGGGCTGCCCGCGTGGCGGGTTTCGTCGGAGAAGAGGGGGGCTACCGGAGAAGGGTGCGGCAGCACCCTCTTTTCATGACTGGGGGACAGCTGCCCCCTTCTCCGACGAAGGGGGGCGGCAGCCCCCTCTTCGCCCGCGAAAAGAGGATGGCTGTCGCCCCACTTCGCCGGAGAAGAGGGGGCAACCCCCTCTTCTCTAGCGATTGTGGCGGCTGCCCCCTTTTCTCCGACGAGCCCCCCTTCTCCGGTGAAGACCGCCGCGCGCGCAGCCTATCGGAGGAGGAAGGGGAGGTGGTGGGGCAAAATTGGTTTTTTTAAAAAAAATTAGGGATTCTTTTGTAGTTGGTTAAATTAGGCGACCAAATGGTAAAAGCTATTATTTGGTAGACTCTTTTAAAATAACCCATTTTGGGGGGCCTATATCTAAAAAACCCTACATTCAAATGGAAAACTTTGTTTCTCAAATACTATTGCATTACAATTTTTTTTTCAAATTTTATATTTATGTGGAAAATTAAAATATATTTAACTTTCTAATTTAAAATACAAATCTCGACGACGTAGTTTTAACCTTTTTACTCTTGAATTAAAAAAAGCCATTTTCCATACCAATTCTTACATGATATCGTCAAAAATATTTTAGAAATAACTCTTCTAACTTTTGTACTTTTGTATTGAAAAAAAATTGTTTTTAAATGGTGTAATTGTATCTTTAAATTTTCAACTTCCAGTTTGAATTTGTTTTTTAACTTTTATTCTTTCCAATTATTAATTTTGTTTGAACTTTAAAATTTAGCATAAATCTTAGTTTTATACTTTTAAACGAAAATCATTATATTCATACCATTCTTCATTGATGTCTTTTAAAGATTTCAAACATTTTCTATTTTCATGTAAAGACGGGTTTATGAGTGGAGTGTTTGCTTTCATTTTTTGTTCATATTGTTACAAAACATGCTTTGAAAGTTTTGTTATCTAAGTTTGTTTGTTCTTTCATATATTGGAACATGATTTAAGAAGTAGTTTTGTGTTTGATATTTTAATTTTTACTCCGAAACTTTTTATCAAATTGCTTTGCTTGAAAATGAATAAGATACTTTCTCAAAATGCTTACTTAATGCTCCTTCAACTTTGAAACTTTTTTACTTTCAAATTTATTTAAAAGTTCAATTTGTTATTCAATATTAGTACACCTTAAGTATTTTTGCGAGTTATCTTTACCGAATTTGATTTTTTCACAAATTTTCAAAAAAATAGTGTTTAATATGCGAGTATATTTTAAATGGATTCTTCTTTTAATAAATTAACCAATTTTAAGAGGAGTTTTAAAAAGAGATATTTTGAACTTGATTGGTATGTTTCCCAAATCTTTTAAATTTTTTTCTAACTTTTCTTTTTTCATGTGTACAATTTATTTTTCAATTAAGGAGTGCATTGTCAAAGATTACATATGTGTTGTACTTTATTTAAAACCTCAAAAGCTATGCTATCGTTGATTCAAAATTTCAATTTTTTACTAAAAACGTATTACATTCAAATATAAATTTTGTGAAGTTTTCTAATTTTTTTACTTCTAAACATAAAATATCATGTGCAAGTATATTTTAAATGCATTAAAGTTTGTTTTCTTATAAATTTTTATAAATTAACCTCTCCATGCAAGTTTCAGATGGATGAATGTTTTAATGTATTTCTTTGATATGTATTCCTTGTGTTTTGACAAAGATTTCAACTTCTTCCATGTTCATAAACTAATTTTCAAAATTGAAACTATATGTTCAAATTTCTTATCATTATCATTAGGAAATAAGGTTTGAAAATTTTGTTTTGCCCAATTATCTAGTTTTAAATATAAATCTTAAAAATTTTGTTTTCTAATTTCTATATTATAGGTATAGAGCCTCTTAACACCGATTCTTTAGTATCTTTAAGAACATGTTCATCTAACTTTGTATTTTTGTACAAAAGCTTGTTTTAAAAAGTAATAAATGTACCTTCAACTTTCACTTTTTTGTTTAATTGTTTAATTGTATATTTGTTAACAAGCGTTTTAGCAATTTTTAGTTTATCAACTTTGAAAATAACGCTTTAACACTTTGCCGAAGGTTATACATTCAAATATGGAAGATATTTTTCGAACAAACATTTTTTGGCATCTTTGAAAGTATTTTGAAAATAGTCACTTCTAATTTTCCCGCTTCATATACAATAACATGTTTTTAAATGTAGTCTGTGTGGTTTCAAAATCTTGATTAGAATTTTTTTTCAACTTTTTCCACTTTAAAATATGTGATTGATGTAAAGCAGGTGGCACGTCATCCAATGGATCAGGTGCAAAACACAAAAAGGTGGAACCCAACGAGTACAAGCCCATGTGGGCCTTGTACTTTCCACCTTTTTTGTGTCTTACCACCTGATCCATTGGATCAGGTGGCAGCTTTTCTACATTAAATCCTTAAAATATAATTGCTTCTTGAACTTTCTAGTTTTTTTAATTTGAAATACAATGCTTATACAATTACCATTTTAACGTTTCCTTTTAAATAAAAAGCACTATATTATAGCTAGTCTTTATTGATATGTTTTATGGATCTTTCCTATTTTTCTTGCTTTCTTACAAAAGCCTATATTTAAAGTAG
Organism: Scilla litardierei; assembly: GCA_030789695.1. Lineage (NCBI taxonomy): Eukaryota > Viridiplantae > Streptophyta > Magnoliopsida > Asparagales > Asparagaceae > Scilla > Scilla litardierei. Next base: position 137,773,838 of record CM061139.1, read on the forward strand.
TAGGTTTGATTTTTTAATTTTTCATGGCAAACTTTGTTTCCAAAGAGTAACTCAATTCATCTTCAATTTAGAAACTTATCTGCTTTTAGACTTATTATTTGAAGGTTCAATTTGTTATTCATTAATGGAATATTTTTAAAGCATGTTTATACGCTACAGTTGGTGACTTCTTCGTTTTGGGTACAAAATTTATAACTTTCCAAAAAATCATTTTCCATATGTTGATAAATTATAAATGCATCTATTCATCTCCTACTAATTTAGATAAACTAACAAAGCAAATTTCAAGGAGAATGCTTAATTTATATGTTTTCAAAATGCTTTTTGAAATAGTGCTAACATCTTTTCTTCCATGAATAAAAACTTATTTCCATTTTGATAAGTATATTTTCAAACGAAATGTTTAATAACTTACATCTTTTCCTTCCATATAATAGTCACGTATTTATGCCAAGTTTTCAATTTTATGCCAAGTTTTTGTTAATATCTATTGAAGAATATGTTTGAACTTTACTATTATATACATCTTATTTTATTTTAAAATGGTAAGTTAAGTTCACTTTCAGTATTCTTCTAAAACCTTTTTTCGGTAAGTGGTAAGTTTATTTTCATTTTCTAATGATATCATTTTAAAAAAGCTCTGAAAACTTTTAATCAAATTTTGTCCTTCAATTCATGATTACTTGCTTTTAGAAATTTCATGTTTATTTTTAAATATTTTGATTTTTATTTCTAGTTTTTTTCGAAGTTTTTTACTATTAAATCGAGAAGTTTGTCTCTTGCATTTTCATTTTTCAAAATTTCAATTAAAAATTTATTTGAAAGATCTGTTTAAGTAAGCAATCAACCTTTGTGGACTTGTACTTATGTACAATTCCCAAAAGAATTTATCTTGGTATATTTTAAATGCATTTAAGTTTGTTTTTTTGTAAAGTTATAGAAAGTACCATATCCAACCAAGTTTATTTTGAATGTATTCCATTAATGTGTATTTAAAATGTTTTAACAATATTCCTAACTTTTGGTCTTCCATATATAAAACTAATTTTAAAATTTGTAACCGGATGTTCAATTTTCGTATCTTTCTCCTTGAGAAATAAAGTTTGAAAACATTGTTTTGCCAAATTATCTAGTTTTAAATATAAAACTCGAAAATTAATACCAATTCATTGATATCTTCATAAATATTTTTTAATACCAATTCTTTGATACTTCAGAAATCTAATTTCGTTATTTTGCGTACAAAAGCTCCGTTTAGAAATTAATAGATGTACTTTCAACTTGTCTTATTTATTCTAGATATTTTTTCTTTCAAATTAAGTTAACTTATTGTACTTACGTTACAATAAAGCGTACATATTTTTGAAACTATTATTTGTAAGTATATTATTTTTATTCCAAACTTTGCATTCGGTAGAAAATCATGTTTCTTTTATTTAAAAGAGAGTTGCTATTAGCACAGACCTCATTGCTGAGTTCACAGACCACTTATTTACAAGTTTGCCATTGAAACCCCTTTGCTGAATTCACAGACCACTTATTTACAAGCTTGCCCTCCTCCCCTTCCAGCGTGTCGCCGTCGCCGTCGTTCGCCTACGCCTACGCATTCCCTGTCGGTGAACCTCGAATCGATGTCTTCCCCGATGGTGAACCTCGAATCTACGGCTTCCCCGACGGTGAACCTCGAATCGACGCCTTCCCCGACGATTGCCACGGCTCTTGAACTCGTTGAAATTCTTTCTGACTTGGGCTCAGGCCAAGCTTATGTATTTTGCAGAAGCTGCAAACGCCATCATAAATTGATGGATGATATCTTCCCCTATGATCATCCGGAGACTTGTGCAAGATTCAAAGTTTCAGTTTGATGATTGTTTCCAAATATATTTAGAGATTTATTACTTCCATGAATTGATCTTGAATCGCCAGGGGAAACACAGACGGTGAACGGTGAACCTCGAATCTCGAATCAATGCCTTCCCCGACGGAGCCACGGCCCTCCCAACGCCGACACCCCCTTCGCCGCCCTTCCATGGCCAGCTCCGACCACCGGAGACACCGCGACATCTGCCCTCTCCTCAGCGCCCTCCGACAAACGGCAAGCCACATCGTTCCAAGCACAACTGCGAGCCTCTCCGCTCGCTGTCCCCCTTCTCAAGCCCTCGCCTCCCTCCGCGAGCCTCTCCGCTCGCCGCCCCCACCTCCCTTTGCCGGGTTGAGCTTGAGATCTCGCCGGCGAGATCGAGATTCAAAACGTGGAGTAGGGCAAACTTGTAATTAAGTGGTCTGTAAACTTAGCAAAGGGGTTTCAATGACAAACTTGTAATTAAGTGGTCTGTAAACTCAGCAAAGGGTTTTCAATGACAAACTTGTAAATAAGTGGTCTGTAAACTCAGCAAAGGGTTTTCAATGTCAAACTTGTAAATAAGTTGTCTGTAAACTCAGCAATGAGGTCTGTCCTAATAGCAACTCCCTATTTGAAATGGACAAGCGTGTTCTCAAATTTTGATTCAAATTATTTTTTAATAATTAGTTTTTTAGTTAAATTAGATTATTTTAAATTATGCTTCCCGGCTGCTTTTTCCTCATTATCGTGCTTTCTATTCCAAAGTTAAATTTCTTTAAATAATTTTTCATGTATATGTTTTTTAAATACATTCAAGTTTTAATCGCCAATTTAAAGCAATATTAATCGCCACCTAAAAGCAAGTTTCAAATAATATTATATTGTGAATTGTCCTTTGTTATGTTTTCAAAATGTTTTAACAAATATTTTTTATAGAATATCAGTTTTTAGTTGGGAAATTTATTTTCAAACTTCTAAAATTTCTACTTAAAAAAGCCTGATGAGTACTATTTTTTATTTGAACTCATCTTTTCAACAAATTTGAGCTTGCTTTTAAAAGTTGTAAATTTACTCGAGCATACATTTTGTCGGTGTTTTCTTTGTTAAATTACAAAAAACCATAAGTACTATGTCTTCGTCTTTAAAAAAATCCACTGTGATAATCAAGCATAAACTCGAGTTTTTTTGACTACATCATAATAGTATGTATGCTCTTCCAAACAAAATTTAAATTTCTCGAGTTTTTTCATATGTGTATGGATTTTTTAAATGCATTAATACATCTCATTTATCTTTTAAAAAAAACTAAATCATAATAGTATGTTTCATGGATATTTTGAACTTCCTTAATGTCGTGTCTTCAAAGAAAATTTAACATAATTTCTTGCCTCTTTACGGTATAAAACTTAATATTTAAGTGTATTTTAAATTTTAAATTTTTTTATTGTCACTTAATATCCATTAACATTCTATTTTTAAAAGGGTTTTATATTTTAAATAATATGTAAGCTTTCTAACTAGTTTAATTTTAAAGCCTTCATATCGAAGAATTATCTTCTAGCTTTTCTAGTTTCAATAAAGCCATATTTTCATCACACTTCTACGAATATTTTCACACCTTGCTGTCTTTAGTAAACACTTGTTTTTGCAAAGCATGTTGATATCTTTTGTTTTCCATTAGAAAATTGTTTTTTAAATTTAAATTGTACATTGAATTCGTAGTTCTTTGCTTATCTATTGCTAACCTGTTGCATCTCCAACTTTTATACTTTACTAACTATATTTTCAATTTGTTTATTCTAAATAGATTATTTTAAGGTATGTTTTCAAAGTCTTTTTACTTACTTCTATATGTTCTATGCAAAATTAATTTTCTGAAATTAGTCATGTTTTAGCAAGGTTGTAAAAAACGCTAGGCGCTAGGCGTTCGGATTGCGAGCGCCTAGCGCCCAGAGCATTAATCGGGGATTAATCGGCCTAGGCGGATTTGCAGTTTTTAATTATTTTATTTATTTTTATATAATATATTAATGTTTATATATAAATATATATATATATATATTATTTAAAATACATCAAATATTTAATACATACTAAATCAAATCCACTTTACCTACTTTAGAGTATTTGTGTGCAATAAAATAAAATTTAAAAGATACTCTTGTGCAATTAAGCCATTTACCAAAAACGCCCAGGAACCGCCCAGAAACCGCCCAGGAACCGCCCAGAGCGCCCAGACACCGCCCAGAACGCTTAGGCGGCCGATTAATCCCAAAAACGCCCAGATTGACCGCCCAGGCCATAATCGGGGCGTTTACTGGCCGCCTAGCGCCTAGGCGCCGCCTAGGCGGCCGCCCAGGCCGATTTTTAGAACACTGTGTTTTAGTATATTTTAAATGCGTTTATGTTTCTCGTTTAAACTATCCGCTTAAAGTAACTTTCGAAGTGAAGTATATTTTGAATTTATTTATTGATTTAATTTTTTAACCTTATTTTTTCTTGTGTAGAGGCTTTATTGTTTTACTTTATTTTTTACTCTAGTCTTATTTATAACTATCCAAAATGACATCAAAGGCATCATAAACAATTTTAACTTTTTAACTTTTAGTTTGATTTTTTTAAATTTTAATATTTTTGAATTTTCTGAATTTAAATTTTCTGAATTCAAATTATAAGTGTAATTTTTTAAATTTTAGTTTGATTTTTTTTAATTTTGTATATAAAGCTTGAAAAAGTTGTTGAATCTTTCTTTTTGTAATTTAAATTTTGTATGTAAATTTATTTTCCTTTTTGTTGAATCTTTCTAATGTTGGTTTGAAAGTTTTCATTTTTAAAATTTTGCCCATAAATAATGGAAACTTGCTATTAGAAACGTATGTTTTCAATATTTTGATTTTAGCTTCGAAGTCTTTTTCTAACTTGTTTACTTACAAATGGAAACCCTTGTTTTCCAAATACTATTGCATCCCAAATATTTTTCGAATCTTAAATTTTTGTGCAAAAATATTTTTTTCAAAATATTTTCCATTTTCTATTTTAAAATACAAACCTTTATGGCGCAGTTTTAACTTTTTTACTTTTGAATTAAAAAGTAATTTTACCATTCCAATCCTTACATGATATCAATTTTTTTGATGAAATAACTCTTCTATTGAAAAAAAAATCTATTTTAAATGGTGTAATTGTATTTGTAATTTTCCAACTTTCAGTTTGAATTTGTTTTTAAACTCTTATTCTGTCCAATTATTAATTAATTTTCACTAAGCTTTCAAATGAAAGTCATTATACTCATACCAAATCTTCATTGATATCTTTTAAAGTATATTTTCGAAATTTTTATATTTTCATGTAAATAGTGTTTTACGAGTGGTATGTTTTGTTTCATTTTTTGTTAATATCATTTCAAACATGCTTTGATGGTTTTGTCATCTAAGTTTGTTCTTTCATTTATTGGTACTTGATTTTAGAAGTAGTTTTGTGTTTGATATTTTGATTTTTGCTCTGGAACTTTTTATCGAATTTCTTTGCTTAAAAATGAATTCGTTATTTTCTTCAAATGCTAACTTTGTGCACATTTAACTTTGAAACTTTTTTACTTTCAAATATGTTTAGAATTTCAATTTGTTATTCAATATTAGTACACCTTAAGTAATTTTGCGAGTTATCTTTGCTCAGTTTGTAATTTTCACACATTGTCAAAAAACATTTTTAGTTTGAGAGTACTTTAAATGCGTTAACAAGTGTGATACGACCATTTTGACCGGGCCCGGAGGAGCCAAGTCAACCACGGCCAGTCAACCGGCCTATTACGGCCTTGGGCTTCAGCCCAAGGATCTCACGGGCGGGTCGCGCTTCTCAACACAAGACGAAGGCCCAAAAGACCGCCCACTATCCGTACTGGAGGAAATCGTGGCCCAGATCGAGGAAGCACTCGCCAAATATGGCAACCACCTAATGCCATCACTCTAGCCATCATGGCTCGCCAATTATGACAACCACTCATGGCCATAAATCCACCTTCATGGCATTCATCCCATCATAAAACGTGGCAACTAGGGGGGTCTATGTTTCCACATTGGCATGTCCTCATCAATGACGGCAATGATGTCTCATCAAGGCCCATTACTAGGGGGACCCGCCTATATGAAGAGGGGAGATGCATCATCGCCAGGGGGCGGATCTCCGAGATCTACAACGGAGGTATCTCGTACACACTCTTACACTTTCTTCATCCTTTACATCTCCTTCATAAATCGGCCCGAGGATCGGTGCTTGGACTCTCCGCGAGCCAAGACCAATCCCACTGAGCACCTATCAGAACAGATCTGACTTTGACATCGGAGGGGAATCGGTCGGAACCAAGGTCCGACTCCCCTGACGAGCTTTCTCATCTATTCAGGTCCAGGAGATCCAGCGGCATCGAGGCTACCCCTCAGCGCTTTCCCAGCCGGAGCTGAGCGCCCTCGTACCCGAGCCCGCTCATCTCTACCACCAGGAGGTCGTTGCTCTGTCGAGGCTACCCTTCGGCAAGCCGACACGAGGATCCGCGCATCCCTCACCGAGCGACTACGCCATCAACCGATCCCAGAGGTCCAACGTGTCCCTTTTGACCGCGTTGACCTCCCTCCACCCCCGGTCAACAATTCAGCGGTGAGAAAACAACCGTAAACATCTGGCGCCGTCTGTGGAAATGAGACAACATCCATGTCGTCAACCACACCGACCATTGCTCGTTCCATTAAATCAAGATCTCTCTTTACAAACAAAGATCTGATCTTTCTGATAACGCAGTTCGAGGGGGCACAGATATCGGAGCAGGGCAGAAACCGCCAGATCCATTGAGATCAGTCTCACCTCGATGACGATCTCCCCCTTCTCGCCCTCCTCACCCCCATCTGATCCGTGTCCGATCCGAACTATGACCTCAATACCTTGGTTTAGGCTTCCATCTTCCTCCTTACCTGGATTTCTCTCTCATCTCAAACTCCCAAGGTCCCCAAATTGAGAAGGAGCATTCATTCATCAGTGGCTCGATAGCATCGGCGAGGCGAGGAAGGCATTTATGTCCTTCCGCCTCCGCAACCCGTCGTTTAGCATCCTCCGTCTCCGCCAGATCTTCAACCTCTTCGGTCGCAACTCCAATAGCTTAATCGCCCCTACGAAGCTCTGCCACGCCTTCGATGCTTTCCACCCCCCATCGTTCCCTCGACATCCCCCTCTTCGGATGCGGAGGAGATCAATAGCTCCAGGGAGAACATGACTCGGATCTGACCCGGGAAAAGGACATGAGCAAGGCGCTCAAGACGTTCGACGGAGACGTCAATCGGTTCTAGCCATGCTGTGGAAGCTGAGGCTGGCAGCAGGGACGAGCTTGGATAAGGTCAGCACCATGGGCAGATCCTCCGACTGCAAGCCACCGCCCCCTTACCCTTCATCTTTGCCTTCACCACCACCGACCTAGCTGCCTCGCCCTCCCTCATCGTCCGCTGCCTCTTCATCTTCGTCTGTCCTTGGGCCCTCAGGAGGCTCCCTCCCTGTCGAATTCCAAAACCCTAGTTCCTCATCTCGAAAGCTTGGATTTGGTTGTCGTTTCGATCGGCTGATCTATCGAAACAAGGGGACGTCGAGGTCGGCAACAATAGCGCTCTCTTTCCAAAACCCTAGTTCCTCATCTCGAGAGGGAATATGAGGCAAGGCCTCATATGGCGTATGATACACATTAATCCCATATATATATATATAGAAAAATGCTAATATGAGATGGTGAGATGAGATATTCATATCTCGAACTAGCCAAAACTATTTGCCAAATCATCAATCGGAACCGTCCATCTTCTTCTATCTATCAAGTGATCTTTATGTATAAATTTTTGTGTCATTTGGACATTTCTATCAGATCCATTAAGTGTTAGCAAGATGAACGGTTTACAAGCTGCCTGTAAATGTAACAAAATTGGAACGGGTTGATCCATTGGATTTTGGGGTTTATAATCTCTAATTTTTTAGGGTATAGATCTATTGACATGCTCTTGAAGATGAACGGCGCCGATCGTTAATTGGTGTTGCCGATTGTGCTAGCTCACGATAAGGATTTGAGCTCACCATCTCATAATAGCATTACTACACACACACACACACACACACACACACACACACACACACACACACACACACACACACACACACACAGAACATAATATAAATCCTCTCCGGCGCCATTTATCGCTACCCTAACTGTAACTATGACAATCTAGCGGACCACCTGAGACTTCGTGGCTTCGATATGGTCGATCGAACCAAAACAAGCTCGAACCCAGATGAACAAAGCCATCACTGGCACTAAAATCTCGCATTCACGACCCATGATAGCCTCATTCAGATAGGCATCACTTACAAAGTCCCGTTTCGTTAATGAGACGGAATCAGCTTGTTAATATCCGAAGTGTTTGCAAATCTTCCGGTTTAGCAAAAGCTTTGCAAAAAAAGGATCCCCACTAATAAGATGAGCACTTTCTGAAGTTATTCAGAGTCAGCATGAGGGGAAAGTGAAAGAGAATGGGATGAAATTGGTTATTTGATCTAGCGCTAGCATGCCATCTGTAAAGCATAAGATTGAGAAATTTGATGAGAAGAGTATGTTCAGTTTGTTAAATCAACTTGCTGGAAAAGATAAGATGTCAGTTCCAGTTTGATGTTTGATAGTGAGAAAGCCATCGGTGAGGTCACAGCCTTGAAGCATGCATCTAGATTATGTCTTAAGATGGAATCGTTGTAATTGACAAAGTCATTGATTGACCAGCCATACTGGAAATCGCTTCATTTGGAAGAACATACGTTGATCACGGATGAGCTTGTGAGTTAAAACGGATTTTGATGGATTTGAAAAACATCGATGCTAAAGTAGATAATAAAGATTATTCTCTAATTTTATTATGCTCTTTCCCACCATCTTTTGTGAACTCCATGATTTATGAATTAGACACTGGCTTTGAAAGCTGTGAGATCTTAAATTTGATTTGGTAGAGAGGTTACAACTAAAGGTATTTTGGTTTGGTAGGGAGATTCAAGTGCAAATGCATGATTGTAAAGTGTTTCTGTTAGGAAAATCGTTACGATCGATAAACAACGATGAAGAATAAAATCTTGATTAAATAATATTGATTGTCACTTTTACAAGCAAAAGGATAACTTAAAATATGATTACCCAAAGAAGAAAACGAATGATGAAAAGAATGGTCATCCATGATGTATTTTTGGTGTTGGCATTAGTGTCACTTGATCTTCTGTCTTGTCTGTTGAGCGATCTATCTTGGACTGTACATGTCATGAGTCATGTTGTACGTAATGTCATAACATTGTTCACAATATGCAGCATCCAGAGTTAATGTTGTAAGTCATGTCGTGACATTGTTTGCAGCATACAGTATCCGACATTCATATGCATGATTCTTGTCTTCAGTCATTTAGATCTGACTATGTTGCTCCGTTCAGATCTATTTTTACTTGTCCAAAATCTCGTTGTAATCTTGATTGTTACAGTATTTTTTGGAGAAATATCCGCATGAGATTTGATTGCACTATTTACCCGAAATGGTTAAATGGTTCTTTGATTTATGGGACTACTTGCCCGAGGTGGTTCCTTGATATAAGGGCGGAAAATCTGCATGAGATTTGATTGAACTGTTTACTTGAAACAGTTCATGAATTGGTGGAGGCTGGTTTATAAGGAGCTCATGCGGATTCTATTAGGGTTTATCTCTTTCGTGAAGATTGTTGATCGACATCCTAGGAAAGTGGCTGACGGCTACGAAGGTAGGGATCAAAGGGAGTTTGATCTGGTCTGTTATTAAAAGGGGATCTTGCATTGATTACTCCATAGGGTTAATTGCGATCACCCTTTGCGGGTTGTATTGAGGGAGAGTGTGGTCATCCGAATGAAATTTGCAATATTAGTGATTGTAATCGTTTTTGATAAAGTGCAGTAATCTGATTTTCTGTGCGTGGCCCCGTAGATGTAGGTGTGCATACCGAACTGCGTTACCATGTTTTGTGTGTTCTTGAGTCTTCCGTATATGAGTTCTTATTTATATGATTGATTCCTAAATACTGAATCTACAATTGATATCAAAGCAGGTCATCCGTGGTGCTTTGTTATTAAAGTGGGTGTGATCTTGGTTTAGCAGTGCTTCAATTTTGAATACTCGAGAAGGTGCTTCCGTAACTCGACCTCCTCTGCTTGTGGGTATCAACAACACATTGGAAATCATGGATGCGAGCCTTTATCAATTTTTTTGGTGAAAAAGCTTGGATGACTGTTGTTGAAGGATGGTCTCTACCTGTTGAAGTTGACAATGATGGCAAAGAATTTCTCAAGCTAGCAAAAGAATGGAATCAGAATGAAGAACGTGCGGCTCTTGGAAACTCTAAAGCTGTTAATGCTATCTTTACAGCAGTGGATGAAGAATAATTCAAACTCATTTCTACCTGTGAATATGCTAAAGGTGCATGTGATATTCTTCAGAATTTTCATGTAGGAACCAATACGGTAAGAGTCTCAAAACTTCAAATGCTTGCTTCACAATTTGAGGAATTAAGAATGTGTGATGATGAGACGTAAAACTCTAAGATCAGGCTTATCAAATTGGGAAAAAATATTCAGAGGTTAAGTTGGTACGTAAAACTCTAAGATCTTTTTCTGAACGGTTCTTTGCTAAGATAGCAGCTATTGAGGAAACTAGAGATATCTCAACCATGTGACTTGACGAACTAATGGGGTCTCTTCAGATTTATGAGAGGAATCAGAAACAGAATAAAAGAGATAAATGAGTTGCCTTAAAGGTTGATTCTGGAGATGTTTCTAAAGATGATGATGAGTCTGGTCTAGATTAGGATATAGTTCTGTTGACCAAACATTTCAAAAGAATGCTTAAGAAAATTGGAAGTAAATGACAGAATTTCAGGACTGGAAATAATGTATCTCGTTCTACTAATATTTCTGCTGGAAAATCTTTCAATCATAATCAAAGGTATGATCAGAAGAAGAGAGGAAAAGGGATTCGGTATAGAGAGTGTGAGGGGTATGGGCATATTTAGACTTTGAAAGTGTTTTATCAATTTTTAGTTTATCAACTTTGAAAATGAAGCTTTTTTGATACCTCGGAAAGCGAAAATAAAGCTTTGTAACTTGCCAAAGGTTCTACATTCAAATATGGAAGATATTTTTTGAACAAACACTTTTGTGGCATCTTTGAAAGTATTTTGAAAAAAGTCACCTCTAATATACTGTAACATGTCTTTAAATGTAGCAAGTGTAGTTTCAAAATCTTGATTTGAATTTTATTGCAGCCTTTTCACTTTAAAATATAATTGCATGTTGAACTTTCAAGCTTTTTTAATTTGTAGTACAATGCTTACACAATTACCATTTTAATTATAACTCCTTTTTAATACCAAGTCTTTGTATGTTAATCTAATTTCATTATTTTGTGTACAAAAGCTCCGTTTAGAAATTAATAGATGTACTTTCAACTTGTCTTATTTTTTCCAGATATTTTTGCTTTCAAATTAAGTCAATATTGTACTTTAGAGTACATCAGTTATCTTTTTGAAACTATTATTATTAAGTCGATAATTTTTTCTCCAAACTTTCCATTTGGTAGAAAATCTTTTTTCTTTCATTTAAAATGGACAAGCTTGTTTCAAATTTTGATACAAAATATATTTTAAAAACTGATTTGTTATTTAAATTAGATCATTTTAACGTATGCTTGCTAGCTGCTTTTTCCTCATTATCGTGCTTTCTATTCTAAAGCTAAATTTTTGGAAATAATTTTTCATGCATATGTTTTTTAAATACATTCAAGTTTTAATCGCCACTTTAAAGCTATATGAATCTCCACTTTAAAGCTAGTTTCAAATAATATTTTATTGTGAACTTGTTTTCAAAATGTTTTTTAGAAATATTTTTTTGTTTATAGAATAACATTTTTTAGTTAGGAAGTATATTTTCAAACTTCTAAAATTTCTACTTAAAAATAAAAGCTTGGTTAGCTCTATTTTTCATTCGGACTACGTCTTTTCAACAACTTTCCCCCACTTTAGATTGCTTTTAAAAGAAGTAAATGTATTCGAGCATACTTTTTGTCGGTATATTTCTTGGTTAAATTACAAAAAACCATATGTACTATGTCTTCATCTTAAAAAAATCCCCAGTTACAATCGAAATTAGCGGAAATTCTTATTGTTTTGCACTTTGGTTCTTGGAAAAATTCTACTACTGTCATTATCTTTTATGAAATAACCTTTATGCTATCACATCAGAATTTTTTTGAAAATCACATCAATCTTCCTCTAAACAAAACTAAAATTTCTTATCCCAAATCTTTAAAATTTTACGTACTCGTTATCATCAAACATATTAATTCATCTCGTCATCATCAAACATATCAGTTCATCGCTTTCTTCCCTACGCCTAATAATATCATCAACCGTCCCCAAATTTCAAATCCAGTTGAACCCATTAAAAACTTATTGAATTTCATCATCGGAACACAAATAAAACTCTAACATTCTCATTCTGATTTGTCCTGAAATCTTAATCCCCACATCTTTAACCTTTTCATTATCAAATCCTTTTGAAACCCAACCAATTAAAGTCATCTGCATCATCGCCTTAAATTCCAACCTGAGTCCCTCTTTTAATGCACTCCTCGGTTGTGCTACCCGTTGTAACAACGAAGTGACGACAAGATCAATATATGTACATGGCTTACATGTACATATATCACATTTCATACATTTTAAGGTTGTGAGCAAAGCACATGATCAATATATGTTAACATGTTCGATTTTACATAAGCCAAATTGCAGTGCAGGGACGTTTTTTCGCTAATTTTGATAGGTTAAGGCGTTTTCTAATTTGGGGGTTTCTGTAATTTACCTATATTTCTTTAAACATGTTTTGAAAGTTTGAATTTTTATGACTTCTTTATTTTCATATATCGCAACTTGCTTTTAGAAATAGATTCTTTATCATCAACATTTTTATTTTTAGCCCCAATGTTTTTTCCTACAATTTTTCAACTTTCAAATGGATTAGCTTATTTCTCAAATACAATATTTTTACATCTTCAATGTAAAATTTTTTCTATTTTCATTTATTAAAAAACAATTTTTCTCTTTAAATAGACTATATTAAATCATTTATGCAAGATAATTCTTGACTTGTCTGCCCTTCCAAACAAAATTTAAATTTCTCGAGTTTTTCATGCGTAAATGGATATTTTAAATGCCTTGATACATCTCTTTTGTCTTTATAAAAAAACTAAATCATAACAGTATGGTTCATGAAGTAGTATATTTTGAACTTCCCTGTTGCTGTGTCTTCAAAATGTTTTAAAATAATTGCTTGCCTCTTTACAGTATAAAACTTAAATGTTCTAACTTTTAACAATGTTTCTAACTTTTAGTCTTCCTTGTAGAAAAGTTTCTCAATTTAGAAATGTCATGGTTGTTCACGTTTCTTATCTTTCTCATTTAGGATTAAAATTTGAAATTTTTGTTTTATAATCTACTTTTAAATATAAAACTTGAAAATTTTATTTTTGAAATTATTATTAATTGGTCGATTATTATGTTTCCAAACTTTACTTTCATTAGAAAATCTTGTTTCTTTTATTTAAAACGGAAAAACTTGTTCTCAAATTTTGATTCAAAATATGTTTTAAAAATTGATTTGATATTTAAAATTGATTATTTTAAAGTATGCTTCCCAGATACCTTTCTTAACTATCTTGCTTTGTATTCCAAAGTTAAATTTCTCGAGATAATTTTTCAGGTTTTTAAGTACATTCAAATATTTTCTCCTTAATGGCTATATTAATTGCCTCTTAAGTTTCAAATATAAGTGTATTCAAACTTGTCCGTGTTAGGTTTTCAAAAAAATTTAACTAATATTCGTCTTATTTTGTTTATAGAATAAAAATGTTTTACTAGGAAGTATATTTTCAAAGTTCTAAAAAAATAAAGCTTGAATAGCCCTATTTTTCTACCGGACTCGTCTTTTCAACAAAATTTTCTACTTGAGATTACTTTTAAAAGTAGTAAACTTATTCGAGCATACTTTTTGTCGGTATATGTCTTGGTTAAATTACAAAAAACCTGTATAACATGTCTTCTTCTTACAAAATCCGCATGGACAATCGGAAAACGCAGAAATACCTAAAACTTGCATTATATTTTATGAAATAACCTTTATGCCATCACTTCAGAAAAATTTGGAATCATATCAATATCTTCGTCGTCTTCCTCTAAGAAAACCTTAAATTTCTAATCCGAAAATCATGAAAATTTTACTAACTCATAATCATCAAACTTATCAGTTCACCATTTTCTTCCCTTTACCTGATACTATCCTCAACCAACCCCCAAAATTTCAAATCCAAGTGTTCTTTTTCCTGAATTCTTAATGCCCACACCTATTAACCTTTTCATTATCAAATCCTATTGAACCCCCACCAATTACAAGCAGTTCCATCGTCATCGCCTTAAATTCGAACCCGAGTCCATCCTTTAATGAACTCCTCAGCTGAGCTACCCGTTATAACAAGGAAGTGGATTCAAGAGGGGTTTAATGGGGTTTCAGGGCTTACATGGGCATATATTGCATTTCCGTTTCAAGGTAATGAGCAAAGCACATGACCTATGGATTTTGACATGGTTAGTTTTTTCATGAACCAAAGTGCAGTGCATCGACGTTTTTTTTGCTAATTTTGATATGTTATGGTGTTTTCTAATTTGATAGTTTAATTTGGGGGGTTTCTGTAATTTACCTATATTTCTTTAAACATGCTTTGAATGTTTGTATTTTTTGACTTATATATTTTCATATGTAGCAACTTGCTTTTAGAAATTGTTTCTTTATGATCTACATTTTTATTTTTAGCCAGAACGTTTTTTCCTATAAATTTTCAACTTTCAAATGGAAAATTTTGTTTTTAAATACAAACTTTTTGCTTCTTCAATGTTAAATTTTTTCTATTTTCATTTATTTTAAACTCAATTTTTCCTTTGAAATAGACGATCTTAAATCTGTTATGCCAGGCTGGTAATTCTTGACTTGTATGCCCTTCCAGATGAAATGTGTATATATGGATATCTTAAATGCATTAATACATCTCTTTTAACTTTATAAAAAAAACTAAATCAGTACAGTAAGTTTCTTGGAGAAGTATATTTTCAACTTCCATATTGCTGTCTTCGAAATGTTTTAAAATACTTTCTCTCCACCTCTTTACGGTATAGAACTTAATAGTAATAAGTGTTTTACTAATTTTTAATTTGTTCTTTCATGTCACCTAATATCCATTTAGTTATGTTTGAGTATATTTTAATGCATTAATGTTTCTCTTTTAAACCAACTGCTTAAAGTCATTAATGTGGTTTCAGTAGCATTTTAATTTTTTTCCTATTACAAATACTTACCGAGTTAACAAATGTTTTATCAAATTCTAGTCTATCAACTTTGAAAATAAAGGTTTGAAATTTTGCCAAAAGTTTCTACATTCGAAAATGGAAGTTCTTTTTCGAACCAACACTTTTCGGTATCTTTGAAACACTTTTGAAAAATTACGGCTAATTTCTCATTCTCATATAAAAACAAGTCTTTAAAAATATCTAGTTTAGTTTTAGAATCTTGATTTGATTTTTTTGTAACTTTTCCACTTTTAAGTATAAATGCATCCTGAACTTTCTTGCTTGTTTAATTTGAAGTATAAAGCTTGAAAAATTGCCATTCTACCTTTTCTTTTTTTAAAGCCGTATATTTCTCGCAAATCTTTATTGCTTTGCTTTTATGGATCTTTTCTAATTTTCATGCTTTTATATAATAGATAGCATTTATAAATAGTAACTTTATTTTTTAAAATTTTTACTGTATACTTTTTCCCGAAAGAGTTACTATATTCATCTTCAATTTTTAAGCCAATAATGGAATATTTTTAAAGCATGTTTATGGGCCATATTTAAAGGCTTTTATACTTTGTGTACCAAATTTTAAACTTTCCAATAATCGTTTTCTATATGTAGGTACATGTAAAATGCATTTATTCATCTCTTACAAAATTTATATAAACGTACAAAGCAATTTGTCAGGAGAATTTACTTGTTGGAGGTAACATGTATATATTTGTTTGTGTTGATTTTTCTAGATTCACTTGGGTGGATTTTCTTAAAGGAAAATCTGACACCTTTGAAGCATTCAAAAAATCGTGTATCCGCCTTCAGAATGATAAAGAAAACGTCATTAGCAAAATTATAAAGATAAGAAGTGATCATGGTAAGGAGTTCAAAAACCGTCTGTTTGTTGATTTCTATGAATCACAAAGGATTGCTCATGAATTTTCATCTCCAAAGACTCTTCAACGGAACGGAGTGGTGGAAAGAAAGAATCGGACTCTTTAAGAGATGGCCCGAGTCATGATAAATGCCAAAAAAATATGTGTGAGGTGGTGGGCTGAAGCTATAAATACAGTGTGCTATACTATTAATAGAGTATATCGTTGCCCAAGAACTCAGAAGACACCCGATGAGATCTGGAAGGGAAGAAAGTTGAATGTATCTTACTTCCATATCTTTGGAAGCAAGTGCTATATCTTGAATGATTGTACGTAAAGAGGGAAGTTTAATGCTAAAAGCGATGAAGGAATCGTGCATATTGGCTATGTAATATGCGTACCAAAACAATGGTGGAATCTTTAAATTTTGTTGTTGATTTTGAATAGCAAACAGAGACAAGTCACTGGTGAATGAAATTCCAGAGAAGAAGAGAGTACTGTGGAAGAAGAGCATGTTACGACTGATGTTGCAGCACCGGAAATGACACAAAACGATGTTGCTACTGATGTTGCAACAGAAGAGACAACATATTCTGCTGACAATCAAGGTGAGCAACCAGACACTAATTCTCATTAAGTTACTGTTGGTGGTTATGCCCTAGGCAAAATATTTGGACTTTTATGTTATGTCATTTTTCTTTTATAAAATGTTTCTCTTATTGTTATTATTATATTGTTTGCATGTTTCTTTATAATAATGTTTGAATAGCTGTTTTATGTTATTCTAAGAATCCCTAGTCATTCATCGTTAAAGGTATAATGATGAATTATGACTAGTATGAGTTTGGTTGATAATTATGAGGTAGTTATATATATGGTGATACAAATCAAACTTATATGTACTTGTTGGAGAACATGTTCTGATAGACTCGCTATGTGATCATTACATGGATCAGTGGCATAAATGATCTCATAATAGGTATGTTATATAGAATCCTTAGACCTGAGATGATCACAATTTCCTACATAAGAAACATCATGTTTTGACATAACCAAACGTTATATTTAATCAGATAATCATAAATCTTATGGTTGAACTTGATGTGAATTATGCAGAGGAAAGTAAATGAACAAGATGGAATTTGTCCCTCTCCTATGAGAGAGATATTTAATGGGCCCCTAGATAAGTAGGACTGAGAAATGCATGGTCGTGATCAAATGAATGTCATTTGATTTTATCAGTCTATTTAGTAAGCAAGAAATTAAGTGGATGAGGACGGAGCTGAAGTAGATTTCCTCTTCTTCGAGGCAGTCTGCAGAGCCGAAGAAGATTTCGACTTTGCAGAAGCGTCGAGGAGAGGACCAAAAGGCATGGGCTCGTAACGAGTCAAATCAACACCAAAATGACGGAAGACACGATTCATAAGACCACCATAAGGAATGTGAGACGAGGAGGTCGTGAACTCAA
Source organism: Scilla litardierei (assembly GCA_030789695.1). Taxonomy (NCBI): domain Eukaryota; kingdom Viridiplantae; phylum Streptophyta; class Magnoliopsida; order Asparagales; family Asparagaceae; genus Scilla; species Scilla litardierei. Next base: position 137,791,482 of record CM061139.1, read on the forward strand.
TCGGGTATCATGGTATAGTAAGAAGCAGAACTCAATCTCATTGTCAACAGGTGAAGTCGAATACATTGTTGCAGAGAATTGTACTCAACTCTTATGGATGAAACAGATGCTGATGGACTATGGAGTACAACAAGCAGTTCTAACTGTGCTATGGACAATCAAAGTGCTATAAACATCTCCAAAAATCATGTGCAACATTCAAGAACTAAACACATTAATATTCTGCACCATTTTATAAGCGAGTTAGTGGAGCAAAAAGTTAGTGTCATGGACGGACTATGTATAACATCAAGTCAGTTGGCAGACATTTTTACTAAGCCTTTAGACTCATGCAGGTAGACTATGTTATAACATCAAGTCAGTTGGCAGACATTTTTACTAAGCCTTTAGACTCACGCAGGTAGACTATGTTATAACATCAAGTCAGTTGGCAGATATTTTTAGTAAGCCTTTAGACTCAGGCAGGTTTGAGGAGTTCGGCAAGCACTGGGGCTTTGCCGCATCTAACTTTGCAGTTCAAATTGAATCAAATAAAACATAGGAGAAGAGGGGGAAAAGTATTAAAGGGCGGTTGTTACTTTTTGGGGTTTCCAATCTATTTCGTTTTAACTTCTCAGAATGGGGGAAATTTCTAAGGTTTCCTCCTCTCAGCAAACAGCTGATCTCCCTCATCTCAATGGTTCGCACTCAAAGTGATCGTTTCTCCCAGCCTCGTCGCTACTCTCGTCGATCTGCCTCTATAAAGGCTGTTGTGTCCTCATCCACTCCTCCAATGAAACGAAAAGCCACCGTGCCTCGATCTGCTTGGGCCTTTATGTCTTCTTCGACTTCTTTTCCTTGAAATTCCTCTGACTCTTCACATATTTCAATGTCATCCATGGACACGCAGGTCGCTGCCGCCTCATTTCTGGAAATTGTCACATTCTTCAAAACCATTATTAAATGTGAGTTACCCTCTTCTTCCTCAAAGACTACTGCATCTGAAGATCTTTTTGGCTTATTTTGTCGTTTGAGAGAGACATGAAAGTTTTGGTTTGTCTCATATGGACTGTTCTGGGCTGAGCATTAGTAATGTATGTCTTGACCATCTTGGTGTGGGATGCTGAAGAGTGTGTGTATTGTGTATGGAGACACATTGGTCATGTTTACCTTTAAATCTCATCCTCATTCTTCCTCGGTTGTATTGACTGAGATAGTTTTGCTGGATGAATCTGATCCATCGAGGAATGTATTGACTGAGAGTTTTGCTGGATGAATCTGATTCATCATCAACCGAATCTGCTGATGTTGATGGACTTAAGATAGGTGATATGGAGTCCTCTATTCCATGGGATTCAAATTTACAAGATCGTGTGTGCGGGCTGGTTATTCCAAATGACATTGTGTCTGAATATCGTATTAATGATCAAGTTACTCTTGATGATTGCCATATTGCAGCTGATGTTACAACACGAGAGCCAACATCACAGGATCATCCGACTGATCCTTCTACTGTTCATGTTGTAAGGATCGTCTTACCCTTGTAATGCTAACAACACACTAGAGGGTGGTGAATAGTGTAATGGCACAAATTGCGTATTTATAAACTAAACGTGCAAATGTGGAATTATAAATGCAAGAAGAATTTAAACACTACAAAAATCCAAACGCAAACACGAGATGTTACCCTAGTTCCCCAAACTTGGTTATGTCCAGCTACACCAATATCCACTATAATTCTCACACAGAAAAGTGAATACCATCTCACATAGAGATACCTCACACAGAGGATTTGGATTCTCACATAGAGAAATTCTTGCTTTCACACTGACTTATGCTCTCACACAGAGAGAACTCAACCAACCCTCACACAGAATGTTATACTCTCATACAGAGAGTAATCAGCTCTCACACAGAAAGCTAGGGTTTCAAAGAAATAACAAAGTAAAACAAATACTCTTACATATGCCTTGAGATGAACTTACTTACTAATGAATTCAAGGCATGTAAGAGGATCTCCAAGTGATGAGATTAGCTTGTAATGCACTTGGATGAATTCCCTTGAGCTTGACTTCACTGCATGAAGGAGAGAATGAGCTCTAAGAGGGAAATAAGAGAGTTTGAGAGTGGCTTAATTAAACTCTAATGATTTTCAATAGCATCAAGAAGTCCTAACAAACTCAGCCTTCTCATATATATAGAAACCCTATATGAACTCTCAAAACCCAAGGATAAAGCCAAAAACACAGAGCTGTAACGGTTAGAATCTGGGCTGAAACTTCGTCGACAGTTGACTAATAAACAACTGACAGTCGACTATCCAACGGCTAAATAAATCCCAACGACTATAATCTGAGTCAGGACAGTCGACTGTAGAAGACTACACAGTCGACTGTATAATGAATATGCGACTGTATATCCTTAATCAGACGACTGCTGCAGTGGATGGAAATAAAACAGAAAGAAGCAACTTACGCACAATATGCTTTCAGACGACTAATGGCCAGAGTACAGGCGACTGTAAAAAGACAAGCAACTGTAAACACTGCAACAGTCGACTGACTTGTAAATTGGGATGAAGACCAGAAAATGCAAGTTGTGCATAGACGACTGTAGACCAATTCACAGGCGACTGTTGGAAGACAGGCGACTATAAATTGACCTTCAGTCGACTGTTCCATAAGCTCAAGTAAGCGTCAATAAAAGGTCGACTTGAGCGGTTCACTACAGTCGACTGTAGAAGGCTCGACAGGCGCCTGGAATCACCCAGTCGACTGTAAAACCTTCATCAGGCGACTGTTGGAGAGCCAGAGACTCCAATTGAGTCTTTGGGCAAGATGAACCTATTGGGTTGGATTCTATGATATTCCTAAGGCTCACTAAGAAGATTAAATGCATATGCATTAATGAGTAGACCATCTATCAAGGCATTACATTAAACCTAGACTCAAAAAGAGAAAAGCAATAAATGAAATAATACATGGATTACATTGCTTTCTTTAGAGTCTATAGCTTCAGGCTTGATGTCTTGATGCTCCACATCATCTCCAAGCTTTGACACCCCTTGAGTTCAAGCTTTGGCATTGCTCCTCTTGATGTCCATCCTTGCACCAAGTGTTTAGTCTCTAAAAATGATATTCTTGAAATGTTTACTATGAGACTAAAACAAGACAATCATTAGCAACAACATAATGTTGTGATCATCATCAAAATAACATGGTATGAAACACCAATACTTAACACATGTCACAGACCATGTTGTGATGCAGGACACAACATGCACTACCTCTTTATCAGCTGACTCTACAACTTCTCCTACTCATGATCATCCTTTATCTAATCCAGTCTGCTCCGACTGATTTGGAAGTCCCTCAATCATGTCATCGTCGGTGTAGTTCTGCAAAGCGACGTGGTGCTCCTACCAGTTCTCCATCTCACTTTTCGTCAATGCCGGCTTCAAAAAGGGCCAGAGTTACCCCTGAAGCATCAACTCCTTCTCCATCTCTATTTCCAGTTTCGGATGCCTTTAACAAAATGTTCTTTGATGAAGAGTGCAAGAAACGCTGGGATTTGTATTCAGACATGTGTATTTTTGCAGAAACACACGTGTCTGTGGATGCGTTCTCCAAGACCAGCTTCATCTCAGTTCTGAAGGATGTGCGGCTGTTTCACTCTGCCACATGCTTCAAATCTTATCATCATATGCTTGTGCAAGAGTTTTATTGCCATCTTTCCAAATCAGTTGGTGAAGCTTGGTTGAGGTGGTCATTTTACTCGTATATTCGAGGGAAAGTAGTTGCATTTCCCCCTCCTTAATTAACAAGCACATACGATGGTCATTTCCTTAAATCTCTCCTTATGTTAATGCTGTAAGTGATGACTTCGACAGGTTCATCAGAGTGGTTACAGCTGAGAAGATGCTCCACTGGCCGAAATCCGCCTCATTTTCGTCCTCTTTTCTACCAGTTAAGTATTTTCTGTTGTTTCGTATTGCAACTAGAAATTGGCTCTCTACATCAAATGTGTTTGTTGTCACCAAAGATATATGCAAATTCATATTCTATGTTGGCGCCAAACAACCAATTAATTTAGGAAGAATTATTTTTGACACTGTAGTGGCTTAAGGCTGGATCTTCCACTTTTTCACATACGTGTCTGATCTCTCAGCCGCTTCAGTCCCAGAAGGTCTTACTCAAGCCACGTGATTTGGTTGTCTCGTCTAAAGGTCTTGGCTTCAATGTCAGAACAATTGCAGGAAAGGTTGATGACCTCTCTGATGCTTCCGCTTCACCTACTGTTGAAGGATCTGCTCCAGTTATGTCAGCTTCACCTAATCCTGCTTCTCATACTTTTGGTCCAGTTTTTGAGTCTACTTTAGCTGCTCATATTCTTGAGGACTTTGCTATTTATGAGTCTGATTAAAGGACATTGAGAGTCAGATTGTCATCTTACAGTCTCATAAGGCCAAATTTGAGAGCAGAATTCAAACCCTCAAGAGCATGGTGACTCCTCCGTCTATTGGCGCCCTCAAACATTGCTCCGAGAACGTCTTCATGAGGTAACCTTTGAATTTTGTGGCCCAAAGGGGGAGAATAAGTATATGTTGTGATATATGTTGATGTGCTAATGGTGTCGGATGCTGTTGCTTTTTCTGGTTGTGTCACTCAATGCCAAAGGGAGTTTGTTGAGTCATCTGTGATGCATTTTTGGTGTTGGCATTAGTGTCACTTGATCTTCTGTCTTGTCTGTTGATGGATCTATCTTGGACTGTATTTGTCATGAATCATATTGTATGTCATGTCATAACATTGTTCACAACATACAGCATCCGGAGTTCATATTGTAAGTCATGTCGTAACATTATTCACAACATGCATTATCCGACATTCATATACAGGATTCATAAGAATGATTGATATGATTGATTCCTAAGAATTGTAAGTCATGTCGTAACATTGTACGTCATGTCGTAACATTGTTCTTGAGTTTTTCGTATATGAGTTCTTATTTATGATTTCTAAGAATTTTATTTACACATACGATTATATGATTGATTCCTAAGTATTTTATTTACACATGTGTTACCAAGTTTTGCTGGTTTTACATAAGAATGTTTTAATCTCAGATTGTGGTCGTTCAGTTGATGCTTGATTCCGGCTTTTCCTTCCATGTCCTCATCCTGTTTGGTTTGGTTTGCAACATATGAGAAGATTGCCGATGGAGATGTCTTGGCGGGAGAGTACACACCCCAGAAAATAATCAATCAGGATGCAGATCGATGTAGTGAGAACTCATGTTGAAGTTAGGTTAATGCCAGAGTAGAAGAAAAATTTAATCTCTTTTGGCACTTTAAACAATAAAGATGGTGTGTCATTGAAGTTGGGGTTCTTCGGGTCATTTAGGGTACACTGATGATAATGGAAGGCATTTTAAGGAACTGTCTGTATATTCTTCTGTATCATCAGAAGAGTCCGAGTCAAAGACCACCAAATGTGGCAAATGCGCTTAGGGAAAATGAGTGAGGAGTGTCTTGGGCAAATGGGAATTGCTTGGAGGCCACAAGATGAGAAAGTTAGATTTCTTTAAACATTACATCTTTAGGGAGTAAATGAGGATCTTATTTGGAGGTGCTACATATATGACAGTTTATCTTAGACTATATCCATTTAGACTATATCCATTCATACATTTGGAGCCCTACTCAAGTTCCATCTAAAGATGGTGCTAGATATATTACTAACTATCATTAATGAATATTCCAGAATGGTTTAGATATATTTGTTGAAAAAAAGAGTGAAGTCTTCAACTCGTTTTAGAATTTAAAAGTTTTGGTTGAGAACCAAACCGCAAAAAAGATCAAGCATCAGGGTATAGACAACATGTGGTTTTGTTATAGAAAGTTTGATTAGTTTTACTAAAAAGAGGGCATTTCAAGGCGTTACACGATGTCGGAGGATCAAAGGCAAAATGGAGTTGCATAACGAATGAACATGATTTTGTTGAGGAAAGCAAGATGTGTACTATCAAATGCTAGATTGTTAAATGATTTTTGGGCTGAGGCAGTATCAATAGCTTATCTGATGAATCTATCTCTGGACACTGTAATTAATTATGGAACTATTATTTGTGTATGGTTTGAAAAATTGGAGCTTTGATCAAATTGGTGACTACTCTTATCTACGCATCGTTGGTTGCCCCACATATGCACATGAGAGGGGCGACAAGTTGGATCCGAGTGCGAAGAAGTACATTTTTCTTGGATATGGTGATGGCGTGAAGGGATATCGCTTGTGGGACAAGGTGGGCCTCAAGGCGATCTTGAGTAGACACGTCACTTTCGATGAGACTGTGATGCTCATGGCAAAATATACTCATTCGGAGGGGGGCAAGTCACCCGTGGAGATCGCGGCAGAGATGGTTGATCTTCCGATCCATTTCAGAGGCGACCTGGCAAGGAGCTGATAGTCGAGGTCCATGTTGCGGGAAATGACGAGGTCCATGTTGAGGATCACGTGTATATGCCAGTCCAAGCTCAGGTGCGTGATGAATTTATTGCAAATAAAGGTGCGGACGTCCAAGCGACCCAAGAAGACACCCAAGAGACTTGGAGCTTGGGATTATACAACATTCTCCTTTAACGACATGGCGTCGTATGCCTTGAACATTGAGCATGAGGAACTAATGACCTATGGTGGAGCCATAAGCTCGAGTGATGCGGCGAATTGGCAAGGAGCTATGGAGGAAAAGATGGAGTCTCTCCATCGCAATAACACATGGGAATTAGTGCCTCTACCATATGAGGAGCGTGCCATTATATGTAGGTGGATCTACAAGGTCGAAGACCGAAGATGGTGGTGATATACGATATAAAGTAAGGCTAGTTGCCAAGGGTTTTGCACAGAGGAAGGGAGATGACTACAATAAGATATTTTCTCCGGTGGTAGGACACTTTTATTTATGTTTTGTTGGTTCTAGTAGCATCCAAAGACATGGAATTAGAGCAACTCGATGTCAAAACCTCTTTTCTACACTGTGATTTGGATGAGGAGATTTACATGCACAACCAGAGGGGTTTGTGGTAGAAGGCAAGGAGAGGATGGTGTGCTGGTTGAAGAAATCATTGTACGGGTTGAAGCAATCGCCCAGACAGTAGTAGAAGCGATTTGAAAGCTTCATGATGTGTGTAGGATTTGAGCGGAGCGTGAGCGATTAATGTGTATATGTGCACACATTGGATGTGGCTCGCGCATCCACCTCCTACTTTATGTTGACCATATGTTGATTGTTTCCTCAAATATGTCAGAGGTCAAGAAGCTAAAGGTGAAGTTAGGCAAGGAATCTGATATGAAAGATTTGGACCCGGCGAAGAAAATCCTAGGGATGGAGATATCTCGGGATATGAGGAAGGGTGGGATAAGGTTGTCATAGAGTATATTGAGAAGGTGCTCGTCCGTTATATGAAGCACGTGGGGACACCTCCTAGAGCTCACTTTTAGCTTTTGGTGTTGCAGTTGTCGAGCACTGATGAGGAGGAGAAAGCTGTCTCAGGTGCCATATGCTAGTGTTGTTAGAAGCTTGATGTACGAGATGGTTTGGTCGCGTCCTAATATCCCACAGGCCATGGGAGTAGTGAGTAGATATATGGCAAACATCGGCAAGGAGCATTGGCAAGCTGGCAAGTGGATCTTGCGATATCTGCTTAGGCACAGTTGGTGTCAGTTTGCACTTTGGCAGAGGAGAAGGTGTGGTGCTGACAGAGTACTGCGACTCTGATTATACTTGTGACAGGGACATGCATAGATTGACCATATGATACATGTTTACGTTGGGCACCACAGCAGTGTCGTGGCGATAATCCTACACTCGGTGGTTGCATTGTCAACCACGGAGGCCGAGTTAATTATCGCAGTGGAAGCGGTGAAGTAGCCCAAGTATCTGAGATGTTTGCTTGAGGATTTGGGGATGCCGCAGAGGTTGTCATTAGTTTTCAGCGATAGCCACGATGATTTTCTTCTTGCAAAGCATCTGGCTTATTATTCGAGGACGAATCACATTGAGGTCTGTGATTGCTTTTTAGAGGAAGAGAGCAAGCAGATTGAGTTTCAGAAGGTCCCAACTGAGAGTAACCCCACAGACAAGTTCACCAAGCATGTTCCCGTCATCAAGGTCAATGCTTAATCTTGATTTGTTTGGTGGCTTGAGAGAGACACTGAAGGACGTAGATTCTAAGATGATGACGAGGTCCATGGAGTGATCATGGACTTTTGATCAGGGTAGAGCTTGGATGGAATGATGGATGTGCTGGAGTTTTTTGTGCAAAGTAGAGTGTTTTGTGCTACAAAAAGTCGTCTCTGCACAGTTTTATGGGCCTCTAGATTTGATGTTAGTGGTTGGGAATTAAAGGCATTGAGGCCTTCCATTGGGTGGCGGACAGAGAGATTTTTTGAGTGCTGGCTGCTGCAAAAAATATCCAGAGAGCTAAAAACCTGATCAAGAGTGTGCTGCGGTCCTTTTTTAGAGAGCCAAAGCTAGGTGAAGTTGCTGCCTTTTTCAGTGAAGATGGTGAAAGGTGAGAGTTTTTGGAGAGTTTAGAAGAAAGAAAAATCAAAAGAATTAGCTATAGGCTTAGAGGGTTCCTTTGATTCTTAAGGTTGTCAAGTGTTTCTCTTTCACTTCTTCTTGCTTTGTGAGATTTGTGTGAGCTTGGAATTGTCAAGTTATTACTCGCAAGAGTATGAAGAAGAAGGTGTTGGTATAAGCTTGTGTGTTCTCCTTGATTACAGTGGATCGTCTCGAAATACTGGAGTAGGTTGTTCGCAACCGAACCAGGATAAAATCCTCCTCATTTATATTCTGTTGAGTTTGTTGCATTTCGTTTGCTAATTTGCTCTCACAAGATCCGAAGAGGGATTGATTGTTTTGTTTGTTGTGTGACCCGATTTTCAAGTCTTAGTTTCCTAGCTAGTTGTCAGAATTTGTCTGTTTCGCGGGGTACAAACAGTTTTTTATCAACTTATACACCCCATAAAATAATCAATCAGGATGCAGATCGAAGTAGTGAGAACTCATGGTAAAGTTAGGTTAATGCCAGAGTAGAAGAAAAATTTAATAATCTCTTTGGGCACTTTGGACAAGAAAGATTGCAGGTGTGTCATTGAAGTTAGAGTTCTTCGAGTCATTAAGGGTGCACTGGTGATAATGAAAGGCATCTAAAGGAACTGCGTGCTTATTTTTTTAAGGTATTGCTGTTAGTGTGCATTGTTTGTATCAGATCCCACCAAATGTGGCAAATGCGCTTATGGCATACGAGTGAGGACTTGTGCGTGCCGTGCCCTTCTTTTAGGGGAGAACGATGGGCTTAATTTTGGATTAGCATGCGAACTAGATCATATACACCGTATTAATTAACTCCATTAATCTGGCATTAATCCATCAAGATTCCACATGATTCCATGTACTTGCATGCATGTGACGTACTCTGATGTGCGTTCTTAATTAGGAATATTAATTGGTTGTGACAAATTAGTGTCTCACGTCTGTGCGAATGTCGTTGTTTAACCACACGTCAACTTGTACATATAAAATTCTAAGCTCTCGTTGTTTTTTAGTGGGGGAGCGTTCAGATTCAGGGATATTCTTGAAGTTGCTTATTTTGTCTCCATCGTGATCAACATTTCAGTTCTTCATGCATGCATGATTTAGATATTAATTATTAATTTGTCATCAATCAGATTTGATCATGAGTTTGAATTTGTACGATATACATGCGTGTTGGGCTATGAGAATTGCTTGGAGGCCAATATGGTGGTGCCTCTGCTCCCATGTTGATGTGCCATATGTTATCTTCCTATCTTCATATCACGCTCTGTATTTTAAATTAGTCTGGGAATACAATTTCTGAAACAGAGGCTTTGTTAAGTTAAACTGCAACTGCTACAAACCTCAGTTTCTCATAGATTGCGAAGTTTCAACGTGATCAGATTTTTTGGAACCCCAGTTTCGTAAGATGTTGGGGGCCTCCACACTTGAGTTTTAGAAACTCTATTTTGGTTTCCAAACATGGCTTAGTTTTAGAAACCTCAGACCCCATGCTCTATGCCAAACGAGACCCTAGAGGATCCACATTGAACTTCCAAGTTGGTATGGAAGCATTAAAGGAGTTATTTTTATGAGACTGGCGTAATTTTGGTCGGTGGTGATTGTTATGATCTGAGAAAAGGTTACCACGGATGTGGATCTATTTAGATGTACACGGAAAAAATGGGTATGCAAAATTTGAATTGTTTCCAACAATGTTTAATCGACATGATACAGTGGTGGCAGACTTCTTCGGATGGTCTGGTGAGAAAGGACTGACATGTTTGTCTAAAACACAGTTTTTCTAGGATCACGCATGCAATGTTAAATACATGAGCAAAGTAGTGTGCTGCAATGAAATCCCAGGTTAGCTGCTTCAATGAATATGTTTTCAGTGTTATCTTTTCAGTAAATGCCATCAATCCTCAGATGTTCCTATTTCCTTTCCCTCAAAACCCCAGTCTGTCACTGATTAGTTCTTTCCTAAAAACAGCATCTCATTGCTGGCCTATTAACCTCTACAAAGTCTTCTTTCTTCTCTCCACCTTCTCTTCCCGGAATGCTGCAATCGTTAGTTTTCCAGTCACTACTAATCATTTTCAAATGACTTTTTCTCTCTTCTAGACAAGTTATTCTCTCGACCCTCTTTCCTTCTAGAAGATTGGTTCCTCTCTTGTCTCCTCGTCTCTTTCTGCTGGAGTGCATCGATGCCGGGGAGTTTTAAACTTGAGATTTTTTTTCACTTTGCCTCCATGGGAAATGTGTCGTTGAAGAATAAAAGGACATGATTTTGATGATGTGCAATATTGATTGTGCAAATGCTGATTGTGGGCAATTAAAGATGACACCTATCAGAAATCTGTTATAAACCGGCAAGGTCTCTGACAACTGCGTGTTAAGTAAGGTGGTTGTCATTGTATGAATACTTTGACATGGAATATTTTAATGATCATATTAGTGCCGATGATAGTTTTTATCTCTACAAGATTAATTGCCTCTCCAGATAAGTTTGAGAATACTTTTACATATTGCACTGCATCAGGTCTTTTTGTTTAGGACAGGATGTTGATGCTGTCTAATTATTTATGTGCATTTGCTGATAGAGGTCAAAAGTTACAACTGTCTGGCTTTCAGGTTTTTTTTAAGGGTAAAGTTTGAATATTGTAAAATACGTGGAGAGCATTGCGGACAGCTTATAAAAATACCAGTCTTGGCCAGGTAGGGTCAGTAAATGGCACTGTTTTTCTAATATGAACATGTTATGGGTTCCTATCAATGAATCTGACTAGTTCTTTTGTAATTGCCTTTTATGAATACTTTCGGATAATTTGATTGCCCCTGATTATTTAGGAGATATTTGATATATGTTCAAATTTACATGGTATGTATACGAAGGTATTCACTTGCGTGTCCAGCATCTGAATCCTCTTTTCTGTTTTTTCTTTTTTTCGTGCATGCTCCTTTGTCGAAAAGATTTTTTGGTTCTTGTGAATGCTATTGCTGATGAAAACAGATTTGTGTAGCATCTGACAGCCTGGTTGTGTTTTTTCATGTGTCAGATTATCAGATGCAGGGAGAAGTGGTAATTGCATGCTTCGTGCACTTTCTTCCAACCAACCGACTAGTTGTCATAAGATGTGGGAGGCAGCGAGAGGCACTAACAAGAATTTTTAATAGATTTCTTTTCGTAACATATGCATTCCCTTCTTCCACTATGTAAATCTACTAGTCATAACCCGTGCCCAGAGGGCACGGAGGCAGTCCTCGTCTGGGCGCAAATGCGGAGAGAAGCGGTCGCCAAAGTGCAAAAAATGTTGATGTGTGTGAGAGAGGAGGGTCGGGGAAAAAAAGAGGAAAAACAGGGACTCAAACGCAAAAAAACACCAAAAACACATCCCAAACCCAAGTCCAGAACCTCACCCAACCCCCACGTGGCGTCCCAGTCAGCAACCAAAAATATGACTGGGACAAAACTGCCACGTAGGACAAACTTCATGAATTGTATAATAGATTGACTGACAACTTATTTGACATAAAAATATAAATTATATCTATCATACAACTGGAGGGAAAACCCTAAAATTTTGAGGAAACAAAATTTGGAGGGAACTCAATTTTGGGGATGGATTATGCAATTGTACTGTTTTTTGTTGTTTTTTGTACAAACTTTATTCTTTGTTCACAAGTTTGGGTATTTAGTAAATCCCATTCACACTTTTTGTTTTATTTAGTATTTGTTGCTAACAGTGGGATGCTTAAGAACCCACCTCTTGGATTGGCTGATGAAGAGTGGGTAGGTTGCATTTTTACCGATTGAAAACAGAATTTTAGGGGTACCTAGAGAGAAAGTGTGAGTGTTTTGTTACAGTTATCTCTTATAGTGGTCTTACTTAATTTCTCTAGTTCATTTTTTAATTTTTGGTGTTATTTTGATTTTGATCCATTGTACAGACTCAATTGTACTGTTTAAAAAGTTGGTGTTTAGTCTGTGTGGAAAGAAAGAAAAAGTTCATGGTTTTGGTTTGGGCTGTCCTATGTTTTCCTACACAGGCTTCTTTGTGTATTTTGCCAGTCCAATAATCAGAGGAGGAAGGAATGAATGAAGAAAGAAACAGTGGGGATAATGAAATTTATTTGCTATACATATGGATCGTTTTTAATCGAGTCGTGTAACAGGGTTGAAGATCTTGTGTGTGTGCTCAGAATCGGAACATGGAAAATATGTTTTATGAACAATAAATAGAACATAACACATGTAAACTTGACTTACAAGTACATCACATGCCCAATGACGACGGTGACGATCAGTTCACAAAAAAAGGCAAGGTTAGGGAAGCTCTTAATGTAGATTCATTTATGCCAAAATCCGTTCATGGGATGATACAGTCTGTTCTTTGGCATGCGGCAAAGGTGGCTATTTCTGGGATGGTTACCGAATTGCAAACTAAACCCAAGTAGAATTTGCGTCATGCATGGTCATTTGTGCCCCTCCGACCTTATTGGTCTAAGTAGAACAGTAACTCCATGGTCTTAAAAATTTGTAGCGTAACAATTACCTCGTTTTAATAATTACTTTATTAAGCCAGAAAGTGATAAGACATTGCCGGGAGATGAATCAGTTTGGTTAACATGATATAATACCGATCATTTTTCCAACGATGATTTGCTCAAAGACATCACCTATGTAACAAGGCAATGATGACAATGTGGGCATGTGATAGTTTATCGGTTGTTTGCGCTAGCTTATGTTCCTCGCATTTAAGGCAGGTCATGATGTACTATGCCTAAAAAATCACAAGATGCCAAACCCATAATCACAAGATGTCCTCGTTTTAGTCATAGTAAAACGTAATCGCTAATTACATTTTACTATGACTAATTTCCCGATTACCATTTACTTATACCCTAACCACCCCCATAACCCATGGAATGAGTGGTTCAGATCCAAAAATTATGGATCTCAACTCTCATTCATCACTCAATTTTGTTGGATGAAAATAAACTCAAGAGAGAGAGAGAGAGATCATTTCATAGCTAAGAATGAGTAACCATAGCTAAGAGCCATGGTGTTCTATTTATTTATCTCATAGTGGGTAGGCCAAAAGCCTCTAGTAGACCAAGGGTCCCCATTACTCTAAGTAATGGGGGACCTAATGAATGGGTAATGAAGGAGGGGAGGTCAAAGGCCTCCCTCATTCATAACACTCCCCCTTACACATTCATCACTTCGGTCTCAGCTACTGAGGCAATGGGTGGATACTTCTGGATCCAGAGTAAGTGTGTTTGCCTCGTTAAAACCTTAGCTGTGGAAAACCCAGTGGGAAAACCCAACAGTTTAAGGAAAAAGAGTGCAACCCATAGGTTACTCCCCCTGATCCGTACAAGCTTCAGGCTTGCAAGTCTTTCAATTGTCGCATACCAATGTTCTTTACAAGCTTTACAAAAGTACATTTAGGCAATGCCTTAGTAAAAAGATCAGCTAAGTTGTTGCATGACTGGATCTGTCGAACTTCAATCTGCTTGTCGTTCTTCTGCTCGTGCGTCCAGAAAAACTTGGGAGAAATGTGCTTTGTCCTGTCGCCTTTGATGTAGCCCTTCTGAAGCTGAGCAATGCACGCGGTGTTGTCTTCGAATAGGGCAGTAGGCTCCAGATCACCGGTCTTCAGGCCAGTGGATTGGAGGATGTGTTGGACGACGGAGCGTAGCCAAAAACATTCTATGCTCGCTTCATGGATCGCGATGAGTTCTGCATGGTTGGAAGATGTAGCAGTAGTGGTTTGTTTTACCGATCTCCATGAGATAGCAGTTCCTCTGTATGTAAAAACAAAACCAGTCTGTGATTTTGCCGTATGCGGATCTGAAAGATAGCCTGCATCAGCATAACCAAGTAACTGGGAGGAGGCACCTCTCTGGTAGTAAAGTCCAAGGTCTACGGAACCCTGGAGGTATCGCAGAAGATGCTTTACTCCATTCCAGTGGCGCTTTGTAGGCGCTGCACTGTGTCTGGCTAGGAGATTGACTGCAAACGCTATATCGGGACGCGTGCAGTTAGCCAGATAGAGAAGTGCACCAATGGCACTTAGGTAGGGTACTTCTGGACCCAGTATCTCCTCCCCCTCTTTCAGAGGCCGGAAGGGGTCCTTTTGTACGTCTAATGATCTCACGACCATAGGGGTACATAAAGGATGACATTTATCCATTTGGAACTTATTTAAAAGCTTCCTGGTATAATTGGATTGATGTAGAAGGATTCCACCTCGTAGGTGTTCAATCTGCAAGCTAAGGCAATACTTCGTTCTGCCTAGGTCTTTCATTTCAAAAGTGTGCTTTAGCCTTGCAGATATCTCATTAATCTCTGCTGGAGAGCCTATGAGATTTAAGTCATCAACATAAACTGCTATGATGACGAATCCTTTTCCCGTTCTTTTGATAAAGATGCACGGGCAGACTTCGTTATTAGTGAATCCTTGCTGTGCAAGGAAATCACTTAGTCTGTTATACCACATTTTGCCTGACTGTTTTAGTCCATACAAGGATCTATGTAGTCTAACAGAGAATACGTCCCGAGGTATCTCTTTCATCTCTGTGGGTAAGTTAAACCCATCTGGTAGTTTCATATAGATCTTTTTATCTAAATCGCCATAAAGATATGCAGTCACAACGTTTATGAGCTGCATTTCTAGGCTTGCCAGAGATGATAGGCTTATTAAGAATCTGAATGTATTAGCGTCCATTACCGGGGAGTATGTATCTTCATAATCGATACATGGTCTTTGGGAAAACCCATGTGCTACAAGACGCGCCTTGTAGCGGACGATCAGATTTTCTTCATTTCTTTTTCTAATAAAAACCCACTTATATCCCACAGGTCTAACACCTACTGGTGTTTGGACTACAGGTCCAAAGACTTTACGTTTCGAGAGTGAGTCCAGCTCTACTCTTATCGCCTTGTCCCACTTTGGCCAATCATCTCTGCGTTTACAATCCGCTAGAGAAAGTGGTTCGACGTCATCGTCGTATTCAGCGACGTGAACGGCAATAGTGAACGCAAAATCGTCGTCGTCGACTGTGCTATGTCGGTCCAGTACGTCCCTAGTACGTACAAAGTTTAATGATGTTTCTCCTAATGTTTCCTCTGCGGGGGAAATTAGGAGGGGAGAGGTAGCTGTCCTGAGCTCAGTATCCTGTGGAGGGATAATCTTATTTTCACCAGGAATCTTCCTCTTTCGAGGAACTTTATCTTTTGAACCTGGTGGCCGTCCTCTTTTCAATTGAGGTACAGCCATTTCTGCTGCGGGTGGATTGCATCCATTTATAGGGATGTCAATCCTAGCTGGAGTGTTAGCAGCAGGGACGTGTGAACGGACAATCTTCTGGCTGTCCGTGAATTTATCCGGCAATTGGTGTACTGTATTCTGGATGTGAAGGATCTTCAGGATCTCATCTTCACACAGATTTGTACGCGGATCATAAAAGGACAAAGACTTATTTTCCCAATTAATGGTCTCCGAAGCTTCAGGCTTCTTGGAATGTTTGCCCAACTTTGGAAAAGTTTTCTCATCGAATTCACAATCAGCAAGACGTGCCTTAAATGCGTCCCCCGTTAGGGGTTCTAGGTATCTAATAATCGATGGTGAATCAAATCCAATATAGATTCCTAGACGACGTTGAGGACCCATTTTGGTCCTCTGAGGTGGTGCTATTGGAACATAGACCGCACAACCAAATATTCTCAAATGAGATATATCTGGAGTTGAGCCGTATGCTAGTTGCATCGGGGATAATGTATTGCCTCCAGAGGGGCGTATCCTGATAAGAGATGCGGCATGCAGAATAGCATGCCCCCAAGCATCCACCGGTAATTGGGATTGCATAAGCAATGGACATTGCAATCCATTCTGGGTGTGAACATGAGCTACTGGGTGTTCAACTTCTATACCTGTTGCCTGGCAATAGTCTTGGAAGACTTGAGATGTGAATTCGCCCGCATTATCAAGACGTAGTTTCTTGATATGGTTATCGGGGAAATGAGCACGTAACCTAATTATCTGTGCCAACAGCTTTGGAAAAGCTAGGTTACGGGTGGACAAGAGGCACACATAAGACCATTTTGTGGATGCATCTATTAGTACCATGAAGTACCGAAATGGGCCACTTGCGGGGTGAATAGGCCCACAAATGTCACCATGTATCCTCTCAAGGAAGCCAGGAGACTCTAAACCCACTTTTAGGGGCGATGGCCTCGTTATTAGTTTCCCCTTGAAACAAGGGGGACAAGGAAATTCACCTTTCTGAAGAATCTTCTGATTCTTCAAATCATGTCCGCGGGATTCAGATAAGATGCGTCGCATCAGAATGTATCCAGGGTGACCAAGTCTGTTATGCCATAGTTGAAATGGTGGCATTGGCTGGCACGTCTAGTGCTCAGTCATATTGGCTTCGACTGGTTGAATGTATGTTTGGTAGAGACCCGACGGGATTCCCTTAAATATTTTGCAGATGGTCTTCTGGCCATCTTTACGAAGAGTGACATACATGTATTCAACCTTATTTTCATCTCTAGTTTCTAAGTGATATCCGTTTAAACGGATGTCCTTGAAGCTTATGAGATTTCTATTTGATCTTGGAGAAAATAGTGCATTATTGATTTTTAGTCTTTTGTGTTATTTGGGAGCAATAATATTGCGTCACCAGATCCTTCGATTATTTTGGACAGTCCTGAAATTGTAATGACAGGACCGTCATATTTACTTATGCTATTGAAATAGCATTCATCGCGAAGGATAGTGTGCGTCGAGGCACTGTCCACTAGGCACTCATACATCATTTATATAAGCAAAAAAACGATAATTTATTGATGGAAATGTAAAATGCATACATTCAAAATAAAAGATCGTCTTTATTAAGCATACTAGAGATGAAGCTACAATTTATTCTTTGAAAAACATAGATAAAGATAAGGCTCAATCGAGCAGGTCGTCATTTTCGAAATCCTTGGAAGTGAACTTCGTCGGATTTTCCACATTTGCCATGTTTGTTTCAGGCGGAGGCTTCTGGCTCGCCTGATACAGTTCCTGGAAGTGGCGAGGTGTGCGACAGTTTCTGGACCAATGTCCAGTCATGCCACAACGATGACATTTGTCCTCCCATGTCTTCTTTGGATTTGACACTGTATCAGTGTTCTTACGCTTCCAAGTGAAGTTTTTCTTCCCTTTGTTATTCTTGTTTTGGGGAGGAGCATTGGCTGGTTTCATAGGGGCATTTCCTTTGTTCTTTCTGCCCCTCTTCTTGTTCTTCCACTTCGGGGGGTGAACACTGTGGGCTTCGGGAATAGGAGCTGAGCCTGCCGGGCGCTGGTTATGAGTGGCCAGTAAAAGGTCTCTATTCTGCTCTGCCCTCAGGAGGCAAGAGAGCAGGTCAGAGAACTTCGTGAAATTGCGTTCACGATACTGCTGCATGAGGATAGCATCTTTCTCGTGAAACGAGGTAAATGTCTTTTCCAACATGCGGTGCTCCGAGACTTCTTCACCACACAACTTCAGGCGTGAGGTGATGTTGTGAAGTGCTGAGTTGTACTCAGCAACGGACTTGTAGTCCTGAAGTCGGAGGTTCTCCCACTCATAGCTGGCACGCGGGAGTATGACATCAATTTGATGTTTGTAGCGTGCCTCTAACGCTGTCCATAACTCCAGAGGGTCCTCTACCGTCAAGTATTCGGCATTCAGGATCCGATCTATGTGTCGTCTGATATAGATAATGGCTTTCGCCTTATCCATGTCAGAGACAGTGGTAGAGGTACTGCCAGGTGAAGGGGCCGTTTCTGGGGCTTTGCTAGCAGATGCATCGGATGCTGCGGGAGCCGATGATTGGGCCACTGCGGGGGCCAGGATGGAGTGCAGGAGCGCCATGGAGCACAAGTGGAACTTCAGGTCCACTCGCCAGCTCAAGTAATTCTTGCCAGCTGCATCGAGCACCTCGAAATCGACGCTTGCCAATTTAGCCATTTTATCTATGCAATTTAAAGATAAGCATGAATTAAAATAAATTCAACAATCCATGCATAAAGAAATTAATAAGTAAAAATACGGGGATCGGCCAAATACCCAAAATAATACACAGGCCAAAGTCCGATTACAGTCCAAAGAAAAGAGAATGAAAAATACAACTTTGGAAACCCCGAGTGGGTCCCTATTTCTGCATCCGTCTTCTTATGCTGTTGCACCGAGCCTTGGTTATTTATACAATTTCCTCACTTACAAATTCTCTCAAAAAAAAAGTAAAAGTGCTGGAAATGTAAATAGGTATGCAATGGCCGATCCCGAAAGACACATTTTTACTTATTTTAAACATCCACGCAGTTTATATGCACAGGCATAAATTAAACAACCACGCATATATCTCAAGCACAAAAAATATGGAAAAAGTAAACTAGAAAATATAATTATCTCGTAGACCACGTGGAAACGTCATACACCGTTAGGTTAGTTAACTAACGACAGAGCGGTCTCAGGATCTCTGAGATGATTATATATATATATATATTTTAAAATTCTAGTAAACTATACATAATAATTTGCAAGAGAGTTGTTTAAATAAATAGAGGAACATATAAATGTAATTATTGATTTTACAAAGTTTTTCTCATAAATTTCAATTTGCAAATTTAATTCTTCTTTAAAATTATGAAGAAGCCGAATTTGTGTAGAATTTTGTGGCTTCGGGCCAAAAATTATTTTTAGTATAAGCGCGTGTGGCTCGTTCCGTAGTTCTGCAAAGTTGTTTGCCGCAATTATTATGGCTTCGGGCCAAAAATAAGCTATTCGCCTCGGCCTCGGGCCTCGGGGGCCTCGGGCCCCTGCAGCGGGGGGCGGCGGCGCGGAAGGCCCCCCCCCGCTACAGGGGGGGAGCGTGGTCGGCGTTGTGGGAAGGCCCCCTCCTCCGTCAGGGGGGAGGTGAGGATTTCATTTCGGTTCTTCTTCCCACCGAAGAATTTTAATGGCAAAAGGAAAAAAAAATTCAGAGAAAAAAACTTTGTAATATGGATAAATTTTTTTTTCTTTCTTTTATTAGACTAAATTTTTTTTACTTGTATATTAAAACAATGTAAAAATTATTTAGTCTAATTTTATCTACAGGATTATAGGGTTTTACCTCTAGATCAATGATCTAGGGAAGAACGCGACGATGATCCGTAGAAATAATAATCCAAGCTCCCGAACGCTTTGAGGATGCCGCAACGCTCCAACGAACCGCCGCAGCAACGTTAGATTCCTTGCGCGTAGGGATGAATTTAGATGAAGATTTTTGCTCAAGAATGGAGAACACGTGCTGATAACTTGTTGGATGAAAATAAACTCAAGAGAGAGAGAGAGATCATTTCATATCTAAGAATGAGTAACCATAGCTAAGAGCCATGGTGCTCTATTTATTTATCTCATAGTGGGGAGGCCAAAAGCCTCTAGTAGACCAATGGTCCCCATTACTCTAAGTAATGGGGACCTAATGAATGGGTAATGAAGGAGGGGAGGCCAAAGGCCTCCCTCATTTATAACAAATTTATTATATTTGGAATTTTACTAAACATTTTTGTCTATAAATTATAACCCTATATATTTCCCCTCCCTCAGCTCACTCTCCGCACAACTTAACACACCCACACCGAAGCCCGCTCACACACCGAAGCCTGCTGCCTCCCCCGATGGTGGCAACCGTGGCGACAAGACCGCCTCCGACCGCGGCCATTCCCCACCTCCGGCAACACCACCTTCGGCGAGCTTCGCCACCAACCGCTCTCAGCCTCGACCCTCCGCCACCGCCCCGCACTGACCCCAGCTCCGCCTTCGACCCAACCTGCAACCCCTCGCGAGCTCACCGCCACCTTGCCGTCGACAGCCTCCCAGAGCCGCCCCAAGCTCTGCCCGAGTTCGCCTCCGCCTGCTTCTCCTCTCCCCACTCCGACACACCCCCCTGTCCAACCCTACATCGCCAGCGCCCCCGTACAGTGCCCCCAGTGCTGCCAGCTCTCCCCCAACAAAGAACGACAGCCCAAGCTAACTCGCCGTTCTCCGCTACCGCTGACGCCGCCACACGCCGCCGCAGATCCCGTCGAACTCACCTCGTCATCGTTTCGCCCGACCCCGCTGCTCTGTCGTCGTAACCGCCAGCAGCAGCAGCCCACCCGCGAGTTCCGCTCGCGTTTCGTCGCCGCTGCCGTCGGTGCCTGCCTCCGCCGACCGTCGTGTTGACTTCGGCGCCCGTCGCCTCCCCTGTCGTCGCTAACACCGTCGGTCACAAGTGTTACGGAGTGACTGGATGCACCCGACCAATACCTCCGCCACTTATGGAGTTTAGAGCTTGACCGTCACCCTATGGGGTCGGTGAGCAGCGTTTCAGATTGGCTCCCGTAACAGGACGCATGTTAGTCATTTCTCGTACTCTTCGACGTGGACTTAGCACTAGAATAGATTGGTTATTAAATATTGCTATGACCTCTTCTTCTACAAGTTGCTAACAACATTACAGTTTTGTTATCAAATGTTAAACTGTTACAGGTTGCTAATATGTCACGTCCCGTTCTCTCAAGTACGGAAGGCGTAGGTGACGAGGTCGCCGTAGTATTCAGACTTAGGCTTCGAGCCCTCTTATCCAAATACTACAAGGCATTTTTTGTGGTTTAATATTAAACAATGAACAGGCCACTGCAACACACTGGAATGGTACACAGAAAAGAAAGTGCTCCAACAGAAATAAAACACAGTACTGAAAAGAAATACATCAATACAGAAGTTACATTACATCACATTACATAAGTTCATATACATACATACATCAGTTGTACAAAGGGGGTACAAAAGTGGGTACCACAGAAAGTAGAAACCCTCAACCCAAAAGTACAAAAGTCCACCCGGTACAACACACCCGCTAGTCTAAACCCGGGAAGTCCAACTGAACGAGGTCGCCTGTAGGCTCCACCTCCGCTGTACTAGCATTGGTCTCTGACTCCGGGACACCCGAAGACTGCTCGGGTCTCACACCTGAAAACCACAGGATGGGAAACGTCAACACGTGACCCAGTAGGAAATCCTAACACCCTAGTAGAACCTAGTTTTAGAACTGGTCTTCCTAACTAACCAACTGACTACAAGTGTCACATCAATCTCAAGAATATGCAGAAATTAAAGACATGGCGTAAGTGCTGAAAGTAAACAACATTAAACAGAACTGAAATAAATAAATAATTAAATTAATTAAAATTGAATGTTGTTCTGTTTTGGAATCCGGGTAAACCGTAGACTGTTAAGGAAGCGGACTTCACCCAGGGTGGGTGAAAAGTGATACCACTCCAGCGACACGAGCACTGAGGGGCCTCTCGTAACTCCGTGCCCGGACGGGGCAAGGCACAAGAGCGAGACTCATCTCGGTTTTTCTGTGGAAAACGGAGAAAACCAACAATTACCAGACATGGTGCGACATGAGTACACCACCGGCTTCTCCAACTCTAGTCAATTGCCCCTTACGGGAGTGACGTGGCTAGTGAGAAAAAAATAGTACTACGGTCTGCTCCTCAACACCTAAAGTTGACCCGTTTACCTCTTATAAAGTCCTCCAAATAATTCCTTGGCCCTTCTTAGTCCTTGATGGAGAGCCTCCTATTCTTCTCCTTCAAGCTCCAAATTGGTCTCTAAGTTTGGGTAATTTTAAGGTATTTGTGGTTAATTTTTGTAGTTAGAATGATAAGGGAAAGTGAGGGAGCTTGGTGGTGGAGTGGGAGGAGCAATGGGCGGTGATGGGAGGAGGAAGGATGAAGGAAAAAAGAAAAAGGAAATGTGGAGCAAGTTTCGGCCAAGCTGAAAATGGAGAGGGGAGAGTGATTTTTCTTGATTTTTTTGTGTTTTTGTTTTACTTTTGCATAAACTTTTGAACCCCCCAAAACCCTCTGATCCCTTCATTTAGTCAAGGTATAAGCCAAGTGTCCCATTCTTAATTAACAACATGACACCTAATAAGTTAAGGTGTCATGGTAATAAAATTTTGAATTTGCATTTTCAGAAAAATTGAAATACAAGGGAAATACTCCATACCTCATTTAATATATAGTATTTCATCCTAATACCCTTATTTTCTAATATCAATAATGAGTTTAAAATCTTTTAAAATTAATTCATACACCACATAATAAAAAGAAAAATACAAGCATACTCCCAAAAATATGTTGGATATGGAAGACGTTTGTACACCCTTGTGGGGGATGTACGAGGGAATACGGACCTCGAACGTCGCGTACACGAAGTCGTGTACAAAGGGAATCTGTTCCCTTGCGGAGAGGATCTCTGGATGAGTGGGAAAGTCGCATTATATATGCATAAGTGCATGCGACATATGGCTAATAAAGGGGGAATATCTTAAGCTTATGTTGTACCATGCATATGGTACAACTTAAGCTTATAATGTGTCATGTATCATGGTACACCTTAATTAAGTTGTTCCAAAGGAACAACTTACCCTAAAATAACTACCTTGGGGGCTATAAATAAGACCCAAGGGTAAGCCATTTCTTACACCTTTTGCATGAAATTCATGCATGCATCTTCTTCATAGCGAAGCTATGCAGAAATCCTTTCTCTCCCTCTTATCCAAGTTCTTAATCTAAAGTAGAGATTTAGATTGTGGATTAGTAGCCTTACTCCGTTCGTGAGAAGACTCGATCCGTCGTGGCGAATCCGAAGGCGAAGTTCGTAGACTACCGTGCCGCATATGCAAGCGTAAGTCTAAACTTCATATTATCGATCCTAACTCTGTTTTGGCAGGATCCTTCATTGGTATCAGAGCCATATGGGTTCGCCCTGGTCAAACCGCCACCCCGTCGAAACTATGAACGAGTCGTTGTCTTTTTCACGAATGGGTCTCCTACTATTACGGATATAGTAGGAACGCTTCGTGACGGAGAGAACGCAGCGGTTGTTCTTTTCACGTTAGGGTCTCCTATCATTACAGATATGGTAGGAACTCTCCGTGACGGGAAGAACCGACCGTTCACATAGTAAGTTATTTTTCATTTTTGGCACACGGCCATTAGGAAATAACTAATTTCTCGACGAACGGGTGCTTCATCGACGAACGGGTGCTTCATCGAGGAAGATGATAGTAGTTATTTCCATCGGGTAAGAGGAAATTTGGTGCATATGCACCATGGCCAAATGGGCTATGAAGGCCATGCACCCCCCTCCTCAAGCGGAGGGGGTTGGCTACGGCCAATAACCACCGGCGACCACCCCATCAAGGGGGAGGAATAAGTGCGGCAACCCCATTCAAAGGGGGTGGCCGGCCATGGCCAAAGGGGCCATGGCCGGCCAACGCCGAATGGCCTTGGCCATGACCGGCCATGGCCACGCCATGGCCGGCCATGGCCAGGCCGGCAGTGGCCGGCCTTGGCCAAGGCCTGCCGGCCAGGCCAGCCCTGGCAGTGGCCAGGGCCGGCGCCCTGGCCACTGCCAGGGCCAGGCCGGCCCTGGCAGTGGCCAGGGCAAGCGCCCTGGCCTCAGGCCAGGGCCTGGCCGAGGCCAGGGCAGGAGCCCTGGCCCCGGCCAGCGGCCAGGCCGCCCTGGCAGAGGCCAGGGCGGCGCCCTGGCCTCAGGCCAGGGCCTGGCCGAGGCCAGGGCAGGAGCCCTGGCCCCGGCCAGTGGCCTGGCCGGCCGGCCCTGGCAGAGGCCAGGGCCTGGCCGGCCCTGGCCGAGGGGGCCAGGGCCCCTGGCCGGCCAGGGCAGAGGCCCTGGCCGGGAAGAAGTTGCTTTCGAAAATTGGTCGACCAATTTTGTGTTTTTGGTCGACCAATCTGGCAGAAGGTCTGGGTCGACTGCAAACTTGCCAACTGACCCATACGGGGTGACAAAAGGCATTGGTCAAACTCGAATGTGTCGATTAGCCCATACGGGGCTAACCACAGTGCCGACTAGTTCATACGGGACTAACGTTTTAATGAAGTTTTTCAGTGGGCTCTACTCCTTGAAGACTAGCCATAGTGCTCTACTTCATGCGAGATTAGCCATGTCATTGTGCTCTACTCTACGGAGATTAGCCAATGAACTTATAACATTGTGCTCTACTCTACGGAGATTAGCCAATGTGTTTTCAAATTTTTTAAAAAACGTATTTTCAAATAGGTTATGTCCCGTCCTTAATCGGGATAGCGCAATTTAGAATTCCAAGTCCTACCACGATCCGGCCATGGTTATCTAACCCATGGGTGTGTAGAACAGGTCTCGTGGCTTGGCAATTGTTGCGTTAAAATTCTTTGCGCAAACTCTCACCTATTCCATTTTGAAAGATATGTTTTTCAAAATTGATTTTCCGCTGCGAAGTACTATAAGAGTACGATTGTTTGATAAGTGATGGGGGAATATTGAAAGTTGTTCTAGATGGTGATTGGAATCATAGAGACCTTTTCGATTCTAGAACAACATCTTCAATATTTTTCGAAAGTAACTTATCAAATATAATATAATTCCAAGTGGGATTTGAATTTTTTAGAACTATCCAAATGGGATATTCTATTTATCATTTCAAGTGGGAGTTATATTTTAAGAATTTTTATGCAATGTTTTGATCGAACTTTCGGTTTTGTGTCTTTTGCAGCATTTTAAAAGTAAAATGTCTTCCGCTTCAAAGAATATCGTCGCTGAGTTAAACAAAGGTGAAAAACTCAACGGCGATAATTACAATCTTTGGTCCATAAAGATACAATACGTTCTAGAGGAGCAAGAAGTGCTCGAAACTCTAAAGAACGTTATGATTGAACCCGAGTTGGGCACTACGGCCCAACACCGACGAGACAAGGAAGCTTTTGATACTTGGTCTCGGAAGAATAAGATTGCGCGCATTACGTTATTAAGCAGTATGGCTGATGACATAATGCGCATCTTCCGAGAACATGACCTAGCCATGGACATATGGTCCAAGCTAGAGGAGAAGTTCGGTGGCACATCGGTGTCCAAACTTCGCGCCTTAACTATAAGGTTCGATACATATAAGAAACGTCCAGATCATTCCATGGGGAAACATCTGCGACATATGGCGAACCTTATCTCGGAGTTAAAGGACGCATGTCATGTGCTCACTGATGAGCAACAAATCCAAGCAGTCATACGTTCCCTACCAAATGGGTGGGATCAGATGAAGATGCATCTCACTCATAATGAGAGCATCAAGACCTTCAACGATGTTTCAAAGCACCTCGAATTAGAGGAAGAGCGGCTTGCGGCTGCCAAGCCAAGTGCAGAAGTGCACATGGTTGCTAATTCCCCACACGGGGGAAAGAAACGTAAAGATCGTTCGAAGTCTTCTAATGAACGTAATAAGCAACCTGAGTCTACCAAGGGACCCAAACATAAGGGTGGGCACAAGAAATGGCACAAGAAGAAAGACTTGAAAAGGATCAAGTGCTTCAAGTGCAACAAGCTCGGTCACTATGCTCGTTCGTGTACGAGTGGAAGTGACGAGGTATCTTGTAATACTGGTTACATATGTGTTTCTAGTTCTATATTTCTTGTGGAATCTAATCCATTTTGGGATAATTGATTCAGGTGCCACCGACCACATAGCAAAGGACAGACGGTCCTTCGTGGAGTATCACCGGATACCCCAAGGAATGAAGTGGATCAATGTAGGAAACAACACACGTGTTGTAGAGAAAGGCATTGGGAATTGCAAGCTAGACTTGGACAACGGCCACACTCTCCTACTTTATGATGTTCTCTTCATTTCATATATTCAAAGGAATATTTATACTGTGGTCAATTTAATGGGTCTTGGTTATGGTTGGTTCCTTCATGATTGTAATATGGACCTATTTTGTAATAATTCCTTTATTGGTACTGGGTTTGTATTTCAAAGGATTTATTGTAATAAGTACAATGTATTTCCTCATGTAATGAAAATTTCCTTGTGACAAATTCTTTGACTAATGGGTCTAATATAAATTGTTGGCACGCAAGGCTTGGTCATATTGGACCAATGCGTATAGATAGACTTGCCAAACGTGGCCTTCTATCCAATGTTTCAAAGGTTGAAATGTTGACCTACGAACATTGCCTTGTGAGGAAATCTTGTCGCAAGCCGTTTGGAACCGGCACAAGGGCCGAGGTTCCATTACAGCTTATCCATTCGGACATATGTGGTCCGATGAATGTCAAGACAAGACGCGGGAAGTCCTATTTTTCATCACTTCTTTTGATGATTTCACGCTATCTATTTGATATCCCACAAAAAGTGAAAGCACTAAACCTGCTTTAAAAACTATATGAGTTTAGTGGAGAATCAATTAGATCGCAAGATTAAGGTCGTGCGAACCGATAGGGGCGGTGAATATCAATCAACAAGTTTAAAGGAACTTTGTGATGAAAAAGGCATAGTACATCAGGTAACTATGCCTTATACTCCTCAACAAATTGGTGTTGCAGAAAGGAGGTATATGACTTTAATGAAAAATGGTCCGTTCAATGATGGCGCAGGCTAACTTGCCAATCACCTTTTTGGGGTGATGCATTATTGACGGCCGCTTTCATTTTTTGAACCGCGTACCCTCGAAATCAGTTAGCTCCACTCCTTATGAGTTGTGGAACCAAAGGTCTCCTGAATTAAACATTTTGAAACCTTGGGGTTGTGCATTCAACGCACATATTTCCTCCCATAAGTATGGCAAACTTGGGCCAAGGGGAAGGAAATGTATCTTTATACGATACACAGAAAACTCCAAAGGTTATGTTTTTGTTAGTCAAGAAGACAATGGTGGGCTAATTGAGTTTGAGTCGAGGGATGTCACTTTCTTGGAAAACGAGTTTCCAAGATAGGGCGAGATAAGTCTGGACTTATCTCTATTTGAGATTTATGATCAAGAAGGATTACCTCATTCGAGTGGGAGAATTCTTGGTGAAAACGAAAATACTTTTCAACCTTCACCAATGGATTATACGAATGACGATTATCCTATTCCATACGGGAATAATGATCCAAGTGGGAGCAATTCTAACGACATTCCAAGTGGGAGTGATATTAGAATTGATCTAAACTCAAGTCAACAAGGACTTTGACTTGAAGAATCTCAAATACAACGCCGTATCTTGTCCTGCTAAAGACAAATGGATAGAAGCGATAAAGGAGGAATTGAAATCCATGAAAATTAACCAAGTCTGGGACTTAGTTAACATTACCCAGAGGACGTAGAGCAATTGGGAACAAATGGGTTCTCAAGATCAAGCATAAGGCTGATGGCTCTATAGATAGATATAAAGCTCGCCTTGTCGCGAAAGGTTTTACGCAACAGGAAGGGATAGACTACAAAGAGACCGTCTCACCTGTTGTGCGTTTTACCTCGATTTGCATGATTCTGGCAATGGTAGCTTGCTTATACCTCGATTTACATCAGATGAATGTAAAGACTGCCTTTCTCAATGGAGAATTGGACGAGGAGATATATATGGAACAACCAACAGGGTTTGTAAAAGAAGGAAACGAACATAAGGTTTGTAAACTTCGTAAGTCCATATATAGTCTTAAATAATCCTTGAGGCAATGGTATATATACAATTTCAAGAAGTTGTCTTATCAAATGGATTTTCCATACTTGATGAAGATAACTGAGTATATATCAAAAGGATTAAAAGCAAGTATATTATCATGTCTCTATATGTAGATGACATTTTAATAGCCAGAAATGACAAGGGCTTTGTGATGAGTATCAAGGCTTGGCTTTCATCAGTATTTGAGATGAAAGGCATAGGAAAAGCCGCATATATCCTTGGAGTTAAGATTTCAAGGAATCGTTCGAAGAAACTTCTTTCTCTTTCACAGGAACTTATATAAAGAAGGTTCTAGAACGATTTAATATGCAGGACTGCAAGTCCATTGATATTCATATAAGCATATGCGATAATTTATATCTGGAATCGTGTCCAAAAAACCAAAAGGAAAAGGAAATTATGGAAAAAGTTCCATATTCCAGTGCAGTTGATAGTCTTATATACGCTATGGTGTGTACGAGACCGGACATCTGTTTTTGCCGTTGGAAATGGTAAGCTGTTACCAATCCAACCCAGGGCAAGAACACTGGAAAGCGGTTAAGAGAATAATGCAGTATCTTAAAGGAACTGCAGATTTGCAAAAGACTATGATAAAACCAAGAAGGTAGACATAAGGTACAAATCTACGCATGAGATGATAGAGGATCAGCTTACGAAAGCGATCCCCAGAAATGTGTTTTATAAACACTTATCATCCCAAGGATTGCGTATGAGCTGAGTTGTATCAATATATATTCCCATGTCTAAGAAAGATCAAATTTAATAAAAGAATAAGTTCTTTTTCAAACATTGCATATGAATTTCTTAAGAAATGTTTGTGTACATTTTTGAAATCTCAGCTGAATTGTGTGTATGTCGGACAGATTAAGGTTGGCTCTCTCACATGAGCAACCGCCTTATCTTATCAGATGGATAAGATAGAGATGAGACTAGTTTAAAGTCAAAATCATTAAATGATTTAGAGTCGTGACTTAAACAAGATAGTCGAATGAAAGATCTGCATCATATGGATGCTTACAAAAGATCTGAGATCTGTATCACAAGGATATTTGAAAGAGATCTCGTAGGATTTTAAATCCTATCTGTCTTATGCAGGATGAGAGTCCGTGAATATTTCACGAGTAGTGAGGGGACTCAAAAAGATAGGCACTGTGGTGTCTGATCTTTTCATCCGTACAACATCATTAAGACATACTCTCCCTGGGAAAGGAGTGATGTTGTAATACGTGTTCATACCACGTATGCATTTCGACCACTGAGTTAGTAGCAATAGTGTTTGCTATTATGTGAGACTCAAAGGCCATACGGGTCTTAACTCTTACCCTCAAGGACTCCAATTGGTTCCTTTAGATTTGACGAGATGATCGCTATCTTAGCGTGTTACTAATGGGCTATGGTAATTCGGCTCGGCGGGGCACGTTAGAAAAGCAAATCAAGTCAAGATCAGAAGGTTCGCAAGAAGAGGAAGATTGATTTCATATTCGCATTTGGACTTTAGTGATTCAAAGCTGGCCAGCTAATTGTAATCCAGATGGGATTCAATTGTTGAATATAAAGTACAAGAAATGTGAAGAAATAATCTAGGGTAAAGTATGCGTTGAACTACTCAACTTTGCACCTTCGAGGTCGTTGTGTATCTCTAACAAGTGCACAACAACAGACTCTACGCGCATGACGGTCGCACGGTCTATTTCTCGGTATGATAGATGAAAGAACTAAGGGAAAGACGTTCTCTTACAATCCCCTCAAGTGTGAGTGGGAGATGTTGGATATGGAAGACGTTTGTACACCCTTGTGGGGGATGTACGAGGGAATACGGACCTCGAACGTCGCGTACACGAAGTCGTGTACAAAGGGAATCTGTTCCCTTGCGGAGAGGATCTCTGGATGAGTGGGAAAGTCGCATTATATATGCATAAGTGCATGCGACATATGGCTAATAAAGGGGGAATATCTTAAGCTTATGTTGTACCATGCATATGGTACAACTTAAGCTTATAATGTGCCATGTATCATGGTACACCTTAATTAAGTTGTTCCAAAGGAACAACTTACCCTAAAATAACTACCTTGGGGGCTATAAATAAGACCCAAGGGTAAGCCATTTCTTACACCTTTTGCATGAAATTCATGCATGCATCTTCTTCATAGCGAAGCTCTGCAGAAATCCTTTCTCTCCCTCTTATCCAAGTTCTTAATCTAAAGTAGAGATTTAGATTATGGATTAGTAGCCTTACTCCGTTCGTGAGAAGACTCGATCCGTCGTGGCGAATCCGAAGGCGAAGTTCGTAGACTACCGTGCCGCATATGCAAGCGTAAGTCTAAACTTCATATTATCGATCCTAACTCTGTTTTGGCAGGATCCTTCAAAATATACGTACGCATTATGCCAAAATACGTATTAATACGCATACATAGAAATTGAGGTCATTACATCCTACACTGCTTAAAATAAATTCCGTCCTCGGAATTTCAAATTAAAGGAGAAAAACTTTCTATACATATTTTTACATACACAACAAAAATTATATCAGACAAACAAGTGAGGGTACTTCTCTTTCATCTCATCCTCGAGTTCCCAGGTAGACTCTCCTGGTGACTCCCGGTGCCACATAGTTGATTGATTTCTTCCTCAGAATCTTCTGCCTTCGGTCTAGAATGGCCACAGGCTCCTGATCACTACATCCTACCCTGCTTAAAATAAATTCCATCCTCAGAATTTCAAATTAAGGGAGAAAAACTCTCTATACATATTTTTACATACACAACAAAAATTATATCAGACAAACAAGTGAGGGTACTTCTCTTTCATCTCATCCTCGAGTTCCCAGGTGGACTCCCCTGGTGACTCGCGGTGCCACATAGTTGATTGATTTCTTCCTCAGAATCTTCTGCCTCCGATCTAGAATGGTCACAGGCTGCTGATCATAAGTCAAGTCTGGTCGCACTTCAATCTCCGAGAAGTCAACGACATGATCAGGATTCCCAACACACCTCCTGAGTTGCGATATGTGAAACACATTATGCACTCCCTCAAGAGATGCTGGCAAGGCAATTCTATAAGCCACTTCTCCAACACGAGCTAGAACTTCAAAAGGTCCAATATATCTTGGGCTCAGCTTTCCACGTCTTCCAAAACGAATCAGTGAAATTTTCAAAAATACTAACTCTCTTGGCTGGAACTCCAAGTGTCGCCTCTTCGCATATGCCCAGTGCTTATAACGGTCCTGAGCTATGCGAAGATTGTCTATGACGACTCTTACAACATCCATGGTTTCTGCGATCATATCTGGGCCCAACAATTCGCGATCTCCAACATCATCCCAACTGAGAGGAGATCGACACTTCCTTCCATACAAGGCTGCAAATGGTGACATGCCTATATTGGCTTAATAACGGTTATTGTAGGCGAATTCTACCAGATGTAGATGTTCGTCCCAAGAACCCTTAAAATCCAGCATGCATGCCCTCATCATATCTTCTAGGATCTGAATTGTCCTATCTGATTGACCGTCTGTCTGTGGATGGTGTGCAGTGCTGAAACTCAGTTGAGTTCCTAAGCTAGCCTGCAAACTTCTCCAAAAGTGAGACGTGAATCTGGTGTCGCAGTCGGAGACTATGCTTACAGGTACTCCGTGAAGCCTCACGATTTCCTGCATACATGACTAATCAGAATCTAGACTAACAACAAAACAAAGAGAGATATAAAACAAGAAATCTCACCTCCATATATCTCTTAGCAAGATGGTCTGTCGACTGGCCCACTCGAAATGGTATGACGTGAGCTGATTTGGTTAATCGGTCAACGATTACCCAAATAGCATCATGTCCTCGAGAAGTACGAGGTAAGCAAGTTACGAAATCCATCGTCACATGCTGCCACTTCCACTCTGGAATTGGAAGAGGTTGTAGAAGTCATGTCGTTCTCTGATGCTCGGCCTTGACTTGCTGACATGTCAAACATAAAGCTACACTTCTAGCCACACTACGCTTCATGTCGTGCCACCAAAAATGTTGTCGAAGATCACGATACATTTTGGTGCCTCCAGGATGGATAGAATAAGGTGAGCTATGAGCTTCTCTCAACAGTTCATCCCGAACGTCACCTGATGGCACCGAAATACTGCTCCCAAAACGCAGAGATCCATCTTCATGAATACAGAAATCATTACGAAGTCCGACTTATGTCTGCTCGCGAATCTTCTTCAACTTCGCATCTCCAGACTGAGTTGCCTTAAACCTTTCAACTAAATCGGATTGAACCTGCAAGTTCATCATCACCACTGATGAACCAGTTAAGACAACTTCAATATCCATCTGTCGAATATCACCTCGAAGTTCTCTCTGCACAGTCAACATCATCACTGTCGGCATGCGACTAAGAGCATCTGGTACTACGTTGACTTTCCCAGGGTGATGTTGGAGGTCAACATCATAATCAGCCATCAACTCGAGCCATCTGCGTTGCCGCATATTCAATTCTTTCTGAGTGAACACATACTTCAAACTCTTGTGATCTGTGTATATCTTTACACGCTCACCCAGAAGAAAATGCCTCCACAACTTCAATGCAAACACCACTGCTGCTAACTCCAAATCATGCGTAGGATAGTTCCTCTCAGGAGTCTTCAACAATCTAGAAGCATAAGCTACTACCCTACCATGCTGATGGAGAACACATCCCAATCCTCTGCCTGACGCATCACAGTAAATCTCATATCCACCTGAACGGTCTGGAATCGCCAGGACAGGTGTAGTAATCAATCTATGCTTCAGTTCATCAAATGCTCGCTGACATTCCTCTAACCAACTGTAGGCAACATTCTTCTTGGTTAGATGAGTCATCGATGCAGCAATCTTAGAAAAATCCTTGATGAACTTCCTGTAGTACCCAGCCAAATCAAAGAAACTTCTGAGCTCTGTTACTGACTTAGGAACTGGCCACTTCTCTACTGCAGTAACCTTCTCTGGGTCTACAGCTATCCCATCTCCAGACACAACATGTCCCAGAAAAGCAACCTTGGTCAGCCAAAACTGACACTTGCTATACTTAGCATATAACTGGTGCTGCATTAGAGTCTCCAGGACTATCCTAAGATGCTCAGTATGATCTTCCTCTAATCTTGATTACACCAAGATATCATCTATAAAGACGACCACAAACTTATCCAAGTACTCATAGAAGACTTGGTTCATCAATCTCATGAATGTGGCTGGTGCATTAGTAACACCGAAAGGCATCACTAAAAACACATAATGACTATAACGGGTTCTAAATGCAGTCTTCGAAATATCTGATCCTCTGACCTTCACCTGATGATACCCGCTTCTCAAATCCATCTTTGAATACACACGAGATCCAACCAACTGATCAAATATGTCATCAATCCTAGGAAGAGGATACTTGTTCTTCACAGTAACTTTATTCAACTCCCGGTAATCGATGCACATCCTCCGAGATCCATCCTTCTTATTCACCAAAAGCACTGGCGCACCCCATGGCGAAACACTTGGCTGAATCAAACCGCGCTCTGACAAATCCTTCAACTGAGTACGAAGCTCTGCTAACTCTGGAGGAGCCGTATGGAGCCTTCGCAATCGGTTGAGTACCTGGAATCAGATCGATGGTGAACTCCAAAGATCTATCTGGAGGAAGTCTATAGATATCGTCTGGAAAGACATCAGGGAAATCTTGGACTACCCTCGACAATACAGGCTCACATCCATCTCCATCATCACTTCTACTGGGCTGGCCTTAAACTTCAAAGGTCCAAGGGAACTACTACCACTAAGAAACTCAAACTCTGGATGATCAGAAATCTGAAACACTATCTTCCTAAGCCTACAATCTATAGTGGCATAGAACATCCCTAACCAGTCCATCCCAAACACTACTTCAAAATGAGGCATCTCCATCACTAAGAAATCTATATACAGCCTACGTCCACAAATCTCTACAGGACACTGTCGGTATCCTGAAAAACTGCGGATCACTCCACTCCCTGTATGGATATTCCAACTAGAAGCAAATGAGTCTACTACTAAGGAATTCCTAGTCATAAACTGCTGAGACAGGAAGCAATGGGATGCTCCTGAATCGAATAGTGACAAGGCAAGGAAAGATGCAACTCTAATAACACCTAAGAGAATAACATAAACTAACAGAGGAGTCTAAACATCCCAGTCACTGCAACAAATGTAACATACTATAATAGAAATAAGAACGCATTCAACTCTAAAAAAGAAATAGGTACCAGTGATCACTCGACCGGAGTCCTCTGCCTCGACAGCCGACATGGTGAAAGCCTGACGCCTCAGCGTCGCTCTCTTGGGGCTCTGCTGCTGCTGCTGCTGCGGAGGCCTAGGCGGTCCTCTCTGAGTCACTGCACCAGGCGCTGGTGGAGCTGGCAGTGGAAGCCGTTGTGGAGCCGGCGGAAGGGTCCTCTCCTGCTGCACAGGCCGGACTGCCACTGGTGCCCCAGAACCCGAAGTCTGCCCCGGCTGAGGACACTGCCTACTGATTGCCCAGACTGACCACAAGTAAAACACCGCCCAGCCATAAACCTGCAATCCTTCTGATCATGCCCCAACTTCCCACAAAATCTGCAAGGCAACTGCCGCTGTGGTGCTGGTGGAGCTCCAGGCCTCCGAAACTGAGTGGTCTGGGTGGGCCTCGGGAAACTCCTCTGCTGACCCACAGGGCGCCTCTCTGATGCTGCTGGACCTCTACCCACACTCTTCAGGTGCGTCTTATGCATCATGGCCACCTTCAATACGGCACTGTATGTAAGCAACACCTGGGTCGACATCGTTGCTCTGAACTCGAGATCCAACCCCATCCTGAATCGCCTAGCTCTGGTGGCCTGCTCAATAGTGAGAACTCTACGTCATCGGCATCTATGCTCCGTCGTTCCTGAGTCAGGTGCTCGAACATCAAACAAAGCTCATCCTTCTTCGCCTCTGGTAGGAACTGAGCCTCAAACAGCTCTCTAAACTTCTCCCACGGGATCGGCTTGGTCAAATGTAGCTCCTGAGCATCCCACCAATCTCGTGCCTGATGAGTCAGCTGCCTCTTCGTGGCATCCACACATCTATCTCTCGGGTATCCAATAGCCTCCAAATCATCCTCAGAATGCCTGATCCACTCGTCCACCTCCAGAGGACTCTCCTTACCCAAAAAGGACTTCGGGTGTAAGGCTCTGAACTGCCTGATACCAACTGGATTCGGTGGCGCACCACTAGCCACTCTATCCTCCATCTGCTGCATATGCTCCAGAATCCCAATCAAAATCTTCCCCATCAGGGAAGCCTCAGACGATGCAGCATCAGAAGCGGGTGTCCTTGTAAGGACCCTCTCTATGGGGAAAACACTAGAAGGGGTGTTGAATAGTGTTTATGCAAATTTAAAAGGAATTTACGTCAACTAAAATACAATCCAACAAATAATGCGGAAATAGAATTAAACCCAAATAAGAAACAATTGCAAACACAATAATGTTTTTAGGGTTCAGATTACCCAAGTCAACTCC
Organism: Scilla litardierei; assembly: GCA_030789695.1. Lineage (NCBI taxonomy): Eukaryota > Viridiplantae > Streptophyta > Magnoliopsida > Asparagales > Asparagaceae > Scilla > Scilla litardierei. The sequence goes on from CM061139.1 coordinate 137,827,141, forward strand.
CGACTTGTTCCCGGTAATCCTACGTCCCTTCCACCCGGATACCACCGGATTCTCAAGTTAGAACCCTAACTTGAGGTTTCCTTAAAACCCACTTGTAGCAACCCTATAACTGCAATCAAATACAATCGATGTCCTTGACTCCCACAACTTGGGAGCAAGCAAACCACTCTCACAACCGAGGGCAAATCTCAAATAACGAAAGTTATGAAATAATGAAAACAACACTTACAAATACCTATGCCTTGAAGTAGAACTTGTATCAAGTTAGAACCCTAACTTGAGGTTTCCTTAAAACCCACTTGTAGCAACCCTACAAGTGCAATCGAATACAATCGATGTCCTTGACTCCCACAACTTGGGAGCAAGCAAACCACTCTCACAACCGAGAGCAAATCTCAAATAACGAAAGTTATGAAATAATGAAAACAACACTTACAAATACCTATGCCTTGAAGTAGAACTTGAAGGTGGAGTGTGATGTGTGGTGAAGAACTCTCTTGGAAGAGAGGAGAAGCCCTTTCTCTTGATTGTACCAAATGCCTAGATGATCACTCTTTGGTTCTGGGTTGGAAAGTAAGAGAACAAGATTTAGAAATACTTAGGGCTTTGGATTTGAGAGCTTTGATCTTTGGAAATGAAAGCTTGAGAGATTTTGCAATGAATGAGTAACCTTCTAATGGAACAGTAGAAGCTCTATTTATAGCTTTCTCAAATCCACAAAACAGTTTAGGCAAAAACCCAATTGGAATCCGTGAGAAAAATCTCAACAGTAGAATCTGAACTCGCGACAGTCGACTGTTGAACAATCCACAGTCGACTGTTGCACAGTCAGCAAGGGGAGGTGAGAATTCATAACGGTAACTTACCACGTGGACAGTCTACTGATGAAGCAAAGACAGTCGACTGTTAAACCAACAGGCGACTGTAATTCCTTTGACAGGCGACTGGCCGAGAGATGGGTAAGTTAGACAAATAGTGAACATCTCACAAGTAACAGGACAGGCGACTGATGCAAGGAACACAGTCGACTGTAAATCAGAACATGTGACTGTAAACCTTAAACAGACGACTGTCAAAAGCCTGAGAAATTTCCAGAGAGCTGAGTCAAAGAAATGACTCACAGACAGGCGACTGTTGCAGCATAGACAGTCGACTGATCTAAGAGATCGTTGACTGTATATACAGCGTTAGTCGACTGGCCGAAAAAGTCAGATCAAACATAGTTAGGGCAAAGGATAGACAGGCGACTGATTTCGAAAACACAGTCGACTGTCACAAGGACAGGCACCTGTGTATCATTTACCAGTAGCCTGTGCGAGATAATCAGAGAAGGCCCAAAACTATATTGTAAAAGTCTGTGCATAACAGGCGACTGTAGAACAAAATGCAGTCGACTGTTTTTGAGACAGGCAACTGTAAACTGTTAAGCAGTCGACTGTTATATACAATCCTTGCACAACCAATAGAGAAATGAATTGAAGTCAAAGGACAATTGATCTAATGAGGTCCTATGACTGAATGTAGATGTGTGTGAGTGCTCCATCAAAGTTCTACTTCTAAGCTACATACTAGAAGAGATAAAAGAAAAAATTACATTGACGAATAATCTCTTCTTTCCATCGTATGAGCTTGAAGTCTTCACAGAGCTTCAATCATCATCTACGATCATCCAATCCATGTCATTTGCCTTCAATGACGTTTGTGAGTCATCAATTGCTAGTAGATCTTCATAATTAGCTTAGGCAATGGATTAACTATAAAATAGGGGATTAGTCACAAGTATTTATGTTTGTTCATCATTAACACCAAGTAGGGAGAAGTCCAATACTCAATATTCTCCCCCTTTTTGATGATGACAAACAAATATAAACAAAAAGATAAATAATTGTGCACAATGAAAACTTACTCCCCCTACATAGATGCCAATCAAGTTAGTCAACAAATATTAGAGCATCTACATAACAATTGAAGCAAATGAGTGAGATATGGATGAATTTAATTCAAGAAATCTAGGAATTAAAATCCCTATTCATTGTAATCTTACTCCCCCCTGAATCTAAGGCAACGTAAATCTTAGATTCAAGTGTTAGAACATACTTAGCACATCCATTATGAATCTTGTATGTTTATTTCTCTCCCCCTATGGCATTATCTAAAAAGGTGGGAGCAAATAATAACAATAATAGTGCTAAATACGAACTAACAACAATCAAGGAGTATAAAGATATATCGAATCAAAAACTCATAAAATCATATCATATACACATGTGAGTAATGGAATTGAAGTCTAATATCAACATTAGATATACACACACAAAAATTCAAAAGAGATTTCACAAATGCATCATACCAGAGATAGCATGGAAAATCGAATACCAAATTCATATATTGTCTCAAAAGCACATCAGAGAGAGTATAACATACATGGAGACAACATATCATACATCACACAGATAAGATAAGCATTATAGCATAGTGTGACACAAGATAAACAGCAACATCATATATAGATATATATATATATATAGGAAAATTTTCAAATGCAAACATTTCGCACCGTGCGAAAATGTTTTTAGTTTTTTTTTGAAATTTTGTTTTTCAAAAATTCTTTTTTCCACCCTCATTATATGTTGTTATACCCCCCTCAAAAAATAATGGTTGAGAAATAATGCCATTTGGCCTTCGATCAAGGCATTTCATCAAATTCGCACGTTTTGAGACCGTTAAATTTGTAACAGGTGGATGAGTGCTCTAATGCCCAACGGGTTCACCCATTATTTTCCCTGGGGTATATAATTGTATGGATTAAACATCAAAAAAAGAATTTTTGAAAAAAAAAATTTCAAAAAAATAAAAAAATTGTTTTCGCACGGTGCGAAAAGCCCTTTTTTCGCATTTGAAGATCCCTCTATATATATATATATATATATATATATATATAAAGAGGTGTACATCAACGGATGGACATCTACATGGCCATCACAAAAAGATACATCATGATCAAGACAAAAAACATCATCATGATGACAGCGAAGTACATCACTATACATATATAAAGTCACTGACAACATCATCCAGCATACATCAAAAAATCAATGATCACCAAACTAACACCACTCAAACACCTATCTAAGAGTGAGCGTCTCCAGGGGCTGCAGAAGAAGAAGCAGGCTCTGTGATAACAGGTGTATCCTCTGGAGGAGGGTCAGAGGGAGCAATAGTAGCAGCAACAACATCAACAGCAACATCCTGAGTAGAAGCTACACCAGGAGGTTCAATGACATCAGTGGGCTGAGGAGGAATATGAAGCTGGGGAACAAACTGTCTCAGATCCTCTGGGAAGGGTATTCCCTGATGGAGGAAAGAGAGGTACATCAATCTGTAAATACCAGAGACCATCTCCAAAAGAATATCACAAGATGGTGGAGCAGAGGTGGAAGGCAGATCAGCTGGAGGAACAGTGGATGAGGACGTAGCTGAAGTAGATTTCCTCTTCTTCGAGGCAGTCTGCAGAGCCGAAGAAGATTTCGACTTTGCAGAAGCGTCGAGGAGAGGACCAAAGGGCATGGGCTTGTAACGAGTCAAATCAACACCAAAATGCCGGAAGACACGAGTCAGAAGACCACTATAAGGAATGTGAGACGAGGAGGTTGTGAACTCAACCCTGTCCATCCTATCAAGGAGGACACCGGCCCAGTTCACGGGCATGCCAGAGAAAATAGCATACATACACTTCAGTATATCATGAGACTGCTGGTCAGATGATCCATACCTCGACAGGATGTTGGACTTCACCACTAGGTGAACAGACCAACCTCTCGCAGAGAACATAGATAACCTGACACCCGAATCAAGAGCTAAAGGTACCTCTCGAAACATATCCCGGAGGACAGACTGGTCAAGGTCGTCAATATCAGAGATGCAGATATCAGTGGGAAGGGAACCAACAAAGGGAATCCTAAGGATAGTCCCTAAGAGCGAGGGAGTGATCTAAATGCGGGTTCCCTGAACGACAGTATCGAGGATGCCAGTAGATGAATACTCACCGCGAACGCGGTTCGCATATAAGAGCTTTACCAGAAATGGATATGCTCTGGGGGACTCGCTCTGAGAGAAGCGAAAAAGGTCGGCTAGGTGAGTAGCAGAAAGAATGTCAGAAAGCCTCTCAGCAGTGAAGGCGGGGAAAGCAATGTACCGTTCCCTAAGAAGGTTGATCCCTAGAAGAGAGTGAAATTTTGCCAAGCAGAGATCGTCTCGGCAAACGGGAACTAGGAGATCATAGGGGGGTACGACAGGAGGCTCTTCTGAAGAACTCGAAGCTGAAGGAGAGTGATGGGAGTTCTCAGCAGCAGGCTCACTGATGTGAACACCAGTGGGCTTACGCTGACGAGTGATCAAAGGCTGAGCCTCGGAAGAGGAAGCTGAAGGAGAGTAACCCTGCGAGGAAGAATGCACGGGTGACTCGGCATGCTTGGTTCGGGCTTGATAAGGTTTCTTCTTCTTGTCTATTGGTTTCTTGGGTGCCCTAGGTCGTTTAGGAGCAAAGACTTTCTCTTTCCCTTACCCTTGGGTGCCATGGGATCGAGAGAGAGAGAGAGAGAGAGAGAGAGAGAGAGAGAGAGAGAGAGAGAGAGAGAGAGAGATGATACAAAGAAATCATAAGACAATGAACCGAACGAAAGGCTAGAGAGAGAAGCAAACCAAGTAAAGGAGATACGAGGAAGCAACGAAGACCGGGGAGGAGGAGATCGACGGCAACGACAGCACGAGATCGACTTACGAAGGGAAGAAGATCGACGGTTTTGGAAGAGAAATCGAGCGGGAAGACGAAGCGGTCGAATCGGATGAGAGAGAGTCGACGTGGGGAAATGATCGGGTTTTCTCGAATATAAAAGTTGAGGAATGAATCTGGGCCGTTGGATCAATGAATCGGCGGCTCAGATCAAATCATATGAACCGTCTCAACAGAAGACAGTCAACTGATGAACAACACTCAGTCGACTGGATGAAGTGATAACAATAAGGCTCAGAAAGCTGGGCAGTCGACTAGCAAGTAACATGCAGTCGCCTGTCCATTAGACAGTCGACTGACATATACTCAACAGTCGGCTGGCAGAGAATTAATACAGTTCATCAAAAAATAACAGAGAGCACTATAAGAATTCGACAAAGAGAACAGTCGCCTGATGACTAAAATGCAGTCGCCTGTTAAAATAACAGTCAACTGTAAAAAAGTCATCAGTTGGCTGTGCGCAAGATATCAAATCTCAGACTGAGGAGATAGAGTAGGGCAGTTGACTGGAGGAGTAATGACAGTCGTCTGTCCTGGTCCAAAAATACACAGTGAGATAGAATTTCAGAGAATAAGAATACTCACCCTAGGACCTATACTCTAATCACAAATACATCGTAAAAACAATGTAAAAACAATAACTCCATTGAAACACAAATCACTACCATCAATATCAAAAACTCATGGAATCAATTAAATCACAATTGCCTTTCTTAACATGTAAATATGATAAAGCACATTAAGGTAGGCAACAAAAATGATATAAGCTCAAAAGGAGTTATAACAAGAAAGATTGAGCTTCTAGATTTCAGATTCACCCATAATTTCTAATTCTTCACGCAACCTCACAAATGAATCTTCTTTAAGAGGTTTAGTGAAGATATCAGCAATTTATTTTTGGGTTTCAATGTACTATAAGATGATGTCCTTCTTAGCTACATGATCATTGATAAAATGGTGTCTCACGTCTATGTGTTTGGTACGGGAGTGGTGTACCAGATTCTTGGAAAGACAAATAGCACTTTGATTATCAACCATGATAGGGCAAGTATCACAATTGACATCATAGTCACTAAGAGTGTGTCTCATCCAAAGAACTTGTGCACATGCAAGACCCGCATCAATATATTCCGCTTCAGTCGTGGACAATGACACCGAATTCTGTTTCTTAGAAAACCAAGAAACTGAGGAATTTCCTAAGAAATGGCAAGTGCCACTAGTACTTTTCCTGTCGGATTTGCATCCGACAAAGTCGGCATCACTATATGAGATTAACTCATATGTGCTAGACTTAGGGTAAAGTAACCCATAATCTAGAGATTGATTGAGATAACGAAATATTCATTTAACCGCAATCAAGTGTGACTCCTTAGGTCTTGCTTGATATCTAGCATAAAGGCATACAGAAAACATTATATCGGGCCTACTAGCGGTTAAGTAAAGTAAGCTACCGATCATACCTCGATATAGACGAACGTCTACATCTTTTCCGCTTTCAACCTTGTGTAGATGAGTAGTAGTACTCATGTGAGTCCTTTTGCTCGAAGACGATTCCATCCCAAATCGCTTAATAAGCTCCCCTGTGTACTTTGTCTGATGTATGAATGTGCCATTCTCCATTTGTCGAATTTGCAATCCAAGGAAGTAGGTGAGCTCTCCCATGTGACTCATCTCAAACTCATCCTTCATAGACTTGGAAAATTCTTGACAAAGATTAAAGTTAGTAGAACCGAAAATAATATCATCTACATAAACTTGAATTAAAAAAATGTCATTTTCATAATCTTTAATGAAGAGTGTAGAATCAACTTCTCCCATTTTAAAACCTAAATTCAAAAGAAAGGTCTTAAGTCGATCATACCAAGCTCTAGGAGCTTGTCTCAACCCATACAACGCTTTCTTAAGTTTGAAAACAAGGTTTGGAAATTTTTCATGAATAAAACCGGGAGGTTGAGAAACATAACTTCTTCATTGACAAACCCATTTAAAAATGCACTTTTAACATCCATTTGAAATAGTTTAAAATTATTATGGGATGCAAAAGATAAAAGCAACCTAATAGCTTCTAATCTAGCACGGGGGCAAAAGATTCTTTGAAATCAATACCTTCCTCTTGCCAGTAGCCTTGAGCTACTAACCTTGCTTTGTTCCGTATGATTACCTCGTTTTCATCCGTCTTGTTCTTGAAGATCCATTTGGTCCCAATGACTTGGTGACCACTTGGAAGAGGTACGAGTTCCCAAACTTCGTTTCTCTCGAATTGCATTAGTTCTTATTCCATTGCCACTATCCAAGAGCTATCCTCATAAGCTTCTTGGATGTTCTTTAGCTCAATGGTAGATACAAATGCGCAATGAGAGAATTTTTCAATTCTCGATCTCGTTCAAACACCCACACCAATATCTCCAATAATTTGGTTATGAGGATGGTTACGAACGGTCGGATAAGCTTTGGGTATACCTAGATCACTAGGAACAACTTCAACAACTTCGTTAGAAGTGTTAGTCTCAACAATAGAATCATTAATCTTAACATTATTAAGAGAATCATAAAGAATATCTACATTATCATCATCAACATGAGGAAAATCAAAATCTTCATAAAAAGATACGTGAAGTGATTCCTCAATCGTTGAAGAAGTTTTGTTGTATATCCGGTAGGCTTTGCTACGTGTGGAATATCCAACAAAAATTTCTTCATCGGATCTTGGCTCAAACTTGTCTAAATTAACAAATGTGTTCTTTATAAAACATTTTGAACCAAAAACACGAAAACATTTTACTTGAGGCTCTTTATCATAAAACAACTCAAAACAAGTTTTGTTCGTTCGGGGTCTCACTAGAATCCTATTGAGCACATAACATGCCGTGTGCACCGCCTCTGCCTAAAATTGTAGTCCTAAATGACTATCATGGAGCATAGTGCGGGCATACTCAATAAGAGTCCTATTCTTTATTTCTACAACACCATTTTGTGGTGGTGCACGAGGAAAGGAAAAATTATGAGTTATCCTGGAGTCATCACAAAACTTAGTAAAAGACTCATTCTCAAATTCTTCTCTATGATCACTACGAATAGTGGTAATGGTGGATCTTAAAAGATTCTGAATCTTCTTTGCAAATTTGGTAAACTCTTCATGGGCTTCATTCTTATTAGTTAAGAATGAAACCCAAGTAAATCTAGAAAAGTCGTCAACGACAACTAATCCATAATGAGCATTACCTAAAGAAGCGGTTCTAGTTGGCCCAAATAAATCTAGATGAAGAAGTTCTAGGGGCCTCTTAGAAGTAATCCCTTCTTTAAGCTTAAATGAAGATTTACTTAGTTTACCTCTTTGACATGAATCACAAAAGTTTTTCTTATTAAAAGCAATCTTAGGAAAACCTTTGACTAGATCATGCTTAGCTAACTTATATAGGTGCTTGAAGTGAACATGACCAAAACGGCGATGCCATAATAGTTGTTCACTTGTGTTAGCAACTAAGCAATGTTCTACGGTTTTAGGCAAGCTCAAATAATAAATATTTTTACGTCTAATACCGGAAAATAAAACATTTGAATCACAATCAACAATAGTACACAATCGTTCTCCAAAGTTAACCTTGTAACCTTTGTCACAAAGTTGACTAATGGAAATGAGATTGTGACACAAACCACTAACAAGATAAACATTAGTAATTAAGGGTTTGGAAGGATTACCAATGATACCTACTTCAATGATGGTTCCCTTTTGATTACCTCCAAAAGTGACCGTTGCACCATCCTTGATGCTAATCACTTCGGAGAGCAACAAGGGATCTCCCGTCATATGTTTGGAGCAACCACTATCAAGAATCCATCCTTTCACTTTAGAGTTAATAAGACATTTATTGCTCTTCTTCTTTCTCTTGGGTACCTATATAATATACCATAAGCTTATGGTACCCAATGTTTGTTGGGTCCAAGGGGATTAGCCCTTTGAAAGCCAAGTCCAAGTGGACTTCCGTTTCCCAACATAATTACTGTTTCTAATCACATCATGAAAATAGGAATCAACATAAGCATTCCTATCATTAAGACTAGTGTTCTTAGGACCCCAAATAGTGTAAATCTTGGAAGTCCTCTTCCTAGTTGCATGCATATGTGTTGGATTTCTATGTGGTGCATGCTTCTTAGGAACATGATTTCTAGCATAGAGATGTGGTGGAGGATATGCATTGTACATTCTAGGATGATATGTATGCTTGGGAACATGCATATTATATGAAGCATATGGATCATGCATGTCATATGGAGGATGAGCATACATGAAAGAATGATGCGTATGAGCATACGGGTGTATGGGAGCACGTACATGAGTATTTCTCATGTGTGGTTGTGTACGTGTCCGTGGGTGCGGAGCATAGAATGTGTCATGATTATCCACTTGTGAAGTAGGATGTTTCCTACGTGGATGAGTGTTAGTGTACATATAAGCATGGCCTTACTTTTGGTTTCCACACTTAGTGGGTTTCTTGCCAAAAGGAAGAGAAGGTGAAGTGGTGACATTCTTGGTAGGATTGCTACCTATAGTGTCTTTGACACCACTTGTGGATGCACCGGAGGAAGGCCTCACAAAATCTATAGTGACACCACTATAAGAGGTGCGATCATTAGATGCATTCACTTTCACAAACCCAAGACCAACACGATGTGTGGCCGGAAATTGGTTTGCAAGCGAATCATCCAATTGTCCTTTTCACTTATTGAATCTCACAATACGGGAGGACATGAGCTCATATTTCTCCTTTAAAGAAGAAATGTTGGTATCCAAGGTGGACACCCGTGCTTTGAGCTCGTGCACTTGAGTTTTAAGAGAATCATTCTCTAAACCCAATTGTGTGTGACGTGTAACTAGATCACTATTATCCTTAGGATGTGTTTGATCTAGTTGAGATTTGAGGGTATTCACCTCGTCTCTCAAAGTGACATTTTGAGAAGCTAAGTTTGCTTTCTCAAGAGTTAAAGTATCAGCAATGGTGTCATTGTTGATAATGCATGGAATGGATGACTTGCTAATATTCAATTTCTTTAAGCTAGTGTATCTAAGCATTAAAGATTGGTATTTAGCAAATAGTTCTTCATTAGCAATACAAAGTTCATCCATTGTTACCTCGGTGTCGTCCATGTCGGAATCACTCTCATCGGAGAGTGGGTCTTCTAGTGCCATGAAACACATGTGGGCGCTCTCACCCTTCTCATCATCGGAATCGCTCGATGATTCATCACTTGAGTCGTTGAATGTACCTACAAGTCCTTTCTTCTTGTCTCTCTTGTTCTTATTGGACTTATGGTACTTCGGTGCCTTCCATTTCTCTTTGCTCTTTAGCATTGGGCAATCTCTCTTGATGTGCCCTGGCTTATTACATTTATAACAAAGACATGAAGTAGCATTAGTAGACTCAAAACGTTTGTTGGAGGAAAATTTACCATTGCGGAAGAAGCGTTGGAACTTCTTCGCCATTTGGGCCATTTCACACAAATCCATCTCGTTCTCGGATTCATCACTTTCGGAGGATGATGAATTGGCGTTGAATGCCAAAGCTTTCTTCTTGGCCTCCGAAGGATGCATCATGGCTCGAATCTTCAATCGGTTGTCCCGTCTTACTTCGTAAGACATAAGAGTCCCGATGAGATTCACCACGGTGTAGTTCTTCAAGTCATTGACCTCCTCGATGGCGCTCTTCTTTCCCATTTGGAGGTCATTCCCATGATGATCTTCCTTACCTTATCCGGTTCGGAATATATTTGGCCAAGGGCTTCCAATTCATTGATGATGTCGGTAAAACGTCCGTACATCGATGCAATGCTTTCATTGTTCTGCAAATGAAATAAATCAAAGTTTTGCACGACAACATATAACTTTGAAAGTTTTACCTTATTCGTTCCCTCGTGGGTAACGATGAGATGGTTCCAAATTTGATATGCACTCTTACATGTGCATATCTTATTGAACTCATTTGGGTTTAACGCACAATGAAGAGCGTTCTTTGCCTTAGCGTTGTTGACCTCGGCGGTTTTCTTGGAAGAATTCCATTTGTCGAAATCTACTTCGGTGGGCTCGATGTATTCCTTGTGGAGGGTTCTCCAAAGTAAAGCACTCCTAAGGAACGTCTCCATCCTGCATTTCCAATAGCTAAAATTTGTACCATTGAAACGCGGAGGGCGCACCATAGATTGACCTTCAAAAAGTGTGGACGCTCCATCACGATCGTGATTGTTGTATGAAGGCGGCGGTGGAACGTTGTTGTTGTTGGATGCCATAGATGTAACCTTGCGCTCGAATACCAATTGTAAGGACCCTGTCTATCGGGAAAACACTAGAAGGGGGGTTGAATAGTGTTTATGCAAATTTAAAAGGAATTTACGCCAACTAAAATGCAATCCAACAAATAATGCGGAAATAGAATTAAACCCAAATAAGAAACAATTGCTAACACAATAATGTTTATAGGGTTCGGATTACCCAAGTCAACTCCCGACTTGTTCCCGGTAATCCTATGTCCCTTCCACCTGGATACCACCGGATACTCAAGTTAGAACCCTAACTTGAGGTTTCCTTATGTAACTTATGTAACTGCCGGTATTTTTAGCTGTGCTTTAGTTCGTGTGTACCGGTATTTTTCATTCAGTCGTCTGGTTGACTTTTTTTTGTCCGTACGTTTCATGTTACGCGTATGCGACTCTACTTCTCCGTTTTCTTTTACCGTACCGTCATAATTAACTAAAGCCTTAATTACCTTAAATTAATTATTTTTATTAACTAATTACTGCTGTAATTTAATAATTATATTTTATAACTTAAATTAGTAATTAAGTAACGTCTCATTATTCAACAAACACGTTGGTTTTGAGAAGAGAAGTTTAGCACGATTCTTCTCCCTCGTTAGTCAACAAACATCATTAAAACCCATCTTAATCCTCAACCTAATCGAATTAAATTTCGTTGAAAAAAATTGGAAATGAGATCCCTGCTAGCTCCTTCTTAAGGCTATACTTCATCTGCCACGCATCATCTTCATCCCTACTAATCACCCCCGCAAACAAACCAGATTTCCCAAACAAATTCAACAGATTCAAATCCTTCACAAATCCATCATCTTCTCCAACCCAAATTCTCATCCCACCAAACCACAAATCAAAACAACCATCATCAAATCTGATCCAAATCTTTTCCATCCAAAATCCAAATCTGAAAACACAAGAGTCCCAAATCCAAACCCAAATTTCAGATTCAAGGCAAATAAAAAAAACACACACACAAATCTAAAATTATTTCAGATTTAAACCCATACAAACCCTTCTTCATTTTCAATCTTCCCCAACCCCCAAGTTTGAAATCACAAGACGAATCAAAAATGACACATTCAAAACTTCATTCTTCTTCTTCCTCATCTTCCTCCCTCAGCCCCAAACCCTCACCTTGGCCGAACCCATCCCCAACCCTAGCCGCCGGCCAGACCACCCGCGCGCGCCCAGCTACCCGCCGTCGCCTGGCCGAGTTGCGCCGCCGCCGGCCGCCTGGAGACCGCCCATCCGCCGCCGTCCCCTCCCCTTGCGCGAGTAAGTCCCCTTCTCCCCTGCGCGTTTGTTTTTCTTGCTTGCTGCAAACGGGAATGAAAAAAAAAGAAGAAATAAAAAGACAGAGAGAAAGACAAGACAGTAGAGGGGGGAGGAGTAAAGAGAGAAAGAGAAAGAGAGAGAAGTAGATAAGTGATTATTAAATAATATAATTATAACATGTTACCCTTAGTCAAAGTAGGTTGGTAATGCTATGAAATAAAATATCTACCATGTCATTAACCAAGTTAACCCATGTCATTAGCCTAAGTAAGTTAATTAACCCTAATTAGCGTTATTTAATGCTAATTCGTTGGTATCATTTGATTTCAGCATGTTAATAATGTAAATAATGTTAGGGTGATAAAAACTAGAATAAATTGAGGCGTACCATGTTAGTGTAACACCATATAACCGCCACCCTAGTCAGTGAACCCCGTAAAATTAGATGAACCCAATATTCGGGGTTAGTTTAATATGTGCTTAACTCGCAATATATCTAATTTGTTAACTTGGTTAACCAAAACAGAGAACCAGTATCACCATTGCGTAATACCCATCAAAACAAACCCAACGACATATAATTTGTTATATCTTAATTTAGAACTAAAACAAGAATAATTAACTTTCTGATCATTTCGTTAATTCCCAATTCAGCACTTTTACTAATTATTGTAAATGTTATTATTAATGACGCAAATACGTCGCGAACTTTCCTGTCGTTACTCGGACAACCTAAACTGTCCCAGTCAGGCAAGCGTGCAGTTATTTTATGTTTTTGTGATATCTGATGTTGTACACTTAATTGCTGACACATACACACTTTTTAGAAATGCTAGAGTTAAACTCGTGTGTGTGTGTGGATCCCTAAACAATCAAAATGTACACACTTTGTGAATGGTAATGTTTCTAGACATGTATGGTTAATTTTAGAACTGTTGATACTTATAGAATGTTAAATGTCGTTGGCTCTCATAGTTAAATGCCGTTGGATACCGATGTTACATGCCGTTGGCTACCGATGTTACATGCCGTTGGCTACCGATGTTACCATGCCGTTGGCTACCAGTTGTCGTTGGCTATCAGATGTTACTTGCCGTTGGCTATTAGTTAATCTCGTCGGTCACATGTGATTACATCACATGTGACTAGTCTGGACTCGTGTTTCAGTATATGACGGATTAGCATCCTGGCACGTGATTCAGGAAAGTACACGTGGGTGGGGTTGGTTCCCGGGCACTAGCCGGTAGTAAACGGATCGCCTTCGGGGGCACTTGAAGGTGTATTTATTTACTATTCGTCTAACGGCGGGAATCTTATTCACGGACTTGCACACACAGTTAAATAATTGAAAAAGAAAGTTAATTACAGACTGATGTTACATTGCTCAACTGCCATGTTAATTTTTACAACTGAAATGCCATGCTAATGTAACTTGTTGCTTTAACTACCATGCTAGTGTAACTTTTCATAATTGTTTTAACTGCTTCAGTTCATTGAAATACATGCTAGTGTAAATTCTTTTAACTGCTGTAAAACTGCTGTATATATATAACTTGTTATATATATATATCTTGCCTTGGGTCATCTGACATCTGCTTGCAGACCCTTGCTGACATACATTCATGTTGTTTGAATGTATGTCAGGTTACGAGACAGGTTATCTGGAGGACGAGTTGCTGGATCAGAGTGATCCAATAGACCAGGATTCTGCTGATCCTGAAGTCCACACAACCGTGGAGTAGTGCTGATTTTCACCGCTGCAGTTATTTATTTTCACCACTATGATTTGTAGGGTGTGTACCCACTTTATCTGTATCGCTATTGTGTAGGCCATGCTTGGGGCCCTTTCTATTATTGTGTACTTTATCTGGATGTTGGCTTAAATTTTTCTATTGTTTTGAGTTGCATGCAAGTTCCTGCGAAAGGTGTTTTCACAGACGCTTATTGGATTCGAGCTTCACCGCTCCAACCTAAGCGGGCCCGCTCGCGTCCTCACCCCAAGTATAATGGGAAGCGGGGCGTGACACCTTAAAACCCACTTGTAGCAACCCTACAAGTGCAATCGAATACAATTGATGTCCTTGACTCCCACAACTTGGGAGCAAGCAAACCACTCTCACAACCGAGGGCAAATCTCAAATAACGAAAGTTATGAAATAATGAAAACAACACTTACAAATACATATGCCTTGAAGTAGAACTTGTATCAAGTTAGAACCCTAACTTGAGGTTTCCTTAAAACCCACTTGTAGCAACCCTACAAGTGCAATCGAATACAATCGATGTCCTTGACTCCCACAACTTGGGAGCAAGCAAACCACTCTCACAACCAAGAGCAAATCTCAAATAACGAAAGTTATGAAATAATAAAAACAACACTTACAAATACCTATGCCTTGAAGTAGAACTTGAAGGTGGAGTATGATGTATGGTGAAGAACTCTCTTGGAAGAGAGGAGAAGCCCTTTCTCTTGACTGCACCAAATGCCTAGATGATCACTCTTTGGTTCTGGGTTGGAAAGCAAGAGAACAAGATTTAGAAATACTTAGGGCTTTGGATTTGAGAGCTTTGATCTTTGGAAATGAAAGCTTGAGAGATTTTGCAATGAATGAGTAACCTTCCAATGGAACAGTAGAAGCTCTATTTATAGCTTTCTCAAATCCACAAAACAGTTTAGACAAAAACCCAATTGGAATCCTTGAGAAAAATCTCAACGGATAGAATCTGAACTTGCGACAGTCGACTGTTGAACAATCCACAGTCGACTGTTGCACAGTCAGCAAGGATAGGTGAGAATTCATAACGGTAACTTACCACGTGGACAGTCGACTGATGAAGCAAAGACAGTCGACTGTTAAACCAACAGGCGACTGTAATTCCTTTGATAGTCGACTGGCTGAGAGATGGGTAAGTTAGACAAATACTGGAAATCTCACAAGTAACAGGATAGACGACTGATGCAAGGAACACAGTCGACTGTAAATCAGAACAGGCGACTGTTTAACCTTAAACAGACGACTGTCAAAAGCCTGAGAAATTTCCAGAGAGCTGAGTCAAATAAATGACTCACAGGCAGGCGACTGTTGCAGTATAGACAGTCAACTGATCTAAGAGACCGTCGACCATATATACAGCGTTAGTCGACTGGCCGAAAAAGTCAAATCAAACATAGTTAGGGCAAAGGATAGACATGCGACTGATTTCCAAAACACAGTCGACAGTCACAAGGACAGGCGCATGTGTATCATTTACCAGTAGCATGTACGAGATAATCAGAGAAGGCCCAAAACTATATTGTAAAAGTCTGTGTATAACAGGCGACTATTTTTGAGACATGCGACTGTAAAATGTTAAGCAGTCGACTGTTATATACAATCCTTGCACAACCAATAGAGAAATGAATTGGAGTCAAAGGACAATTGATCTAATGAGGTCCTATGACTGAATGTAGATGTGTGTGAGTGCTCCATCAAAGTTCTACTTCTAAGCTACATACTAGAAGAGATAAAAAAAATTACATTGACGAATAATCTCTTCTTTCCATCGTATGAGCTTGAAGTCTTCACGGAGCTTCAATCATCATCTACGATCATCCAATCCATGTCATTTGCCTTCAATGACGTTTGTGAGTCATCCATTGCTAGTAGATCTTCATAATTAGCTTAGGTAATGGATTAACTGCGGGGATTAGTCACAAGTATTTATGTTTGTTCATCATTAACACCAAGTAGGGAGAAGTCCAATACTCAACAGTCCTGTTCTCGGATGATCCATTCCCCTGATCCATTCTGCAAGAATGAACAATGAAAACAATATTCAGTACCAAAATTGCGGATTATAATGTTGGAGCTTTAGTTGTACTATTCTTACGGGTATCGCAGTGTGAGCTGATCTGCATGGACCACCACAAAAACCCTGTCACGACCCGTTCTCCCAAGTACGGGAGGCGTAGCTGATGAGGTCGCCGTAGTATTCAGACTTAGGCTTTGAGCCCTTTTATCTAAATACTACAAGGCATTTTTTGTGGTTTAATATTAAACAATAAGCAGGCCACTGCAACACACTGAAATACACAGAAAAGAAAGTGATCCAACAGAAATAAAACGCAGTACTGAAAAGAAATACATCAACACAGAAGTTACATTACATCACATTACATAAGTTCATACACATGCATACATCAGCTGTACAAAGGGGGTACAAAGTGGGTACCACAGAAAGTAGAAACCCCCAACCCAAAAGTACAAAAAGTCCACCCGGTACAACACACCAGCTAGTCTAAACCCGGGAAGTCTAACTGAACGAGGTCGCCTGTAGGCTCCACCTCCGCTGTACTAGCACTGGTCTCTAACTCCGGGACACTCGAAGACTGCTCGGGTCTCACACCTAAAAACCACGGGATGGGACACGTCAACACGTGACCCAGTAGAAACTCCTAACACCCTAGTAGAACCCATTTTTAGAACTGGTCTTCCTAACTAACCAACTGACTACAAGTGTCACATCAATCTCAAGAATATGCAGAAATTAAAGACAGGACGTAAATGCTGAAAGTAAACAACGGTAAATAGAACTGAAATAAATAAATAAATAAATTAATTAAAATTGAATGTTGTTCTGTTTTGGAATTCGGGTAAACCGTAGACTGTTAAGGAAGCGGACTTCACCCAGGATTGATGAAAAGTGATACCACTCCAGCGACATGAGCACTGGAGGGGCCTCTCGTAACTCCGTGCCCGAACGGGACAAGGCACACGAGCGAGACTCATCTCGATTTTTCTGTGGAAAAAGGAGAAAACCGTCAATTACCAGACATGGTGCGACATGAGCACACCACCGGCCTCTCCAACTCTAGTCAATTCCCCCTTACGGGAGTGACGTGGCGAGTGAGAAAAAAAATAGTGCTACGTTCCACTCCTCAACACCTAAAGTTTGACCGTTTTCCTCCAAACCCACATCTGGAGTCTCACCCATTTCAAGAATGGACCGAGTACTCCCGATGTCAATTCTCTGCTCACTCACAATTTTTCAATTATTACAACATTGTTTTGACAATGTTTCATTAGCGGTTTCAACGACCGCTTTCACTTCATTTCATACTTTGCAATTTCTCATCATCAATATCATTCTTATCCACATGAATCATAACATATTAAACATCATCATTAAGACATATCTCAAGAGTATAATAATGAAGTACAATTAACATGATCAAAATTAACTTAACAAAAATACAACTATACAATTCCTAAGCAAAATTACAACATGAATCTGCCAAAAACTGTCAGTCTAGAAAGAATGGCTCTGTTACCCTATCTACAGTCAGAATTTGCTCTCGGCCCCCTTCAAAGTTGTAGGAAATTTTCTGCAGTTTTCTGTAGTGTTCTCGATTGTATTTTTCTGATTTTTCTACTATTTTATATGATTTTTACAAGTTACTGTCCTGCTGCTAAAAATTTCCAGCAACTAGTTTTCCTAACTAAACTAGTTTCTAACTTATTGGGTGTCATAATTAACTTAACTATACTATCATAATAATAAGTTTACATCATTTTCAAGATGTCAAATATAATTCTAATTCTACAAAAATTTAATTACTATTAACCTACTTTACACAATTAAGACTATATTACATGCAAACTACCACCTAATGAAAATAACATGAATACTAACTTCCAAAACATAAACAACCTATAATCTAGTACTCTTCAACAAGATTACTCATAATCCATACTATCGATTTTTTTGTGGCATAATATTATTAATTTGAGCATTAAACCAAAATGAGAACAAAACATACTAAACTTGATGTATAAGGAATGACATGTCACCAATTTTTGTGGTAATCACTAAAGAACACATTGAAATTTCTAAAGTGTAGTTCCTATAGTACACAATACAAACATAGTCTCAACATAAAAATCCACATAACTGGCTAACTTAATCAAAAATCCAATTTCTAAAACTAAGTGCTACTAAAATGGTAGAAGTTACTGCCTTACAAAGTCCTCCAAATAATTCCTTGGCCCTTCTTAGTTCTTGATGGAGAGCCTCCTATTCTTCTCCTCCAAGCTCCAAATTGGTCTCTAAGTTTGGGTAATTTTGAGGTATTTGGGGTTAATTTTTGGAGTTAGAATGATAAGGAAAAGTGAGGGATCTTGGTGGTGGAGTGGGAGGAGCAATGGGTGGTGATGTGAGGAGGAAAGAGGAAGCAAAAAAGAAAATGGGGAGCAAGTTTCGGCCAAGCTGAAAATGGAGAGGGGAGAGTGATTTTTCTTGATTTTTTTTGTGTTTTTGTTTTTCTTTTGCATAAACTTTTGAACCCCCCAAAACCCTCGCATCCCTTCATTTAGTCAAGGTATAAGCCAAGTGTCCCATTCTTAATTAACAACATGACACCTAATAAGTTAAGGTGTCATGGTAATAAAATTTTGAATTTGCATTTTTAGAAAAATTGAAATACAAGGGAAATACTCCATACCTCATTTAATGCATAGTATTTCATCCTAATACCCCTATTTTCTAATATCAATAATGAGTTTAAAATATTTTAAAATTAATTCATACAACAAATAATAAAAATAAAAATACAAGCATACTCCCAAAAATATACGTACGCATTACGCCAAAATACGTATTAATACGTGTACATGGAAATTGAGGTCATTACATAATAGTATTGCAAATTGATATCAAATGATTAAATTGCTGCATGTTGCAAATTGCTGCGAATGTTTAACTGCTATAACTCGTTTAAATTAAACTTATTGCTCAACTTTAAGTTCAGCTTGGATCAATTTTAAATACTTAATCTTTCTTTTGCAGAAATTACTTGTCGAGTAAACCTCGCTGACGGACATTTCAATTGTTGTTTATGAAATGTCCGTCAGGTATTGAGAGTGATTTTGTGGAGGACATTCCAGTAGAGGTCGACCCAGCACTTGACGAGTACGTGGAGTACATGCTCTTAGTGGATTAGAACATTTGTACCTTCACGTCAGCATTTCCTATTTTAATAATGTAATTTGTGTGTTGTTTGTATTGGCCATGTTAGGCCCAAAATGTATCTTAAAGTTTGTACGATGGATAGGGGTGGCAAACGGGTCGGGTCGGGTCCGGGTCGGGTCAGATTTGACCCGACCCGGATAGGGGTGAACCCGAACCCGACCCGGATTAAATCTGGGTCATGGCTCAAAAACCCGTACCCGACCCGGTGTAACCCGGGTTCACCCGAACCCGACCCGGTTCGTCTTGCGGGTCGGGTTCGGGTGGTCGGGTCGAAAGTAAGTGTAAAAAGTTTTATTTAATTGCAAAGAAACATGAAGGAAGTAGGACTTGATCGCATGACCAAGCAAGCACCCGCACATAACACTACCACTAGGATACACTGTTAGCTGTGAAACAATGATATTTATATTATTTTTAATGTTTCAATACATCCTGTTTTTAAAATTCGAAGAAAAACTCTCCAAATAATGGAATCCATCGGGTTTCGAAAGCATGACTTACCCACCCAACAAGTAGATGCGGTAACCAAGTCTCCTACGAGGCCTTTTGAAAGAAAGTGTAGATAATATTTATTATATATTAGTACTTTATATCCGGGTCGAATTCGGGTCAATCGGGTTGACAAGACAAACCCGTACCCGACCCGGATTTTTATCTGGGTCGGTCGGGTTGACCCGAATCCGACCCGATCCGGATTGGCCCCTACCCATACCCGGCCCAAGAGACCGGGTTCGGGTCGGGTCGGGTCGGGTCGGGTGTATTTTGCCACCACTAACGATGGATATGTAATAATGTTGTTTGAGCTGCTTCTTAAATTTGCTTGCAAGGACCTACAGTTTACACAGACGCTTAGTGTATTTAAACAAAGGCGGAAGAAAGAAAGAAAAAGAAGAAAATGCACTCTTCCTTGTTTTAAACACAACGCGGATCCGCTCACGTCCTCGCTCCCGGTAGAATGGGAAGCGGTGCGTGACAGGTTTTAGTGGTGGCCCATGCAGGTCTGCTTTTGCGAATACTTTAAGATCGGTTTATCTAAGTGTACAATTAGAATAAACTTTTTACATAACTTACCTTGTGGTTTGTTTTGCAGCATGTCAGGTCGACCCAACACCAGAAACGCCAACGACATCACTGAGAATGATATTATGGGAATCATCAGATAGATGTTGGAAATCCAACATCACATCCTCGAGCTTGAACCTCAACCGACTTTTCGAGGTGACGCTAGAGTTAAACAATTCCGTAAAATGCGTTCCAAGACGTTTTCTGGGAAGGATGCCCATTTGAAGCTGAAGAATGGGCACAAAGCACTGAAGACAACCTGAGCGTTGTATGCATCCCCCAGGTAGGATGGGTAGAGGTAGCTAGGTTCCAACTAAATGACAATACTCGAAACTGGTGGGACACCGAAGAGAAGCGTATAATGTGACCTATTGCATGGGCCACATTTCACGAATGATTTGGCGCAAAGTACTTTCCTAAGACAGCTAAAAGGAAACTTCAACAATGTTTCGTCAATTTGAAGCAAGAATTAATGATTGTTGACGAATACGATGCTGAGCTCTCCATGCTCAGTCGATTCGCCCCTCACATGGTCGAGAATCCTGAAGATCATGCCTTTCAGTTCTGCCAAGGTCTCCAAGCTTCAATGACCTCTGTCGATTTGACCATAAAATAAATGAAAAAATTCAACTAAAAACGAGATATAACCATCGGGTTGCCTCCCGAAAAGCGATCGTTTAAGGTCTTGAGCTCGACCCCTTAAGATTCGTAATTAGAGCTTGATGTTTGGCGCATATGAGATGCATGCATCAAACTTGCCGGGAAGGCTGCTTGGGTTTAGTTATTGATTTCATCGGCGTTCCTCGGCTCCCCTTCATTATGGGTAGTAGTGGGGGGTGAGTCCCCCAAGCTTGAGCCTTTGACATCCTTCTTCTTGGCCGGCGGCGGAGATTTGTTGTCCGGTGAAGCTTTCTTCATGTGCTTCTCCATGGAGAGCTTGCATAGCTCTCTAATCTTGACGACATTAGCGTCGCCTTTCTCTTCGTCCGTAAGAGGCTCCGACGGGTGTCCAATCATTTTGCCTTCCTTGGTGAGTTGGCCCTCTTCGAGGCCGTCATCGTGCTTGGCCCCGATGGAAAATGGCATGGCGTTGTCAATCACCTCGTCTAGGAGGTCCACGTAATCCACGTCCTCTAAATAAGGCATGTGCGTCATTGCCTTCGGAATGTGGAGTTCAACTTCAATATTGCCGACGTTCAAGGACAAGGTTCCTTCCCTCACATCTATAATCACTCCGACGGTGGCCAAGAAAGGGCGTCCAAGAATCAGCGATGTATTACCTTCCTCCTTAATATCCATCACCACGATGTTGCATGGAAAGCAAAGTCCGCCTGGTACTTGTAGTGGTATGTTTTCGGCAATCCCTACCGGCATAGTGATCCGCCCATCGGCAAGTTGTGTCTTCATGTCCGTGGCCTTGAGATCGGTTCCCGTATTCAATTTCTTAAACATCGTGAGGGGCATGAGTCTCACGCTTGCTCCTAAATCTACCAAAGCTTTCTGAAGTGGGACTCCTCCAAGTGTGCAAGGAATTCGAAAACTACCGGGATCTTTGAACTTGGTCGGCGCTTTCTCCTTTCTAGTAAACCACGTACTTTGCTCGGCGAGCATGATCCTTTCTTTTCGCTTCTTTCCCATGATCAAATCCTTTAGAAACTTAGCATAAGACGGGATTTCGATGAAGGCATCCAAGAATGGGATATTCAAACTCACACCTCGCAAATACTCCAGAAATTTGACGAGCCTTTTCTCAATCCTCGCTTTCGCCAACCGTTGTGGGAATGGTACCGGTGGCATATAAGTTCGCTCCTCACGTGGCTTCTCTACTTCAGATTTTTCACCGTCGCTTGGCACCTTTGGGTCCTCCTCTTCATTGACCGGTTCCTTATCAATCGAAATTTCTTCCCTCGGCTCCTTAGTTTGAATCATGGTTGGGGTAGTGTCCTTCCCGCCTATTGTAGTTACCGCCACAATCGCATTGATGTGGCCGGTACTGCTTCGTGGGTTTTGTTCCGGTTGAGCCGGCAATTGTTGATTGGTCTTGTTGAGCAATGCTAGTTGCTCCGATAACTATGCCACGACGGTGTTGAGAGAATCTTGTTGGGTCGCCAATCTTGCATTGAACTTCTTTTGCTCGGCCATGAACTCTTCAACCCTTGCTTCGTTATCCGACCTCGACGGCGCTTACGGTGTGTTGGGTGCCCTCCATCCTTGATTATACCACGGGGGTCTATAGGGCCCCGCTTGATGCCTCGGTGGGTAGTTTTGTTGTTGGGGTGCTCTTTGTTGATACTGTGGTTGTTGTGGAGGCCGGGCTTGTGATTGTTGCGACGATGGATTCAAGGCTCCACCATTGTTGGCGTATGAAAATCCGGGGGACCCCTTGTTGCCGGGTTCGCCCAATAACAGATACTTCCGCAACATATTGCGCTTGCTCCATAGCTCCCTCTCCTTGCTTCCCTACAACAAACATAACATGGGCTTCAGTCACTCATGCTTCCTCCCGGTGCAGAAACGGTGGGGGCTCCAAGCGGTTCACTAATCAACTTTTCCAATCTCTCTACGACTTTGTGAAGAGGATCAAATTTTGTAGAGAGCTCTGCCACTGCCTTTGCCTCATAGATACTTGCCGGCTTCAAGGATGACGAAGAGTGTCCCCTTTCGTCGGCCCACTGCTGATTATTCGTGACCATCTCCTCGAGTAAGGCCGTAGCGTCATCCGGCGTCTTTGACAAGATATCTCCATTGGCGGTTGCATCAATTATTTGCTTTGTACTCGGTTGCAATCCATTATAGAAGCTATGCACAAGCTCCCATGGCTCAATGCTATGGTTGGGGTATTGGTATTGGAGATCCTTGAAACGCTCCCACGCCTCATATAGAGTTTCTTGAGGGCCTAGCTTGAAGGACATGAGTGCGCTTCGTATCTTGATAGTCTTGGATGGCGGATAAAACTTGTTGACAAATACGCTCCCCAAGTGGTGAAGATCTCCTCAGCTTACGTCCTCAACCAATACAATGCCTTGTCTTGAAGAGTAAACGGGAAGATGCACAGTCGAATAGCGTCAACCGACACGCCAGGCATATGGAAAGTGGCGCATTTAGACAAGAACAATTGAAGATGGTAGTGCGGGTTTTCTTGTGAGTTCCCATGAAATGGGTCTTGTTGCATCAACACCACAAGTCCTGTCTTAAGCTCGAAGTTCTTGTCGGCCGTCAACTCCGGCATGACTATAGAAGAGGTGGTAGAATAGGTGGCATCTGGAAAGTGTCGCATTTAGACAAGAACAATTGCAGATGGTAGTGCGGGTTTTCTTGTGAGTTCCCATGAAATGGGTCTTGTTGCATCAACACCACAAGTTCTGTCTTAAGCTCGAAGTTCTTGTCGACCGCCAACTCCGGCATGACTATAGAAGTGGTGGTAGAAGTGGTCTTGGGCCGTAGCCTATCTCGGATGGTGACAAGCCTAGCCATACGCGCTGCTGGCTCCTCTGGTGTTTCCGATGTAGCCATATGATCTTCCTCTATAGCAAATCTCCTCTTAGCTCTAAGCCTCCTTGACGTACGTTCGATCTCAGGATCAAATAATATACCTTCTTGTGGTGCCTTCGATCTCGTGTACATGCACAGAAAAAGAGAGTCTAGATAGAATTGTTAGCACAATAGAGGAATAAAAGAGTGAAAATAATAAAATAAAAAGAAATAGCTAAGTAAAGAAAATAAAATACTATCGCCTCCCTGGCAACGGCGCCAAAAACTTGATCGCACCCGGATATACACCCGGAAAACGACTGTAGTCTTACTGCAAGCGCACGGTGAAGTGGCGAGCGGGTATCGAACACAGGGAGGACAAATGACAGTACTCTATCTTGATCACCTAGCTTTTGGTGGTAGAATGGAATAGTTTCGGGAATGTTGTCACTGTCATTCTATTAACAAATTAAATTCTATATAATAAAAGCGTTTAGGGCTAGGGAATCCCTACTATTATGAATGAGCACCCAAAGTGCGAGCTTCACCGTTCTTGCTATTGTATCTATTACGAAGTTCATCCATAGGTAGATCAACTTCAGCCTGCAAGGCTGTCAATTCATCCTTTCGTTCTTCCTCGGTAATGTGCAGTTCGACATCCTTAATAGTATTTTCATCATCTTCCTACATTTCAAATCACATCACGTATATACTCATGATCATAGGTATTGAAAAGAGTGATCTGTTGGAATGAACCACGACCTCAGACAAACTTCATAAATTTCCAGTTTCATAAACTCTTGTGCTTCAATAATGCTTAAGAAAAATTATAGAACGCAGATGTAATCAAATATTGGAACATGACCTTTTTAGCATGTTGCCTTTTATCTTGCATCTTAAAGTTGAATTTGAATGCAACTATCAAAAACTAGGCCATTGTCCCCTTATCTAGACTCTTTATCAGCATTGTTTTTTGATTGCATGAGCATATTAGAAATGACAATAAGGTATGTTTCACCAAGACACCCACCCATGTATTGTCTTTTAAGATCTAAGGCAGTAGCTTATGTCGTCCGCGTGTTATGTGACATAAATTCAGCAGCAACATGGGGGATTACATAAGATTGCTGACAAAATATGACCAATCTAATGAGCCTTGTCCTGAAATTGCAACAATTTAATTGAAACATGCGATCATGATCATGCGATCAATGAGCATAAAGAATACATATCTAACTACCAGTACATGTATAGCATGTGTGTTCGCACACACATACGTAGCTATTAGACAAAGGTAAAACTATAAATGTAGACATATGGTCAAGTTGTTGGCATAAGCAAGAAAGCCATCTGTAAAAGCCACTTGGCTAACCCACAATGTCTTATGCAAATCGTATCTATGAAATCAGATCCACATGTATTGCGATGAATTGGACCAAGTCCAGCACATGTCCTACACAGCTCAACCAACTGAGAACCAGGATTGGGCCTAGGTTTTGGCCCGCTTTGTAACCAGGCGATGTTTGGGCTTGGGTGGTTAGAGTTAATTCTAAAGTTCAATAAATTTGATAACATAGTATTTATATCGTATTGCTTACCATATTTATGTGAAGTTTTATACTACATACATGATATTGACAGAATTTTATCATAATTATATATATACTAGTCATAACATGTGCCCGCGGGCACGGATCATTTAAGAGTTCCCCCGCGAAACAATAAATTAGCGTAAAAATATTTAGTGGCACAGGCATATTCGGCGCAGGTGTTTTCGGTGTGGAACAACAAATCGGCGTAGGCGCCTTCGACGTGGAATACCAAATTTGGCGCGGAATAACAAATTAACGTAAAAAAATTTCGCGGGCGCCTTCGGCAGGGCGCGGGGAACAACAAACCTCAGGATATTTTTACACTAATTTGGTGTTTCGCTAAATTGTTTTACGTTAAATTTTTTATTTTGTTTAATTTAATAGATCATGCTTCTACACAATCTTTTCCAAGGCACTTTTAATTTCATAGTTTTGGTTCTCAATGCACTTCCCCCCCAAATGTAATCTCCACAATCTTTCCCAAGGCATTTCTAATTTCAAAGTTTAGGTTCCCAAAACACTTTTCCCCCAAATTTAATCTCCACAATCTTTCTCAAGACACTTCTAATTTCAAAGTTTTGGTTCCCAAGACACTTTTCCTATCAAAATTTTCATAAAATCTAATCTCAACCATTGATTTACCAAGATCAAATCTCAGCCACTCTTTATCTTGTCCTAGTCAGCCCTAGAATTCAAAAAATCGTTATCAAATATAATATATATACATATATATATATATATATATATATTACAAATGATGAAGATGTCCCATGTGGCACCATACTTTTGGGTGCCACATGGGATCCCATCTCACCCAACTTGCCTAAAGTCCACCCAAAAATTGACCCACAAATACACCCACCACTTAGAAAATCCCAAAAACCTCCCGCCGGTACCGACACACGCACCCACAGTTCTTACTCCTTTTCGGTTGCGCGTGTGTAACACATCCTGTTCATTGGATTTTTTTGGCGCCGTGCACTGTGTGCACTGGTTATTTCTAGTATATATATAATACATGAGAGGGATGTTATCAAGAGAAATTGGATTTTGAGGGATAAGAGAGAAGGTGTGGAATTTTGCACAAACGTCCCTGAATTTTGCATTTTTGCCCCTGACCCTCCATATACCCACACCCACACCTTTTCTTCTTCCCCCCCTTTTCGACCGATTTTTTTCCAGTCCACGTGCACGTGTGCACAGGTTATTTGCTTGTGTGTGTGTGTGTGTGTGTGTGTGTGTGTGTGTGTGTGTGTATAAGTCGTGGGCCCTCTACCCCCCTCTCCCTCAGATGGAGCCTCTTGCCCCCAAAAACAAAACCTTCCCAAAGTCGCCTTTGTCCCGCATTGCTGCCATTGCCCCATGCGGCTATAGTTCTGAGGCTTAACCTTTGCACTCCATTGTTGTGGATGGTGATGTTCCTTGCGATAACGAGATCACTGATGTGGATTCCAATGTTGACGAAGAAATTGTTGTTGAGGGGCCTGGGGCTGATGTTGTGTGTTGTGCTGCCTTTCGTGCTGTGGGTGGTGGGTTAGACTGCGGTCAGCCGTCTATTGCTCCCTTGGTGGTCGACTCTGGTACCCTGTTGACTACCTCCCTCCCACCGACTTACCATCTTTTAGACATCTCTCTCGTAACCTCCCCCTCATTACCGGCTGATCCTCCCGTTCGACCGAAGTGGGTTATTGAATGGGAGAGAGGGGAAGCTGAGAGGAAGATGGCCCCTCCCCCTCCCCATTGTAGGAGAAGCTCCATATACTATCGCTAGCAGGTAGCTTGCTTGGCTCGTTTGCTGTACGAACTTGTGCGAGGTTTGTTTTAGGGTATAGTCTTTTGGGGTCTTGTAGAGCCGTTTGCTCTCTCAAGTTATAATATGATATAGTTCTCGAGGTCTCCTGTGGCCTCCTCTTTGGTGTCGGTGTTTTTGTCATGACAATCATTGAGCTTAGTGACTGCTTCCTAGCCTCTCCCAAGGTGTTTTCATTCATGTTATCTATCTCGTACTGGTTATTGTACAGTTGTCTCTTTCATATATGAATATACTCACTTACCTTTCAAATAAGCCGCGGGAAAATAATTATTACCTTTTTAAATATTGTTATAAAGTAAAATAAAACATGAATTTGATTAAATGCATGTAATTATGCATTGTCAAAATCTGTTTACTTAAGTAGGCCTGGTTATAGCCCGAGTCCACACGTTCATTTTTAAAATGGGCTTGTGCAAAAAAATTCAAGTCCACTTCACAAACATGGCCGGTTTATGTTCAAAAAAGTTAACTAGATCCAAGCCGAACATTATATAAGTCCAGCTTGAATCCCGGATACATTTTGCAATAAATAACTATGATAATTGCAGAACTAATCAGGTGTTGTGAGTGGGGCAGGCCTTTGGCCTCCCCACCACTTATCCCCCCATTACTCCACCACTCTTAATGTGGTGGAGACCTTTGGTATCCTCCATGTCTCTTGGAATACCGTATGAAGTTTATAAATAAAGAACCATGGCTATTGGCCATGGTTACTCCTCTCCAAATATCTCTTAACACGTTATCAGCACATACGCTCTTATCTTTTTTGAGCTTTTCATCCCGTCTCCTCTCCAAAATCAATCCCCTAAACGCGCGAAGGAATCTACCGTTGCGGCGATCCTGTTTGGTGTATTAGGAGCGTGGATTTTTTTTTCTACGGATCTTCTGTTTTTTCGATCTTCCCTAGATTTTTTAATCTAGAGGTAATACTTTTTGATCCCGTAGATAGTTACAAACAGAAATTTTTTTAGCTACGATTTTACACAGCCATTTTTAGGCTTGTTAAAATCTGCTAGATGCCTTAACAATATCAAATTTAATTAAAAAAAATTAAAACCCTTCGCCTCCTCGTTCGGCGTCTCCCCCCCGAACTACGGGATCGAAAAATTTCTACGGGATCGAAATTAAAAAAATTAAAAAAATTTCTAGATTAAAAAATTAAAAAATCTACGAGATCGAAAAGTTAAAAAATTAAAAAAATTAATTTTGTTTGTAACTATCTACGGGATCGAAAAGTATTACCTCTAGATTAAAAAATCTAGGGAAGATAGAAAAACAGAAGATCCGTATAAAACAAAATCCATGCTCCTAATACGCCAAACAGGATCGCCGCAACAGTACGCTGCAACAATAGATTCCTTCGCGCGTTTAGGGGTTTGATTTTGGAGAGGAGACGGGATGAAAAGCTCAAAAAAGATAAGAGTGTAGGTGCTGATAACGTGTTAAGAGATATTTGGAGAAGAGTAACCATGGCCAATAGCCATGGTTCTTTATTTATAAACTTCATAGGGTATTCCAAGAGACATGGAGGACACCAAAGGTCTCCACCACATTAAGAGTGGTGGAGTAATGGGGGGATAAGTGGTGGGGAGGCCAAAGGCCTCCCCCACTCACAACACTCACCCTTATCCATCCATTATTTTGGTCTTAGCGTATAAGGCTAAAGGGGGTGGAACTATCTGGATCCTGAGTAATCGTGTTTACCTTGTTAAAACCTTAGCTGTGGAAAACCCAGTGGGAAAAACCAACAGCTTAAGGGAAAAGAGTGCAACACACAAGTTACTCCCCCTCATCCGTACAAGCTTCAGGCTTGTAGTTCTTTCAGCTGTCTCATACCAATTTCTTTTACAAGTTTTACAAAAATACATTTTGGTAAAGATTTGGTAAAAAGATCAGCTAAGTTGTTGCAGGACTGGATCTGCTGAATTTCAATCTGCTTGTCCTCTTTTAGCTCGTGTGTCCAGAAAAACTTGGGAGAGATGTGCTTCGTCCTGTCGCCCTTGATGTAGCCCTTTTGAAGTTGAGCAATGCATGCAGCGTTGTCTTCAAACAGGACAGTTGGTTCCAAATCCCCGGTCTTCAAGCCAGTAGATTGAAGAATGTGGTGGACGACGGATCGTAGCCAATAACACTCTCTGCTTACTTCATGGATCGCAATGAGCTCTGAATGATTGGATGACGTAGCTGTTATGGTTTGCTTTACCGATCTCCATGAGATAGCAGTACCTCCATAGGTAAACACAAAACATGTCTGTGATTTTGCCGTGTGTGGATCTGAAAGATAACCTGCATCAGCATAACCAAGTAATTGGGGGGATGCACCTCTCTTGATATCACTTAACAAATGTACTAAAAATTTTATTTAGGGCTTATGTTAATTTTCTCTTAAATTATATTTTTGATCATTACAATATATGGGCCAGAAGCACAATACTTAAAAACATATTAGATGGGCTGTTTATTGGGCCTGAAGCCCAGTTTATAAATGAAAATAAATTTTATGCGCCAGCAGCCCCATTTAGATTAACCATTAATTTTGAATACCAAAATTTGGGCCTGTAGCCCAGTTAATCCAATTGCAAACTTAATTTGTTAATTAAAATTTTGCTTATGGGGCCTGAAGCCCAAATATTCAATAATAACTTAATCTGGGTTATTGGGCCAGAAGCCGTGTTAATAAATTTGTTATTAAAATGATTTATATTTTACTGATGGGCCTACAGCCCCAATCAAAATATAATTTATTTTACGCCCAGTTTGACATATTGCTAATATTATGTTAAACATTACTCTTGCATTATTAATTTTTTATGGAATATTAGGATTTTTCAAAATATAATTATCTCAAGGATCCTGCGATCGCTCTGCCGTTAGTCAACTAACCTAACGGTGTATGACGTCCATTCTGTCTACCGATCCCCCCCAGGGCCGACTGCGGGGGGTTTTGCCCGCGACACCTCCCCCGAAGGGGGGGTCTTCCGATCGCCTCCCCCCGGCCGACGGCGGGGGGTTTTCCCCGTGATACCCCCCTCGAAGGGGGGTCCTCTGCATCGCCGAACCCCCTCCCCCGGCGGCAGGATTGGGGTGCCTCTGCTGCGCCGAACCCCCCCCCCGACGGCAGGATGAGGGGGGCCGGCCTCTTTAATCGTGGCCTACGGCCTCTAATCTCTGCAGGAGGTGGGGAGCTGAGGGGCCCTGTTTGGATTTTGGGTTATTGGGGACTCTTGATATCCCCTAACAAATATACTAAAAATTTGATTTAGGGCTTATGTTAATTTTCCCTTAAATTATATTTTTGATCATTACAATATATGGGCCAGAAGCCCAATACTTAAAAACATATTAGATGGGATGTTTATTGGGCCTGAGGCCCAGTTTATAAATGAAAATAAATTTTATGGGCCAGCAGCCCATTTAGATTAACCATTAATTTTGAATACCAAAATTTAGGCCTGTAGCCCAGTTAATCCAATTGCAAACTTAATTTGTTAATTAAAATTTTGCTTATGGGTCTGAAGCCCAAATATTCATTAATAACTTAATCTGGGTTATTGGGCCAGAAGCCGTGTTAATAAATTTGTTATTAAAATGATTAATATTTTACTGATGGGCCTGCAGCCCCAATAAAAATATTAATTTATTTTACGCCGAGTTTGTCATATTGCTAATATTCTGTTAAACATTACTCTTGCATTATTAATTATTTATGGAATATTAGGATTTTTTTCAAAATATAATTATCTCAAGGATCCTGCGACCGCTCTGCCGTTAGTCAACTAACCTAACGGTGTAAGACGTCTCCCCGTGGTCCGAGAGATTATTATATTTTATAGTCTCTTTTTCCATATTATATATGCCTGAGTTATATGCGTGGTTGTTTCTTTTGTGCCTGAAGCAAATTATAAATTGCATAGATGTTTATATAAGTTAAAATGTGATTTTGGGATCGGCCAGTTTGATACCTTTTATATTCCTTGCCCTTTTATTTTCTTTTGAGAGAATTTGTAAGTGAGGATTAAATGTATTAATGCTAAAGACTGGTGTACCAAGATATGAAGACGGAGGTTAAATTTTTCAGGGACCACTTCTGGGTTTCCAAATGGTATTTTTCTTTTCTTTATGGACTGTATATTCGGACTTTGGACTTTGTACGTTTTTGGGTATCTGGCCGATCCCCACATTTTACTTCTTTTATTTTTATGCATGAATTTACATCTTAATTAATTCATGCTTATTTTAAATTGCATAGATAAATGGAAAAATTGGCAAGCGTCGATTTCGAGGTCCTTGATGCTGCAGAGAAAAATTACCTGAGTTGGCGAGTGGACCTGAAGTTTCACTTGCGTTCGATGGCCCTCCATGGCTCAATTTTGGCTCCTCCATCGACCCCAGCAACGACCGATGCTTCTGCTACATCTAGCAGCACTCCTACCACTGTCTCTGATGTGGATAAGGCGAAAGCCATTATCTACATTAGGAAACATATAGATCGGACCTTAAAGACCGAATACCTAACGGTAGAGGATCCAATGGAGCTGTGGACAGCGCTGGAGGCACGGTATAAACATCAAATTGATGTAATATTACCGCGGGCCAGTTATGAGTGGGAAAACCTCAGACTTCAGGACTATAAGTTCGTCGCTGAGTATAACTCTGTACTTCATAATATCATCTCACGCCTGAAGTTGTGCGGTGAAGAAGTGACAGAGCAACGCATGTTGAAAAAGACATTTACCTCGTTTCACGAGAAAGATGCAATCCTCATGCAGTAGTATCGTGAACGAAACTTCACGAAATTCTCTGATTTGATCTCTTGCCTCCTTAGGGCAGAGCGGAATCGAGATTTACTGCTCGACACTCATAATTTAAGCTGGCACTACACCTATCCCTGAAGCCCACCACGTTTCTCCCTAGAAGTGGAAAAACAAGAAGAAGGCTAAAAATAACAAAGGGAAAGCTGTGATGAAGAATGGACGAGGAGCAGCACCCCCGTCCAACAACAACAATAAAGGAAAGAGAAACTTCTCATGGAAGCGTAAAGACACTGGTCAAGTGTCAATTCCTAAGAAGAACTGGGAGGATAAATGCCATAGATATGGCATGACTGGACATTGGTCCAGAAACTGTCGCACTCCTCGCCACCTTCAGGAACTATATCAGGCGAGCCAGAAGTCTCTGCCTGCAACAAACTTGGTGGCTGTTCAGCCGCCAACCGTTTTCACTGCAAAAGACTTCGAGAACGACGACCTGCTCGATTGAGCTCCTTCTTTTATCTATGCATTTAAAATTCCATGTAGCTTCATTTTTAGTTTGTTTTAGTACGAACTTTTATTTTGAATGTCTTTTTACATTTACTTAAATAAAATTTGGTTTTGCTTATCTAGATGAAGTATGAAAGCCTAGTGGACAGTGCCTCAACGCACACAATCCTTCGCGAACATTGCTATTTTTATAGCATAAATAAATATGTCGGTCCTGTTATTACAATTTCAGGACTGTCCAAAATAATCGAAGGATCTGGTGAAGCAATAATATTGCTCCTAAATAACACAAGACTTCAGATAAAGAATGCATTATTCTCTCCTAAATCAAATAGGAATCTCGTAAGTTTCAAAGACATTCGTTTAAACTGATATCACTTAAAAACTAGAGATGAAAATAGAGTTGAATATCTGTATGTAACTCGTCAAAAAGATGGCCAGAAGACCATCTGTGAACGATTCAAGGGACTCCAGTCGGGTCTCTACCATACGTACATTCAACCAATAGAAGCCAATATGACTGAGCACCAGACGTGCCTATCATTGCCAGAATTCCAACTCGGACACAACAGACTTGGTCATCCTGGATCAGCAATGATGCGACGCATCATCACTGAATCCGTGGACATAACTTGAAGAACCTGAAGATTCTTCATAAGGGTGAATTTCATTGTCCCCCTTGTTTCAAGGGAAAACTTATAACGAGTCCCTCCCTCCTGAAAGTGGGATTAGAGTCTCCTGGCTTCCTTGAGAGAATTCATGGAGACATTTGCGGGCCTATTCACCCTGCAAGTGGCCCATTTCGGTACTTCATGGTACTGATAGATGCATCAACTAAATGGTCTTACGTGTGCCTCTTGTCCACCCACAACCTAGCTTTTCCAAAGCTATTAGCACAAATAATAAGGTTGTGGGCTCATTTCCCCGATAACCATATCAAGAAACTACGTCTTGATAATGCGGTGAATTTACTTCACAAGTCTTCGAAGACTATTGCCGGGCAACAGGTATTGAAGTTGAACATCCAGTAGCACATGTTCACACCCAGAACGGATTAGTTGAGTCCCTTATTAAGAGACTCCAATGGATTGCACATCCATTGCTTATGCAATCCCAGTTGCCGATAGATGCTTGGGGGCATGCTATTTTACATGCCGCATCACTTATTAGGATATGACCCTCTGGAGGTCATACATTATCCCCGATGCAACTTGCATATGGCGCACATTTGGATATCTCTCATTTGAGAGTGTTTGGTTGTGCAGTATATGTACCAATATCACCACCTCAGAGGACCAAAATGGGTCCTCAGCGTCGTCTAGGTATCTATATTGGGTTTGATTCGCCCTCTATTATCGGGTACCTTGAACTCCTCACGAGGGACGCATTCAAGGCACGTTTTGCTGACTGTGAATTTGATGAGAAAATTTTTCCGAAACTAGGCACACAGTCTAAGAAGCCTGAAGCTACTGAGACCATTAGTTGGAACCAGAAGTCTTTGTCCCTATATGATCCGCGTACTAATCTATGTGAAGATGAGATCCTGAAGATCCTTCACATTCAAAATACAGTACATCGTTTGCCGGATAAGTTCACGGACAACCAGAAGATTGTCTGTTCACACGTCCCTGCTGCTAATACGCCAGCTAGGATTGACATCCACATAGATGGATGCAATCCACCAGCAGCAGAATTGGTTGTGCCTCAATTGAAAAGAGGACGCCCACCAGGTTCAAAAGATAAAGTTCCTCGAAAGAGGAAGATTCTTGGAGATAATAAGATTATCCCTCCACAGGATGCTGAGCTCAGACCAGCTAATTCTCCCCTCCTTATTTCCCCTGCAGAGGAAACAATAGAAGAAACATCATTAAATTTTGTATGTACTGTAGAGGTACTGGACAGACATAGCACAGTCGTCGTCGATGATTTTGCGTTCGATATTGCCGTTCACGTCATTGAATATGACGATGACGTCGAACCACGATCTCTAGCGGAATGTAAACGCAGAGATGATTGGCCAAAGTGGGACGAGGCAATAAAAGTAGAGTTGGACTCACTCTTGAAATGCAAAGTCTTTGGACCAGTAGTCCAAACACCAGTAAGTGTAAAGCCTGTGGGATATAAGTGGGTTTTCATAAGAAAAAGAAATGAAGATAATGTGCAAAACTTAAGTATATTTTAATCTTTGCCTGTAGGGTATAAGTGGATATTTTTAAAAATCCTTAAGTATAGTTTAATCTTTTTAACTTTAACTTTTAATTCTTTTGTGCAAAACTTCCATTTTTCAAATTATAAAGATTTTATTTTCGAATATAGTTTAATTGTGTTTATGTTTTGTCTCTTCTAAAATTTTATAAACTAATTTTTAATGAAAATCTCATAGAGAGTTATTTTGAACTCATTCATTGATATGCCTTTATATATTTATACTTTTTTAAAGCTTTTCTTCTTTTTGTTGTGAATAGGCCCATTAGGCCCATTGGGTATCCACCCATCATTGAATACTATATATACGAGGGTAGGGGGCTCCTAACTCCTACACCTTTTATCCTACGCTTTTCCTTTTATAACACGTTATCAGCAAGAAATCTGCTTGAAGGAAAAAGACGACGGCTCTCAAGGAGGAGTTCATTCCCAACGTCAATTTTTTTAAAAAAGATCTTGTTCTTCTCAACGGGAAGCGTAAATGGCATCCTTCATCGACCGTCGTCTAGATTCCATATCCGAATCTAGGAGGTAAATCCTCAATTTTTTAGATTTAGACTTGCTTTTCCTGTAGATTTGCATGTTTTAGATCACGTAGTTCATGAACACGGTAAAAATCGAATTTTGTTAGATCTGCATGTCTAAAAATCGAATTTTTTTATGATCCATGGCCGTGCCTTGAAGGCGCGGCGGCCGTGCCTTCGTGCACGGCCAGGCCATGCCCAAAAGGGCATGGCCGGCCGCGCTTAAAAGGGCGCGGCCTGCAGGCGCGGCCAGGCAGGGGCGCGACCTGGCCATGCCCTGGGGACGCGGCCACCGCACCTGCAGCAGCGCGGCCAAGCTGTGCCTTGGGCCGTGGGCCCCCCCTCTCCTTAGGGTTTTTTGAAACCCTAGCCCTTAACGGGCTTTTTTGGGGAGGCCTATTAACTCGTTTTTGGTTGTTTTTTGGCCCTAAAGCCGAAAAATTAGCCTATTTTTCACAAAAATTTCTTTTTCAAATTATTTGGGCCTCTAAAGCCCACTAATTAAAGAAATATTTAATTGAGATAGAGTTGGGTGGAAAAATAAATAAAGATACAAAATGAATCATAATTACATGTTTTAAATTCTATTATTAGAAATTTGAGCACACACTTCACTTGTTAGATTATTTTTAAATCTATGCCTGTGATGTCATATATCTGTGTGGTTGTATATGTATATAATATCTACGTGGATGTGCTATTAGACTATGTTTTTAGGGATCCGCTAGGTTTCCGACACTTCCATTTTTCTGCAATTTTTTTCTTTTTGAGAGAATTTGTATGTGAGGTTATACATGTAAAAGTCAAAGCCGAAGGACCATCCCATGGAGATGAAGGCGCTAGCATAAAGAGAAAGTGGTTTTTCTTAAAGTTTCCAAGTTGTCATTATTTTATGCACTTTTTTATTTATGGAATGTATCTTAGGACCTTTTCTTTTCCTTTTTAGTGCTTGGCTGGCTGATCCCCATAGTTCTAAATTAATTCTTTGCTTATATTAAATGTGTGGATGTTTAACTATAACAGTCAAATAATTCATGTTATTTTTATGTTGCTAGATTGCACAGATGGCCAGACTTGCTAATGTTGATTTCTCGGTCCTGAAAGCCGATGGGTCGAACTACTTGAGTTGGCAGCTGGACCTGAAGTTCTACCTGTGCTCTCATGGGTTCAATCTAACACCCACAGCAAAGGTAACAATCAGTACTGCCACAGCTGAAAAGAATGCTTCAAACGAAGCCCCTACCACAGAAGAAGTTTCCGATATACTTAAGGCGAAAGCCATTATTTATATCAGGAAACATTTAGACTCGACCCTGAAGGACGAGTATCTTACTGTAGAGGATCCCTATGAGCTGTGGACCGCACTTGAGGGGAGATACAGACATCAGAGGGATGTCATACTCCCCCTTGCATAGTACGAGTGGACTCACCTCCGCATACAGGATTACAAATCCGTAGCGGAGTGCAACTCAGCATTATTCCGAATCACCTCACGCCTGAAGTTGTGTGGTGAGAATGTGACTGAGAGGATGTTGCTAGAGAAGACGTTTACGTCATTTCATGAGAAGGACATGATCCTCATGCAACAGTAGCGTGAACGAAAGTTCACAAAGTACTCTGAGCTACTCTCATGCCTACTAATGGCCGAACAGAACAGAGAGTTATTGATTGCCACTCACAATTTGCGCCTCCTGGCTCTGCTCCATTTCCACCTCCTGCAGAGGCACATTTCCAGTCTTCCTAGAAGAAGATGGGTAAGAAGGCAAAAGTTCCAGAAATGGAAAGAAATTAAGCAGCGGAAAAAGGCTACTCCTCAGGATCCTCCCTAAAACCAGAAGTTCGTGGCAAAGAAGCAACATCGAACTCCTAATAAAGGTGGTCCTCCCAAGAAAGACTGCGAGGATACATGCTCTAGATGCGGAATGATTGGCCATTGGTCCAGAAACTGCCGCACATCCAGACACCTACAGGACCTCTACTAGGAAAGTCTCAAACCTCATGCTGAGACAAACTCGATAGATGGGGCATCGTTACCAGCTACTGCATGGAATCCAGAAGATTTCATGAATGAAAACACTTTGTAGTCATGGACCATCTGTATCTTACTTTCTACCACTGTATCTTATTTTATGTCTTTCTATTTCATGTTAGCTACTTTGTTTGTCAGCTTTTAAATATTAATAAAAGTATTCTCTTTTTGTAGTATTTATTGAATGCTTTTCATTTTTAGTTATGGAATCTATATGCCTAGTGGACAGTGCGTCAACGCACTCTATTCTTCAGTGTATAGACTACTTTACGAGCATTGGTAGTTACTCTGGTCCATTGAGAACAATCTCAGGACCAGCTGACATAATAAAAGGATCGAGGAAAGCAATCATGTTGCTCCCCAATAACACATACATTAAACTTCGAGATGCGCTATACTCATCTAAATCAATCCGAAATCTTCTAAGTTTTAAAGATATCCGTTTAAACGGGTATCACTTAAAGACGGTCGAGGATAATAAAAAAGAATACTTGCATGTAACGTCTCTTACAAATGGTATAAAAACCATTGTGGAACGTATCGAGAGACTCCCCATGGGTCTCTACCAGACAAGTATTCACTCTCCAGAAGTATACATGACGGAGCACCTGCAATGTCCTCAAATACCAGAATTCCAACTCTGGCATAGTAGACTGGGACACCCTGGATCTGTTATGATGTATCGCATAAAAAAAAGCTCAATGGGTATAAATTTGAAGAATCTGAAGATTCTTCAAAAAGGTAATTTTCAATGTCCACCCTATTACAAGGGTAAACTAATAACGAGACCCTCTCAACTTAAAGTGGACTTGGAGTCTCCTAGCTTTCTGGAGAGATTCCATGGGGACATTTGTGGGCCAATACACCCATTAAGTGGTCCCTTCAGGTACTTTATGGTCCTGATAGACGCATCTACTAAGTGGTCACATGTGTATCTACTGTCCACCCGTAACTTGGCATTTTCTAAGCTTTTAGCTCAGATAATCAAGTTACGGGCCCACTTCCCTGATCACCAGATAAAGAAACTGGATAATGCGGGAGAGTTTACATCACAAGTTTTTCTAGACTATTGCCAAACATCACGCATTAAAGTTAAACATCATGTAGCACATGTCCTCACAACGTCGTCTAGGCATTTATGTTGGGTTTGACACACCTTCCATAATAAGTTTCCTAGAACCCCTTACGGGAGATGTTTTCAAGGCACGTCAAGAAGCCTGTGAATTTGATGAAATATCATTTCCAAGACTATGCTTACAAACCAAGAAGCCTAAAGCTTCAGAGAGTATTTATTGGGATACACAGAAATTAAGTAACTTTGATCCGCCTACAAGCCAGTGTGAGGAGGAGGTCCTGAAGATTCTCCATATCCAAAACACTGTCCATTTCTTGCCGAACAAATTTACTGACAACCAGAATATTGTCAAATCACACGTCCCTCCCGTTAACACTCCAGTTAGGATTGACATACCGCAAAATGGTTGCAATCCACCTGCAGCAGAGATGGTGGACCTCTTAAAAAAGAGGACGACCACCGAGATCCAAGGATCAAGTTCCTCGAAAGAGTAGGACACTTGGCAATGGTTAAACAATACCACCACAGGATGCTACTATAAGCCCTGCTCCCTCATCTCTCCTAAACTCTCAAAGTGAGGAAAAACAGGGAGAAAATGAAGTTTCGATACATTATGTACGAACTGGGGAGTATTGGGACAGAAAGAGCACCATTATAGATGACACATTTGCGTGTAAAATTGCCATCAACGTCGCGTACTGCGACGATGATATTGAACCACACTCTCTGACAGAATGTCAAAGCAGAGATGATTGGCTAAAGTGGAAAGCGACAATATGAGAGTTGGATTCACTCACAAAACACAAGGTCTTCGGACCAATTGTCCAGACACCAAAAGGTGTAAAACTTGTGGGTTATAAATCGGTATTTGTTTGAAAAAGAAATGAACAGAATGAGATCGTTCGCTACAAAGCAAGGCTTGTAGTACAGGGTTTTACCCAACGTCCAGGGGAGGATTTTGACACCACATACTCCCCGGTCATGGACGCGATCACCTTCCGATTTCTTATTGGCTTAATAGCTCAAAAAGGTTTGGATAGGCAGCTTATGGACGTTGTGACTGTATACCTATACGGCAATTTAGACCGAGACATCTTTATGAGATTGCCAGACGGTTATTCTTTGCATGCATCACTAAAATAGAGACAACGTGACATATACTTAGTGAAACTGCAAAGATCATTATATGGTCTGAAACAATCTGGAAGGCTGGGGTATAACAGATTGAGCGAATTTCGTGTGAAACAAGGATTTGCAAATGACCCAGTCTGTCCTTGCATCTTTATTAGAGCAAAGGCAACAGAATTTGTCATTATAGCCGTCTATGTGGACGACTTGAACCTCATCGGATCTCCTGGAGAGATCACTGAGATTTCTAGAAGTTTGATATAAACTTTCGAGATGAAAGACCTCGAAAAATTCTGTCTAGGTCTTCAAATAGAGCATCTTAACGATGGGATCCTGTTACATCAGTCAACTTATGCATCGAACTTACTGAAAAAGTTCCAAATGGATAAGTGCCACCCCTCATTATCCCTATGGTCGTTAGATCATTGGGTGTAAATAAAGACCCCTTCCGGCCACTGGAAGAGGGGGAGGAAGTACTAGGCCCTGAAGTGCCGTATTTAAGTGCTATTGGTGCACTCCTTTACCTGGCTAACTGCACTCTCCCTGACATAGCATTTGCAGTTAACTTACTAGCCAGATATAGTGCTGCACATATACAGCGGCACTGGGCCGGAGTTAAGCATCTTCTGCGCTACCTCCAACGGTCAATAGACTTAAGTTTATTCTACAAGAAAGGGGCAACAATAGGTTTAGTTGGTTATGTTGATGCAGGTTACAGATCCGATCCCCATACAGAGAAGTCTCAGGCCGGATACATGTTCACTTATGGCGGCACTGCCATATCTTGGAGATCTGTGAAGCAGCCCATGACGACCGTCTCATCCACATATTCAGAACTTCTAGCAATCCATGAAGCAAGTAAAGAGAGCTTCTGGCTATGTTCTGTGATCCAGCACATTCTCACCTCTATCGGACTGGAGCCCGGCGTTCTTGAGCCTACTACAATCTATGAAGACAATGTAGCATGTATAGCTCAGCTACAGAACGGCTACATCAAAGACGACAAGACGAAGAATTTCTCTCCCAAGTTCTTCTGGATTCATGACCTTCAGAAACAAAAGCAGATTAAGGTACAGAAGATCCAATCTTGTAATAACTTGGCGTATTTGCTTACCAAATCCCTGCCTATTAGTATCTTTGAGAAACTTGTAAGTGTGATTGGGACGAGGAGTGTGAGAAAATGTAAACTGGGTCAGGATGAGAGAACTATGAATGTATAGATACATAGGAGACTGGTGTATAGATTCATAGAAAATCTGCAAGCCTGTAGCTTGGTCAGATGAGGGAGAGTCAACCATAGTGTTGTACTCTTTTCCCTTGGCTATTAGTTTTTTCCCACAGGGTTTTTTCATAGTCAAGGTTTTGACGAGGCAACCTCGTTGACTCTGGATCCTGAAGTATCCACTCCTAGACACATCCCTAAAACATGGAAAGTTACAGA
This sequence comes from Scilla litardierei, assembly GCA_030789695.1. Classification (NCBI taxonomy): domain Eukaryota; kingdom Viridiplantae; phylum Streptophyta; class Magnoliopsida; order Asparagales; family Asparagaceae; genus Scilla; species Scilla litardierei. The sequence continues at coordinate 137,868,123 of CM061139.1, forward strand.
GAAACTGTTCTTTGTTTAACAAGGCATTTATTCTAACTTGGATCTTGAAGAATCCACCTCTTATTCCATGATTGGTTGGATAAGAGGAAGTGTTGTGAATAGGCACATTGGGTATCCACCCATCATTGAATACTATAAATACGAGGGTAGTGGGCTCCTAACCCCCTACACTTTTTACCCTACGCTTTTCCCTTCATAACACTTTTGTATTTAAAATTGTATAAATTTTTAAATTTTGGTTTGCAAAACTTCTTACTTTCAAATATAAAGGCAAATCATTTCATTTCTTGTTTGACATCTTCAAAATGTTTTTAAAATTGTGTTTACAGTATTTCAATATTAAGTATATTTTTAACTTTGAACTAATAGTTTGAATTTTTTTGCAAATTTTTTCACTTTTTAAATTACATGTGTTTACGAACTCGCTTGTTTAATTATTAGTATAAAACTTGTGAGATGACTATTATAGCTTTATATTCTTTAAAATATAAATGGACTGTATTAAAACTAAGTCTTGTTGAGATGTTTTAAGAATATTTGTACCTTTCTTGCGAAACATTATTTTTAGATGTTACTTTGATTTGTGGTTTTTATTGATATCATTTCTAAAAATTTTCCTTTGTGAAAGAAGTTTGAACTTTTTGATTTGTCATACTCTATTCATTATAAAAATTAAAAACTGTTGTGAACGGTTATTTAACCGGGTTGGTTGAGATTCTGGGCTATCCTAGAGATATGCACATATCATTGTAAACCCATCTTGTATTCTCCCCTTTGCCTATAAATACAGAGTTGGGGGCTCCCCCCCCCAAATAGTTGATTCATAACACGTTATCAGCATAAGCCTCTAGAAATTTTCTTTTCCACAAAATTTTTTTTCGTTCATTGCGAAGGCGAAGGTGAGACGGGAGATCCATGAGCGCGGTGCTAGGCTTCCTCAATCGAGCGTCGTCATCTGTGTAGAGCTTCTTGCAACCGTCGCAATATCCAGAGGACGGATATGGAGGTAAAAACACTAAAAACGATGTTTTTAATCATACGTATGATTGCCCCTCCCCTTGATCTCGCAAGATCGATATGGGGATTATTTGTCACCTTGAAAATGACGGATCGTTCATCCCAAAAATACAATTTTTAGTGTTAAACCCTAACTTTGAGCCCGCCGGGCGGCTAGCCGCCAGCCTTCCCCCCCTTCGCCTCCCCCGCCCGAAGCGGGGGATGCCCGCCGCACCGCCCGAGAAGGCGGCTGCCCCGCCCTTCGCCTCCCCCTCCAGAAGCGGCCCACCGCCCGAGAGGGCGGCTACCCCGCCCTTCGCCTCCCCCGCCAGAAGCGGGGGCGGCCCGCTGCACCGCCCGAGAGGGCGAATGCCCCGCCCTTCGCCTCCCCCGACCGAAGCAGGGGCGGCCCACCGGACCACCCGAGAGGGCGGTTGCCCCCGCCCCTCCCCCCCCGCCGGCAGCGGGGGGTGTTTGCCGTCACCGCCCGAGAGGGCGGTCGCCGACCGCCCTCCCCCCCGCCTGTAGCGGGGGCGCATGTATCTCCGCCCGAAGCGGCGGCTCCGACCGCCTCCGGGCGGCTCGCCCCGACCCCCGACCACCTCGCCCGTCCATCGGTGAAAGAAAAGGGGTGGCGACGGCGGCTAAACCATAGCTGCCGCCCCCCTAAGCCCAATTGGGATCTCTCATGGCCCAAATCAAAAAAAATTCTTTTTTTGCCTACTGCCCGAAGCCCGCAGGCCGAATTCAATTCCGAAAAAATAAAAAGTTTTTTTGGCCTGCGGCCCGAAGCCCGCAGGCCGAATCCTATTTAAAAAAATCTTGGCCTGCGGCCCGAAGCCCGCAGGCCGGCTGCGGGATTCGGCCCGCAGGTCGGCTGCGGGCTTCGGCCCGCAGGCCGAATTCTATTTAAAAAATAAATAAATAAATAATATTTTGCCTGCGGGCTTCGGCCCGTAGGCCAAATTCAAAAAAAACGTAGATGGGGATGGGCAAAGGCTATAAATAAGCCTTTAAAGGCACTTTTTGGGCAAAAATTAATTCTTTTTAAAGGGCGTTCAAGGGCTTAAAATTCGTGAAATATATCACGGTTTCTAATCGAGAAATTATCAGGTTTTTAAGGGCTTATCGGGGACCTTTGGGGGATTTTTGGGATGACTCGAAAGGAAAAACCATTTTCCTTCTTTAACGAAAATGTCTACTTTGGGCTCTTACTCAATTTGATTGATTAAACCCAATTTTATTTACAACCCATGCATCGTAATCTTTTTACATGCTTTACATCTCTGGCAAATTATGTGGATATTATATGTGTGGTTGTGCATTTTATTTAAAACTTAATAATTTGGAAGATCTTGCGACCGCTCTGCTGTTAGTCACCTAATCTAACGGTGTATGACGTTGCCCAGTGGTCCAATAATTATTTAGTGATTAAATATTTTTATCCTCATGTGTATATAACTGCATGCGATGTCTGTAAATGAAAATGTTGATGAGCACAATATTTCTGCATGAATTACTAAATGTGGTTTTTGGATCGGCCGTTTAGTCCCACAGTTTATTTCCCACAATTTTCTTTTATTTTTGAGAGAAATTGTAGTGAGAAATTTATGTAAATGTCAAAGAAAGAAGACCAACTTCCATGGAGTCGGAGGCCACGCTTGAAGCTGGAGATCTCTTATGTGACCCACGTGGTTTCCAAAGTTGTATTTTCATTTTTAAAGCTGCAAATTTGTATAATTTGGACTGTGGACTTTTGGACTCTTTCTTGTGGAACTGGCCGATCCACACATTTAGTCTTTCGTTAAATATTGCCTCCGCATGAAAATGTTTTCTCTGATTAATTATTAATTCATGCATGTTTGTGCTCTGCTAGATAAATGGCTAAAATTGCAAGCGTTGACTTCGAAGTGCTGGATGCATCAGGTAGAAACTATCTAAGGTGGCAGCTAGATGTATTGTTTCACCTGCGGGCCAAGTCCCTCATCACTGCTGTTACAGAAAAAGAAAATGTTAGCGATATAGAGAAGGCGTAAGCCATCATCTATATTCGCCGCCATGTGGACAAGACCATAAAGGCTGAGTACCTTACGGTCGAAGATCCACTTGAGCTATGGACCGCCCTTGAGGATAGGTATAAACATCAGAAAGATGTTATACTCCCAAGGGCGAGATATGAGTGGGAGAAGCTGAGACTGCAGGACTTTAAGTCCATTGCTGAGTACAACTCACCACTTTTTAGCATCACCTCACGCCTGAAGTTGTGTGGTGAAAAAGTCTCAGAAGACCGCATGCTGGAAAAGACGTATACGTCTTTCCATGAAAAGGATGCGATACTCATGCAGCAATACCGTGAACGTAAGTTCACCAAGTATTCACTGTCATGTTTGCTCATGGCCGAGCAAAACAGAGAGCTTCTTCTCGCCACTCACAATATGCGCCCTCCCGGCACTGCCCCCTACCAGAAGCTCACCATGCCTCTTCCTCCAAACAGAAGATGGATAATAAAAGAAAAGTAAGACCACAGAAAGGGGGACAACAGAAAAGAGCCAAGGGCCCACCACAGCAGAGAAAGAATGAAGGGAAGCGCAAGTTCACCTGGCGCAGGAATGATAATAAGAAAAATAATGCACCCCCACCCAAGAGGGATTGAGAAGACCAGTGCCACAGCTGTGGCATGAAAGGCCACTGGTCCAGAGTGTGCAAGACCCCAGTGCATCTCCAGGAGCTTTATAAACAAAGCAAGAAAAAGAATGCTGAATCAAACCTGGTGGCTGTGAACAATGCAGTCAAGTTCACAGCCAAAGACTTCGAGTCAGATGATATGCTTGATTAGCCCGTTTTCATTTATCTTAGCATTTTATTGTATGAACAATCTATTTTATGAGAGCTTTTATGTAATTTGAATTCTGTTGAATAAAATTTAGTTTTTCTGAATGTAAATGTTTACTCATCTTTTTAGATAGGATGCTCTCATGACTGCCTAGTAGACAGCGCGTCGACACATACGATCCTTCAGCACAAATGCTATTTTCATAGCATTACTCTGTATAAGAGCCCTGTAAACATAATTTCAAGGCCATCAGACATAATTGAAGGCTCTGGAAATGCAACCTTATTGCTCCTCAATGGAACAGAAATAAAAATTAAAGATGCACTTTACTCTCCGAATTCCAAGAGAAACTTACTAAGTTTCAAAGATATCCGTTTAAACGGATTCCATTTGGAAACAGCAAATGTAAAAGAAAATGAATTACTGTATGTAACGTCTCAAGAAAATGGAGTTAAAACCATACTTGAACGTTTTGAGAGCCTCTCATCAGGCATCTACCATACAAAAATTCGGAGAGAGGAAGCAAACCTGACGGAGCACCTGAAGTGTCCGACATCGGCCAAATTCTTACTTTGGCACGATAGACTTGGCCACCCCGGATCTGTGATGATGCACCGCATTATATCACAAACCCACGGGCATAACCTGAAGAAACAGAAGATTCTTCAGAAGGGAGAATTCCCTTGTGTACCCTGCTTTAAGGGAAAATTAATAACAAGGCCATCACCACTTAAAGTGGATATCGAGTCTCCTAGCTTCCTTGAAAGAATACACGGAGACATATGTGGACCTATCCACCCCCCTAGTGGGCCCTATCGGTACTTTATGTTACTGATTGATGCATCTTCGAAATACTCGTATGTGTGTCTACTTTCAACCCGCAATTTAGCTTTTCCAAAGCTTTTGGCACAAATAATAAAGTTGTGGGCGCATTTTCCAGACAACCAAATTAAGAAAATACGTCTGGACAATGCGGGGGAATTTACCTCTCAGTCATTTCAAGAATATTGCCAGGCAACGGGAATTGAAATTGAACATACAGTGCCGCATGTTCACACCCAGAATGGGTTAGCTGAGTCGCTAATTAAAAGACTCCAATGGATTGCACGTCCATTGCTGATGAAATCCTAGTTGCCGGTGGATGCATGGGGACAAGCAATCTTGCATGATACATCACTAATAAAAATAAGACCCTCAGGAGGTCAGAGTCTATCTTCAATGTAACTCGCATATGTAACGCCGCCGAACATCTCTCACTTGAGAATCTTCGGCTGCGCAGTTTATATCCCTCCCCATTGCACCACCCCAGAGGACCAAGATGGGCCCTCAACGTCGCCTATGTATTTATGTAGGGTTTGACTCGCCCTCCATTATTAGATACCTAGAACCCTAAACGGGGGACGCTTTTAAGGCACGCCTTGAAGACTGCGACTTTGATGAGACGTATTTCCCCAAAATGGGCCTAGACATGAAAAGTCTAGCACAAAGCAAATGTTAACATAGGATACAAAAAGTCTGACCCACTACGATCCGATAACAAAACAATGTGATGATGAGATCCGAAAGATCTTACACATCCAGGACACAGTCTATAGATTACCGAATTCGTTTACTGACAACTAGAAGATTGTCAGATCACACATCCCTGTTGCGAATACTCCAGCTAGGATTGACATCCCAAAGGATGGATGCAATCCACCAGCAGCAGAAGTGGCTGCACTTCAACAGAAAAGAGGAAGACCACCAGGCTCCAAGGATAAAAATCCAATAAAAAGAAAAATATCCGGAGACCTTGGGACGATAGCCCCACAGAGCAACGAGCTCGTGTCCATACCCTCTCCCCTCCCGAAATCCACTGCAGAGGAACTGCCGGGAGAAACTGATATATCACTGAATTATGTACGTATAGGGGAGGTATTGGACAGAAAGAGTACAGTCGTCGACGATGACTTCGCGTTTCACATTGCCATTCACGTCGCCGGAAGCGACGATGATTATGAACCACATTCCGTTGCTGAATGCAAACGTAGAAATGATTGGCCAAAGTGGAATCAGGAAATAGAAGCTGAGCTGGACTCGCTTCAGAAACGAAAAGTCTTTGGGCAAATAGTCCAGACACCTACCGGTGTCAAACCTATGGGATATAAATGGGTATTCGTCAGAAAAAGAAACGAAAATAATGAGATCGCACGCTACAAAGCTAGACTTGTAGCGCGGGGATTTTCCCAAAGACCGGGAATAGACTATGAAGAAACATACTCCCCGGTCATGGATGCGATCACTTTCAGATTCCTGATAAGCTTAACAGCAAAGGAAGGCCTAGATATGCAGCTAATGGATGTTGTGACTGCATATCTAAACAACAATCTCGAAAAGGAGATATACATGAAACTTCCTGATGGCTTTTCTATGCCTGCTGAACTGAAAGATAGACCTCGGGACGTCTATTCTGTTAAGCTACAAAGATCATTGTATGGTCTCAAACAATCAGGAAGAATGTGGTATAACAGACTCAGTGAGTTCCTTGTTCAACAAGGATTCACAAACAATGAAGTCTGCCCTTGTATCTTCATAAGAACAAAGGGAAAAGGATACGTAATAATTGCTGTCTACGTAGACGATCTGAATCTCATAGGATCTTCTGAAGAGATCACTGAGATATCTGTAAGCCTAACAAAAGAATTTGAAATGAAAGACCTAGGCAAAACGAAATTCTGCCTGGGCTTACAGACTGAACATCTAAAAGATGGAATCCTCCTACATCAAACCACATACACGAAGAAAATGTTGCAAAGATTCCATATGGACCAATGTCATCCACTAAGTACACATATGGTGGTACGATCTCTGGATGCACATAAAGACCCCTTCTGGCCGCTGGAAGAGGGGGAGGGTATACTTGGTCCAGAAGTTCCATACCTGAGTGCCATTGGAGCACTACTATATCTGGCAAACTGCACACGTCCCGACATAGCGTTCGCAGTAAATTTGCTAGCCAGATACAGTGCAGCGCTCACACAGCGCCACTGGACCGGAGTTAAGCACCTTCTGCGCTACCTCCAAGGGTCTACATATTTGGGACTCTTCTACAAAAATGGAATATCCTCTACACTTGTAGGTTATGCTGATGCAGGCTACTTGTCTGATCCGCATAAAGTGAAGTCACATACTGGGTACGTGTTTACCTACGGAGGGACAACCATTTCCTGGAGATCCATCAAGCAAACCTTGACAGCAACCTCATCCAATCACTCTGAGATCATTGCCATCCATGAAGCAAGCAGAGAATGTGTTTGGCTACGCTCAGTTGTCCACCACATCTTGTCTACCACCGGACTGAAGACTGGAGATCTCGAACCTACTACAATGTTCGAGGACAATGCTGCCTGCATAGCTCAGTTACGAGGTGGCTTCATCAAAGGTGACAGACGAAACACATTTCACCAAAGTTCTTTTGGACGCACGAGCTACATAGAGATGGCAAGATCGACATCAGACAAGTGCAATCATGTGACAATTTGGCAGATTTGTTCACTAAAGCCCTTCCTACTACCACTTTTAGGAAGCTTGTACATAGGATTGGAATGAGACGCCTAAGAGATCTGCAAGCTTGATGGCTTGTACAGATCAGGGGGAGTTTGGCAGAGTTTGTACTCTTTTTCCTTAACTATGGTTTTTCCCACTGGGTTTTCATAGCTAAAGGTTTTAATGAGGCAAATCTCACCAACTCATGATCCTGAAGTATCCACCCATGTGAGACTCTCCTACGCTCGGAATCCTGAAGTATTCACGAGCAGAGTCCACACCTATGGCTGGATAAGGGGGAGTGTTGTGAACGGTTATTTAACCGGGTTGGTTGAGATTCTGGGCTATCCTAGAGATAGGCCCATATCATTGTAAACCCATCTTGTATTCTCCCCTTTGCCTATAAATACAGAGTTGGGGGCTCCCCCCCAAATAGTTGATTCATAACAAAAAAATTATTTTCTAACTTTCTATTGTTATTTATAAAGAATCCTTAAAAATATTTTGAGAAATATCTTCCAGCGCAAGCACTTTTGTGGTTAAAAAATTTTGCAAGTGTACCTCACAGAATCTTCCATCTCATCACACCAATCTTTCTTTCGTTCATATAGGTCACCATTGTGCTCCACCTCACAGAATAAGGTCGGAGACTCATCACACCTGACAAAGAAAGCAAACGAGACCCTTCTTACATGTTGGCATCTCGTATACCTTGGTCTCCAAACTTTGATAGAATCCTTCTGCTGTGCAAGTTGTGGGGATAAGGTATCTCCACCATACAGACTTGAACAATCATCTCTATTAGCACCACCTCTCCGGAGATCATTCAATGATGTCTTTGTTGCGTGCGAGCTTGAGTCGGTAGCTCGTTCATCTGGAACTCTCATCGTCCTCATCGTCACCGTACCATCCAAGTAATAGAGGTTGTCTTCACACTTCCCCTTCATCAGGATCATTGCTCCTTGTGTCACCTTCAAAGCGACGTCCTCCATAGTCACTTTGCAACCCTTGGCTTCAAGTGAACCCAGCGATATCAAATTGTACTTCACGTCTGGCACATAATGAACATCACATATGTCTCGTGTGACACCATCATTCATCTTTATGCGGACCGTGCCAATGCCTGTCGTTGTACATGCTCCATCGTCTCCAAGGACTTTATGCTTACAACCTTCATGGAAAGTAGTAAAGTACTCTCTGTGGGGTGTCATATGAAACGAGCAACTTGAGTCAAGCACCCATGCCCCCTTCATCACCCCCTCCGTCGCACCAACTAGGACCCACTCATCCACCTCCTCGCTTTTGACGATGTTGGCGGTAGCATCCTTCTTCTTATTGGCCTTTGGGCACTCCCTTACCCAATGTCCTCTTTCCTTGCAAAAGGCACATTGATCCCTCTCGATGTTTGTGTGCGGAGCTCTACTATTGTCCCTCGTCACGGATATATGGTTCCCTTTACGGCCTCCATCTCTTTCGTTGCTCCGACCTCTAACCACGGTAAGCGCTTCGGACCTTTGGCCCCTCATCTTCTCATCATCCTTCTTTCTAAATTCATTGCTATTAAGAGCATTAGAAACTTTATTGAAGGTGATAGATTCTTTACCATAGGTTAAGATCGAAACAATGTGCTCATAGTCTTCATGCAGCGAGTTGAGGAGAATCATCACCTTGTCCTCATCTTCCATCTTGACGTCAATATTCCTCAAATCTGTGAGGAGTTTGTTGTAGTAGTCGAGGTGTTCTTCAACTGAAACTCCTTCCTCCATCTTGAGGCCAAAAAACTTCTTCTTTCTGTGTAGGCAATTCTGGATATTCTTCTTCATATACTTCTCACCAAGCGCATCTCATAACGCTTTCGCATTCGTCTCCTCCATGAAAGGGTACTTCTTCTCCTTTGTCAAGTAGAGCCGGATCATGCCGCAAGCGGTCCGGTTCATCATCTTCCACTCCGCATCCGACGTCGTAGTCGGCCTCTCATCTTGTACTTGATCTTGACCAAGTTGATTCAAGCTGTCAAGTACTTCGCATCTCCACATGCCGAAGTTGATACGCCCATCAAACTTCTCAATTTCAAACTTCGTACTGGATACGATAGTTCACGTTGTTGAAGATTGCGCCATTGGAGTAGAAGGATTGTCGTCGCCACTTTTGCTCATCTTCTTCGTCTAGATCTTCGTCGCCAAAGCTTTGATACCAATTGTTGTGCACCGTTGCGGAAGCAATCAGATCGTCGAAGTATCTACCACGAAGAACAAATAGAGAGAGCAAACAAAAGATTTAGGTCGCATTAATGACCAAGGAAACACTACTATTGATTTCTATTAGGAGATACAAAAGGCACTTAACTACTCCTAAGAAATCCTCACAAATGGCTCTCTCAAAAATGGCTCACAATGATCCTATGGAACTTCCAATAGGACCGACCTCATACAACTTTCCCCAATGCTTCAATAGAAGCTCAATTGGATTCTCAAATTCTCGATTTTCAATTTTCGATGCTAACAAACAAAGCAATTGATCTCCTTTTATAGGGCTAAAGGGGGAGGGGGTTGGTGCACCAACCCCCCTTGGATTGGTACACCAAACCCACCACTAACCCCCCTTGGGTTGGTGCACCAACCCATGCACCAACCCAAGGGCAGCCCACATGGGGTATCAAGCCAACAACCACACCAAAAGCCGAGCCTTGCGATGTAGGGTAGCAGCAGGGATGTAAGTCTACCTTGTGTTCAAGTTATGGAGGAGAATCTGATGCTCATTTAAGTCATTATATATGGGAGGTGAATCAAATATATCAGTACCATGGTTTCCCCTTTCTGATGTCTAAATCATAGATTTGATGTTGCCCTTGGACATATACCATTGGTGTTGAACCACGTAAAACTGTGCGTTCAGCGTTTCTATATTTCTTAATTTTCTTCTTGTGAAATTACGAATTGCTATGTTTGGGTTTTTACCGTTGTCCGTAACAAACCTTTTGAAACTTGTTGATGACATTGTATTAACGTGTTAGTCATGCTTCATGTATGTGCTGATAGGTTTCTGGTACCGACACATCATATTATGTGAAAACTCAGTATCCAAAAGTGTAAATATATTAATACCAATTTAAAGATATGTAGAGACACCGCCAACAATATGGAGCTTAATTGGTTGCTTTAGCTATTTTTAGGTCATTTACAGATTATTTCACTTGGCAGTACTTCAGAGGTAGGAGATCCAAACCATAGTGGCAAGACTTCTTTACAGAACAAGAAAGATTATTCTGATTGTTAGTACGTTGGAGCAGGAAACTTAACAATTGGATGTATTATTGTCAGGAATTAGCTACTGGCTATGCTTGTTGAATGTTGACTTCTTGGTTTGTCCACATATTGCCTAGCCATGTTTAGTGATGATGTCTCGGCTTTGACTTCTCTCCCAACCAAGAATGCTTCACTTTACAGTCACTTGGCACATCCTTATGATCAAACAATTGTTTGTCGGTGTCAGATCTAAGAACTCTTTTTGTTGGGTTCGACATTTATATTCAAGGATCTAAGTGGGGTTGTCCTTTACGACACTGTTTTATTCATGATTTTAGGCATCAGAAGATCATTCTAAGATATTTCCAACAGGTAGCACAGATAACTCAACATTGCCAATGTGTCATGTCGAACACATGTTGCAGAAGAAAGTCTCTTGCAGTATTCCTATTAGGTTCAACTACTTTCCAGACAGCTTTCTTCCAGTAGGTTGACAGGTGAAATTCCCACTTCTGTTTCCAAACTCAAGAAATTGAAGATCCTGTTAGTGTTGGAAGCAACAGTTTTCCTCTAACATGCAATTAAAGCTTGTGTTCAAGTGTTATGCTTGGAAAGATATAAATGAAAAGTGAACATCACTCAATATAAACATTTAACTATAAACATCATTTAACTATAAACATTTAACTGAAATTAAATATCGACTGAAATTAAATATCCAAATGGGTGCCTAAATCACGGCCAACTGAGGTAATCCACTTCATACTTTGCTCTACATAATGTCTTTTTGGGTGACGCTTATCGAGATCTTGATAATAATTAATTATGAATTACGCCTTTTATACCCATTGAGGTCTTGGAATTTTCCTCGTTTCTTTTTTTCTCAAAGAGAATTCCTAAAAAGGTTTCAACATGCATCTTTTATTGTCTCTTACTCTTTTATTATTATTATTTCATGTTTTTTCCTTTCGTTTTCTATTTTAAGTGTTTCTTTGGGGGGTGGATGGATGGGTTGGGAGGGGATTAAGGGGTGTGTGAATTAGGTGGATGCAGGATAACCCTTCACATCCATTGGATTGAGTGTATGAAAATAAATGCAATGTTGGCCCAATTAAGACTGGAGGTTAGAAGATTGTGTTACACAAAAAAATTCAGAAACTTAATGGAGGACCATCGCATATGGTTACATGTCCTTTATCACCACGCCCTTGCATCAATGATCAACATTAAGCCAGTATCTTGCTTTAGTCATGAATCATCGAATGTATCATTTTTAGGTAATCCCAGAATGATGAACCTTGATGGATGATGTTATCTAATTCTATTATGTCAGAAGTGATCATTTCTAAAGCCACTAGCTGGAGAGAATCATTAAAATCTAGATAATTTAGAATTAGCAGGGCAGGAACAAATCATGAAATGTTACTTTTAACTTCATTATGGGATGAAGTTGTTATGCGGTGGAGCCTAGCCCTACCAACACAAACACATCGAAAGACGCAAGATCGTGGAGACCGAGGACGAAAGATCAGCACCAACAGAATATAATTAAGATTGTTTTAGGCCATGGTCCAGCCAAGGGGGAACACCGGTGAACTTTATTACGAAAAAAGAGAACAAATACTGATCTTCAACCTTCGTCCAACGAAGAAGCACACAATGATCTCTCCAAAAGCTCACAACACAATCTCACAAAGTTGGCTCTCACAATGGCGGCTCTTTCAAACGATACAATATGTTCCACACGAAACCCTAACCTAAAACCACTTATTTATAACCCTAGGTTACAATAGGTGTCATCATTGGCTACGGTTTCCTAAGGATACAGATCCCAACAATTACGGCATCCAATCCAATCACCGCTCTACACAATTAATGTCGTCGCAATCTAGTGGGCCAATCACCGCTTCCTAGTGGGCCGCAACCCGATGGGCTCCCTTCAACCGATCGACCTTCCTTCTGTGTCGAACGACCCAAGTGCTGAGCCTTGCATACAAGCCTTCATCCTTCGGGCCTTCAAACGATCGATCAACCGAACACGGACTCTAACCCCGTTACGACCCATCGACCCAATTTCGAGCGTTCGACCCTCAGACTCGAACTGACGACTGAACGACCAACTGCACTGTAGAAGCCACAAGTCCAGCATCCTCGTATCTGACTTGTGCAGAGTCAGATAGGTCGGATCTGAGTGCAGTCGATTTACCTCTGCACAAGATAACTTGTCTGCCATACAACTGATTCTAATGCGCCGAATCGAGCCAACTTCTTCACAAATATCTACCTTGTCGAGATTCGATCCTTCCATCCAACGAACGACCTTCACTAACCTTGGTAGAGCATCGATGTTCCCCCTTATTTTGTTTCGAAGAACTAAATGCTTTGCCAGAGCTACGACTATCTCCTCTTGAGATTGGATGCTCTCTCGAGAGTCCAGATGGCTCCACCGAGCTTCAATGCCCCCTTCTAGGACCTACGTCAACTTCTTTAAGGAACCACATTGAGCAAGTCCAAACAATGCTTGAACTTGACTCCCGATACAACCTTCGTCGGCATGTTTGATGGATTGTCATTTGTTCTGATCTTCAACAAGTTGATGTCGTCGCCTTCTTCTCCCACATAGTCTCTGACAAAGTAGAATAGAACATTGATATGCTTCGTACAAGCATGGAAGACCTGATTATTAGCCAAGTGCACTACACTCTAGCTATCATAATGGACATCGTACCTCTCTTGGTAGACTTTCAGATCATCTATCAAACCAATTAGCCATATCGTCTTCTTCATCACTTCAGTTAATGCCATATAATCTGCCTCCGTAGTAAACAGGGCCACCGTTGACTGAAGGATACTCCGCCAACATATTGGAGCATCAGACAGGGTGAAGACAGCCTGTCATTGATCGTCTCCCATCCAAGTCGCATGCATAGTCAAAATCGACATACCCGACAGTGTGCGGACCGTGAACATTTCGGCTGTTTGTCAGTCCGACGTCGACTGTACCATTTATGTAACACAGGATCCACTGCACTGCTCGCCAGTGCTCTCTTCCCGGGTTGTGCATGTATCTACTCACCATGCTAAATGCATGTGATAGATTTAGTAGAGTACATACCATTGCGTACATCAAGGCCCCTACCGCATTGGCATACGGTATGCTCATCATGAGCTTCTTCTCCTATTCATTCTTCGGACACCGCTCAGCACTAAGCTTGAAGTGAGGTGCATGCAGAGTAACTACGGTCTTCATCTTCTCACAGCCAAATATCTGTATAACAGACTTCAGATAGCGACTCTGTGAAAGATGAACAGTACATCCACTTCGATCTCTTGTGATCTCCATCCCAAGAATCCTCCGTGCCTCGCCCAGATCATTCATCTCAAATGCAGAACTCAATTGAGACTTCAATCTCCGAATCTCCTCTTTATTCAAGGAAGTAATGAGCATATCATCGACATAGACATAAAACAGAATATAGATGAAGGACCCGTCATCCAGCTTCCGATAGAACACGCAATGATCATAGGGACTACGAATATACACTTGATCATCTGTCATAAAGCGTTCAAAATGCTTATACCACTGGTGGTGATTGCTTCAACCCGTAGAGTGACTTCTTCAAACGACATGCACGACCGTCATCACTCCCATAGCCATCGTGCTGAGCCATATAGATCTCATCTTTGAGCTCTCCATGCAAGAATGTCGTCTTAACATCCAGTTGCACCAGTTCAAGGTTGAACTGTGCAACAATGTCAACACGATCCAAATCGAGCAATGCTTTACCACATGTGAGTAGACCTCATTGTAATCGATACCTTTTCTCTGTGCAAAGCCCTTCGCTATGAGGCCAGCTTTGTAGCGAACGTCTCCTGATTCGATCCCTTACTTCTTGGTGTAGACCCATTTACACACAATTTCCTTCTTGCCCTTCGGAAGCTTTACGAGATCCCATGAGTCATTCTTTGCCAATGATTACATCTCTTCGTCCATCGCACTTCTCCACCGCTTCGGGTCTTTGGATTGCTCTACCTCACCGAATGAGTTGGGAACATCGATACATACTGCGTGAAAGGCAAACGAGACCAACTCCGAGTACCTCGCATGTTTTTTATCTCACGCCTCGGGCTCGATACTGCTATGGAATTCTTCGGCTGAGCGACCCTTGGAGACGAGCTATCTCCACCAACTGAGCTTGAGCCACCAACTACACCATCGACGGCCTGGAGCCCGCCTTCTGCTACATCTGGTGTGGGTCGATCTGAGTCGTCGATCGATCGTTATGGAATATCAGACATATTATTGAAAACCTGCTTCAATTGTGTCTGTTCGACCTCCACCTTTGGCTCATTCTCCTTCTGTAACATCGACTCATCAAACGTTACGTCTCTGCTCAGGATCGCCTTTCTCTGTGTCGGACACCATTGTGGATATCCCTTGACACTACTGCTAAAGCCCAAGAAGATGGCTTTCTTGGCTCGAGCATCGAGTTTGTCTTCCTTCTCCGCATAGTAACTTGGACAGCCCCAAACTTGAAGTGATCGATAGTCGGAAACTGGTTTTTCTGACTATGCCTCCAAAGGAGGTCTTCCTTCCAATGCTGCAGATGGTAGCCAATTGATCAAATAGGTCGTGTACGCCAGGGCCTCTGCCCAAAACTCCTTCGATAGGTCAGCAGTCGACAGCATGCATCAAACTTTCTCTAGCAAAGTCCGATTCATCCTATCTACTACTCCATTCTGCTACGACGTACCAGCAACGGTGTATTGTCTTTGTATCCTTTTCGATCTACAAAACTTCTCAAAGAGATCTGACCTATACTCACCACCGTCCACTTCGTGGACACTTGATTTGCCGACCGGTCTGAGTATCGACCAGCTTTTTCCACTCGATGAAAGTGCTAAGAACTAGGTCATTCGACTTCAGCGAAAACACCCATACCCTACGTGAGAAATCATCGATGAACGACAGAAAGTAGTTTTCCCTTCCCATGAGGCCGTCCTAGACGGCCCCCATATATCGGTGTGTACATAGTTAAGTGATGTCTTCGTATTGTGGATAGCCATCCCAAATGAAGCACATGTCTATTTTCCAAACACACAGTGCTCGCAGAACTTGATCTTCCTGGACTTGGCTCCTTTTAGATGACCCCGACGATAAGCTTCTGCAAAGCTTTCTCGTCCACATGACCAAGTCGCATGTGCCATAACATTGAGTCGTCCTCCTCAGCCCCACGAGTCAGAGCCGATGTGCCAGCTACAATCGAACCATCCAAGTAATAGAGGTTGCCTCGACGCTTCCCCTTCATCTCGATCATTACTCCTCGGGTCACTCTCAGAGCTCCATTCTCCATGGTCACTCGACAACCCTTAGCTTCGAGTCAACCGAGCGATATGAGATTGCGCTTTAGGTCGGAAATAAAGCGCACCTCCTCGATGTCTCGTGTAACACCGTCGCCCATCATCATCTGCATTGTCCCGACGCCTGACGTACTGCATGCTCGGTCATCGCCCAGCATGACCGTTTACTTACCACATTCCCTGAAGGTCGTAAATTACTCTATATATGGTGTCATATAGAACGGGCACCCAGAGTCGAGTACCCAACCATCCGACGTCACGCCCTCGAAGCACCGACCAATACATACTTCTCGACCTCAACGCCCTTCGCGACATTGGCTGTTGCGTTGTGCTTCTTCTTCACCTTTGGACAGTCTCTGACCCAATGTCATCTTTCTTTACATAAAGCACATTGGTCCTTTGCCACCTTACGCTGGGGGCCTCTTGTCTTGTTTCTGAACTTATATCTGAAATACCCTCTCCTATCTCCACCCTTCTCACAACTACGACCCCTTACGACTGTAAGAACGTCGCTCGAAGCTTGGCTGCAGGTGTCCCCATCGTTCTTCCTGAACTCGTTGCTTGTCAGAGCGTTGGACACCTCTTCAAATGTGATCGATTCCTTACCATAGGTAAGAACCGATACCAAGTACTCAACTCATACTCGATGGGTAGAGAGTTGAGGAGAATTATCGCCTTGTCTTCATCGTGAACCTTCACGTCGATTTCCTCAGGTCGGTAAGAAGCTTATTGTAGTCTAGGTGTTCCTCCATAGAAACCCCCTCGGCTAACTTCAAACCGAAAAGCTTATCCTTCAAGTGTAGCCGATTCTAGATATTCTTCTTCATGTACTTGTCGTCGAGTCCTTCCAGAACTTTGTTGCACTTGTCTCCTCCATGTATGAGTATTTCTTCTCCTTTGACAAATACAGGCGGATAGTACCACATGCACTCCGATTCAGAGTTCTCCACTTCTGATCAGACATACCCATCAGTTTCTCATCTAATGTGATATCTTGACCAAGTTGCTTCAAGATAGCCACGACTTCGCATCTCCACATACTGAAGTTGATCTTTCCATCAAACTTCTCAATTTCAACTTTGTGTTAGACACAATAGTCCAAGAAGATGAAGAATACATAGACGTTGACACCTTTGGAGAACCGTCTTCGCCACCGTTACTCATCTTCGTCTTCTACGTTGATCTTCAACACCGTACTGCTCTGATACCAATTTGTTGTGGGGTGGAGCTTAGTTCTACCAACACAAACACAACGGAAGACGCATGATTATGGAGACCGAGGATGAAAAATCAGTAGCACCAACAAAGCACTGTTAAGATTGTTTTAGGCCGTGGTCCAGCCAAGGGGAACACCGATGAACTTTATTACGAAAGGAAAGAACAAATACAAATCTTCAACCTTCGTCCAACGAAGAAGAAGCACACAATGATCTTTCCAAAAGCTCACAACACAATCTCACAAAGTTGGCACTCACAATGGCGGCTCTCTCAAACGATACAATATGTTCCACACGAAACTCTAACCAAAAATCCTATTTATAACCCTATGTTACAATATGTGTCATCATTGGCAAGGGATTCCTAAGGATACAGATCCCGACAATTACGGCATCCAATCCATTCACCGCTCAACGCAATTAATGCTGCTGTAACCTAGTGTGCCAATTGCCGCTTCCTAGTGGGCCGCGTCCCGATGGGCTCCCTTTAAACCGATCGCCCTTCCTTCTGTGTCGAACGACCCAAGTGCCGAGCCTTGCGTACGAGTATTCATCCATCGAGCCTTCAAACGACCGATCAACCGAACACAGACTCTAACCCCGTTACAACCTATCAACCTAATGTCGAGCGTTCGACCATCAGACTCGAACTGACGACCGAACGACCAACTGCGTTGTAGAAGACACATGCCCAGCATCCTCGTATCTGACTTGTGCAGAGTCAGATAGGTCGGATCCGAGTGCAGTCGAGTTATCTCTGCACGAAATAACTCATCTGCCATACAACTGCTTCTCCTGCGCCGAATCGAGCCAACTTCTTCACCGAAATAAGGGGTTTCCGACAACAAGGACCAACAAATATATGTGAATGAGCATTGTTACTGTGTATTGATGAGATTTCAGAGTTCCCAAATCAAACATCAATGACTAATGTGGAAAAGAGATTTCTGGAGTTACAACATGACACTACGATATCCATGTGCAGGATACGTTATGATAAGTTTGGCCGTTTGAATAAGTTTGCCTTATGATATTCTAACAGCAAATGTTTAGCCTTTTAAAGAAGTAAGAGCATTTCTGTAACAACACAAAAAATATTTCACCAGCATATCGGGGACAAAAACAAGGGTTCTTGGCATGCCAAATGAGATGTCAAGAGTCATGAGATTGTGATGTGGTTCACCGCTAGAGGCAATGCATGCTAACGTGAAAATTACACATTATTGTGATGCAGTGTATGTTTAGCTCAATACGTCTTGGTGCAGTGTAAGATTTCTGGAGTGATATGCCACTACCATTAAAAGTGAATATATCAACAAAGGGATTGAGCTAGGGTGGTGTTGGTATATTGATTCTCACCCTTTATGCATGACGATGAGCACCAAGCTAAACGGGGACATTGATTCTCACCCTTTGATTGATGAAAATGGGAAAAAAATCGACAGAACCACATTGTATATATTGAGTGGTTATAGTAATAAGGATTCATAAAAATTGGGATTATAGTCAGCATCTCTTTTAATCCATTCGAGATCTTAATGCAGATCCACTTTTGTTTTCTGGGCTATGCAGATTTCAGGACAAATGTATTCTCACTACTGATTCCTCATAGTTTGGCCAGTAAAGCAAATATTCATAAAAATATTTACAGCAATCCTCCCTTTTTCTCATGCGATGTAACGACTGGTTTTTGTCTATGTATTGTCTATTATATATATTATGGTTGTTCTCTTCCTTGTCTGTTTTCCCCCTGTTGGACGTTTTCGTTCAGTTCTTTCTGATCTTCTACCTTCCGTTGCATATCATGGTGGGCTTGGAGTAAGTATTTTTACGATGAGCTTCATAGCGTTCATATCTTTGAGCTAGGTTGTCTTAGAAGCCATAGGAATCTTCCTGAAGCTTCGCGTTTCAATTCGAGACTTTTCCATGACTCTTAGTTGGTTTAAGAAGGAGAACCAACCGACTAGAATGCAATCTAGTCGGTCGGCAACTCTTCAGGAACCGACTAGTTCATCTTGATTATTTCAGCAGAGTTACTATTTATACTTAGTCGGTCTAAGCACATCCATCGACCGACTAGTTGTGAAACTAGTCGGTTGGAACTTGTTCTCAGACCGACTAATTCAGAGTTCTTTCTGACAGCCGAGTTACTGTTTACAGTTAGTCGGTCAAAGAACGACTATCGACCGACTAGTTGAGAAACTAGTCGGTTAGAATTTCTTCTCATACCGAATAAATCTCAGTACTTATTGTCTATCTTATTCAACCCTTAGTCGATCAATGAACATTCACCGACCGACTAATTCCCAAACTAGTCGGTTGACGAGCCTTCACAGACCGACTAAATCTGTCTACCCTGTATTGACCATGTTCTCTGTTTGCCTTTTAGTCGGTCACTGTTGGACAACCGACCGACTAGTTCCCAAACTAATCGGTCGACCACTCTTCACTGACTGACTAATCTACCCAGAAACCCTAGGTTAAGTTGCAGTCGCCGCTTGTTCTTTCTATTTAAACCCTATATTCTTTCACTTCGTTTCTCACTTTTCCTAGCCGACCTTCTTCCCCAATCATCCCCCATCTTCCTCTTGCCTTACCTCCTCCTCCCGTTCTCCCTCTCACCCCATTGCGCCGGCAACCACCCTGCAGGCCGCCGGCCGACTCTAAAATCCCCCAATTCTCCTTTTGCTCCAGTTTTTTCCCTTCATTCTCCCATCTCCAGATCCGTTATATCTCAGCCGCCAGCAGATCTCTTCAGCCGTAGTTTCCCGGGATCGTTTCTTTCGTTGCCGTGCTAGATCAGATCTGGCGACGGCAATCCGGATACGTCGAGGTCCTCTTCTACCTGCAGATTCGTATGCGTCTTGATCGTCGTTTCTTCCGCTTCATATACGGTTAGTGATCTACCCTTAATCTTTCCATAACCCACACTATAAATTTAGAAAAACCTAATAAAAATGGATTACTAGACGTTGTAGGTGTAGGATCCTGCCAAAACAGAGTTAGGATCGAAAAATGAAGTTTAGACTTACGCTTGCGTATGCAGCACGGTAGTCTACGAACTTCGCCTTCGGATTCGCCAAGACGGTTTGAGTCTTCTCACGAACAGAGTAAGGCTACTAAATCCACAATCTAAATCTCTACTTTTAGATTAAGAACTTGGATAAAGGGAGAGGAAGTATTTCGGCAGAGCTTCGCTAGGATGAAAATGCATGCAAAAATGCCATGCAAAAAGTGTAAGAAAATGGCTTACCCTTGGGTCTTATTTATAGCCCCGAAGGTAGTTATTTTAGGGTAAGTTGTTCCTTTGGAACAACTTAATTAAGGTGTACCATGATACATGGCATATTATAAGCTTAAGTTGTACCATATGCATGGTACAACATAAGCTTAAGATATTCCCCCTTTATTAGCCATATGTCGCATGCACTTATGCATATAATGCGACTTTCCCACTCATCCAGAGATCCTCTCCGCAAGGGAACAGATTCCGTTCGCACACGACTTCGTGTACGCGACGTTCGAGGTCCGTATTCCCTCGTACATCCCCCACAAGGGTGTATATACGTCTTCCATATCCAACATCTCCCACTCACACTTGAGGGGATTGTAAGAGAACGTCTTTCTCTTAGTTCTTTCATCTATCATACCGAGAAATAGACCGTGTGACCGTCATGCGCGTAGAGTCTGTTGTTGTGCACTTGTTAGAGATACACAACGACCTCGAAGGTACAAAGTTGAGTAGTTCAATGCATGCTTTACCCTAGATTATTTCTTCACATTTCTTATACTTTATATTCAACAATTGAATCCCATCTGGATCACAATTGGCTGGCCAGCTTTGAATCATTAAAGTCCAAATGTGAATATGAAATTAATCTTCCTCTTCTTGTGAACCTTCTGATCTTGACTAGACTCGCTTTTCTAACGTGTCCCGCCGAGCCGAATTATCATAGCCCATAAGTAACACGCTAAGATAGCGATCATTTCGTCAAATCTAAAGGAACCAATTGGAGTCCTTGAGGGTAAGAGTTAAGGCCCATATGGCCTTTGAGTCTCACATAATAGCAAACACTATTGCTACTAACTCAGTGGTCGTAATGCATATGTGGTATGAACACGTATTACAACATCGCTCCTTTCCCAGGGAGTGTATGTCTCAATGATGTTGTAAGGATGATGATCAGACACCACAATGTCTGACTTTGAGTCCCTTATTCTACTCAAATAATCCTTTGGACTCACATCCCGCATTTAGACAGGTAGGATTTTCAAAAAACCTCTTAGATCTTTTGTAAGCATCCATATGA
This sequence comes from Scilla litardierei, assembly GCA_030789695.1. Lineage (NCBI taxonomy): Eukaryota > Viridiplantae > Streptophyta > Magnoliopsida > Asparagales > Asparagaceae > Scilla > Scilla litardierei. Next base: position 137,889,610 of record CM061139.1, read on the forward strand.
TGCAGATCTTTCAAGCGACCATTTTGTTTAAGTCATGACTCTTAAATCATCCGTCTGATGATTTTGACTTCAAACAGGTCTCATCTCTATTCCATCCGTCTGATGGAATAAGGCGGTTGCTCATGTGAGAGAGCCAACCTCAATCTGTCCGACATACTAGAATTCAGCTCAGATTTCAAAAATGTACACAAACATTTCTTAAGAAATTCATATGCAATGTTTGAAAAGAACTTATTCTTTTATTAATTTTGATCATTTACAGACATGGGAATTTACATTGGTACAACTCAGCTCTTACGCAATCCTTGAGATGATAAGTGTTTGTAAAACACATCTCTGGGGATAGCTTTCGTAAGCGGTCCGCTATCATCTCATGCGTAGATATGTACCTTATGTCTACCTTCTTGGTCTTATCATAGTCTTTTGCAAATTTGTAGCGGATATCTATGTGTTTGGTCTTACAATGGAATTTCGGATCTTTGACATAGGCTATAGATGCTTGACTGTCGCTGTGTATAGGTACAGCACCTGAGTCACTTGCATTAATTAGCCTGTCTAAGAACTTCCTAAGCCAAACAGCCTCTTGGACTGTGTCACGCCCCGCTTCCCATTGTACTTGGGGCGAGGACGCGACGAAGGTCCGCATGTGCTTAAAACAAGAAGGAGATACTTTTTTTTTCTTTTCTCCCCTCCTTGGTTTAAGCACATTACGCGTCTGTGTGATAACACCCTGCAGGGTCTTGCATGCAGCTCAAACAACACAGATAATTTAATGAATTACAATCTCAAGTCTCAGAAATAGATTACAACAATGAATGAATAAAGGAGGGTCATAGAGCCCATACAAGTTGTGAGAGAATTAACAAAGTACAAATGATACGAAGACACAAATGCTTCTCAGCGACGGTACACTCCGCAGCAGGGCACTTCAGATCAACCTGTTTAGTCTCTAAGCAACCTCCTCTGTGAACCTGTCTAATACCTGACGTATATTTCACAAGACAAGAAATATACGTCAGCGAGGGTCGCTCGGCAAGATTTAGAAAATTATGATAATTGACCCTCGGCAAGGTTTTCAAAATCGATTTCATGACAATGTAAGTGACAAATAGTTAAAGCATGAGTACGTCAAGCATAGTGCAAAAGCGGTGGCATGTAGTGTGTGCAGCAGATAATGTGGCAAGTGTAATGTGTGCAGCAGATAATGTGACAAGTGTCTTGTGTACAGCAGATAATGTGACAAGTGTCTTGTGTACAGCAGATAAAGTGACAAGTGTCTTGTGTACAGCAGATAAAGTGACAAGTGTCTTGTGTACAGCAGATAAAGTGACAAGTGTCTTGTGTACAGCAGATAAAGTGACAAGTGTCTTGTGTACAGCAGATAAAGTGACAACCGTAGTGCATACAACAAATAACATGGCAGTTCTAAGCAGACTGGAATAAAGTAAGACTTGGCAATTTGCAATTTCACGTCCGTGGTTTCTATTCACTCCTAGGGTTCTCGCCTTTAGGTCGTGATGAGAAGGTCGTTCCTCTCACGGGGGCTTACCGTGATTGACACTAACCCACCGCGTCGGGTGGTGCTCTTGAGGAGAGTACCTTTCATACGCCCAGTGGCCGCTCAACCCTAACCCCACCCAAAAGTTTTCCGGAACACGAGCCGGCCTAGTCGTATTACAAGCACGAAGTTTGTCAACTCACATGACGCTCACGAAAGTCACGATTTCGCCGCTTGGGCGCATGACTCACAATTTCACGATTTCAAGTATTCCAATATATTCTATCATTGTGCATTCCCTCAATAACCGTTCAATCAATCAAAAGTGCAAAACATGATGTGTAACATGACGTAGGGTAAACTAGCAGTCTTGATTTATCATTAAAAAGTAGCGATATCAAAAATTGTAAATGTACACTTGCCTATCAGAATATCTCAGGTCAAAGCGATTAAAGCAAGATATGTAAAAAGTGCACTTGCCTGGTTTGACGTTTTCGAGTGTCCGGAAGGTCACGGTTATCTGCGATATCGGATGCATCCATATTAGACTAAGAATTCTTAATTAACTAAAGTAATACTGATTTATCATGGTGTTATACTGATTCTAATAGCATTAACTGTTCACCTATTAAATCTACTATTCATATATTGTCTAAATTTCAACATCACACGGTACTGCCATCTCCTATATGTTTGAATAATTAACCTAAGTTCTTATCTGCTTGAAAGTCAATAATGTAGGGTAAAATATCATTCATTACCGTACCCACTCACTTCCAGTATATACATCTAAATAGAAACTAATTATGACATAAATTAATATATGCACTTATATGCAACTGTCCTCTCGTTTACCCATATACTTATTAATAATATATACATAGAACTAACTCACAAATAATACCTTAAAATCCCCCTTTCTCTCCCGCCCGTCGTCTCTCTTCTCCCTTTCCTCTTGATGCAGGGAGAAACTCTGAGGACCCGGATGGTGCGCAGCTCCGATTGGCGATGGATCCGAGATGAGGGGCTGGCGGTGAGTTTGGCGGAAGGTCGGGGATCGGAAGGGTGGCTTCAGGTTCCGGTGACGTATCAGAGGCGATCGGAGCGATGGCCGGTGGTCGGGGAGCGGCGGAACTCCGGTAGCCTGGGGTGACTCGCGAGAGACCGGCGGCGACGCAGATTCAAGGCTCGACGACGATCGAAGTCGAGACGGCGGCTGCTGCTTGAGATCGGAGGCGGGGTTGATTGGGTCGATCGATGAAGGAGGGGAGGCTGATCGGAGGGCGAGGGTGGCGCTCGGATCTGGGTGCCGGGCGGCGCTGTGAACGGCCGGGAGGCAGGGCAGCGGGGCGGCGACTTGGGAGGAGGTCGGGGAGGAGATTGGGGAGTGGACTGGGCGGTGCGGGTTGGGGTTCGGCATGATGGAGCAAGGAGAAGATAGATGAGGGGCGGCGGCTGCTGTAGATGTTAGGGAGAAGAAAAATATAAAACTAGGGCTTAAATAAAGGCACAGTAGGTTTGCATCCTATAGGAGTATGGTGAGGTTATATAAGAATAGGGTTCATTCCAGGGGTGCACGTGAGAGGGCTATTGGGTTAAGATCTAGGGTTCTATATTTATATTGGGGAAAGAAGGCTGATGTGTTAAGGGTTTGTTTGTATAATGAACAAAAAGGTAGGGTAGTCTGTGCTTGCTTTTAGGGCTTTTACAGTAGCCTATGTTATAAAAAAATGTAGAAATTGGTTGCAGTTGCCTAGGGTCTGTAGACTTTGGTTTATAATATTAAAGGGCAAGTCTATGTTTCAAAGAATCTAGTGTGTGCTTACGGATGGTGTGCGTGAGTGCAACTATGGGGTGTGAGTAAGCTGCTGGGTGCGGCCTAGGTCCAAGAATAGGCTAGGGTTTAATTAGGAAGGAAATTTGAAGAACCATTAATAGTGTTTAATAAGGGTAATCAAGAGAAATAATAACTAATCATATATTTAAATGGGTCCAACAATGGTAAGTTTCATTTGACTTTTTTTTTAAAAAGTTGACATGATTGAAATTTGAATTTGAAAATTTTAGAACTAAGTATAAGAAAAGATATTTTAAAATAATTATAAAAAGTTATTTATCTTAGTAGGTTTAATATAATGATAATAGCTAATTTGCAAAAAGTTAGAAGCTGGTACGGGTACGGGGTCTGATACGTCTAACAACGGATACGAAAGGAATAGCACACGAGAGAATACAGATAGAGTGTATCGATATAAAAAAAACTGGTCGTTACATCCTACACACCTTAAGAACGATTCCGTCCTCGGAATCTTATCGGCTAAGACACGGGGAAAACGTAAGGGTAACTCTTGCATCTCTTCTTCTAACGTATACACGCCCTAAATAAACCTCATGTCATATCCAAATAGTATTTCTAATATTAATATCGACACCAATGTATTACCACCGATAATACTAATAAACGCCAATGCTACTAGTAGTAACCATACACACATTACTAATTACGTATTTACATAACATGTTTTATATAATCTCATCCTACAAATACAATCTAACCAAAATTATACTCGGGTGAATAATAACACTTTACAATTTATACTGATATAGTACCACATGTCACATAAACATTCCACTAATAAAAATACAATCATTCCTTGTCAATTAACATTTTCAATCATACGATCACTTTTACATACCCCATATTACCATATACGCGTAATAATATATATATATATATCACTATATGTATATACATGCACGTAATATCTTACACCATACAGAGATTTATATAAGCCTCACTCCTAGCATTAGGGTCATCGTAATCTACCCACATTAGGATCAAGTCCGTCCTCAGACTTCCTTAAATAGGTCGACATAGGGATTCGTGGGCTTAGACACTAAGGTCATTCTACCCTAGTCATGCATATATTATAATCATACAATCTTCATCCACATGCATATATTTACTCATACATCACACACTTTCAAATTCCTATACATATACATACGTTCATTTTACATACATATACATACTTACCCTACTACACGTCTATCTCGTATCTATATAGGACATATATATACACACCAGTACATACAACCATGGTCGTCCACATAGGGCAAGTATACTATTCCATACATCCACATATACGTAGTCACAAACATACGGCTCTGTATACCTCCTGATATACACATGCTCACACATCTCCCGTAGGGGTAATATCACAATCCTACCATACATAAAACACACTTATTCATACAATATATATACACCTATAACTAACCACATACATATGTACACGAGCACACGCCAACCATACTAACATATAGATCACATAATAAATCTGCACGCACAACTATACGTACCCTATTATCATTATACCTAATATGCATATCACTGTACTAGCATATAACCACAACCATTAACAAGTATGACTAAGGTACATATACTTCTAGTAATTAGCCAATATTAAATCTAATACGCACAGATATTCCTATAGTGATATAACTAATCGCCTGCCTAAGTATAAATACACACTTGCTACTCTATACTCGACTATATACATATATATCTCAAGTTACCGTGCATGCACATACGACACAATAGATCATCACACTATACTAATATATCAAGGGAAAACACAAGTAGACCTAAGTGGTACATAGAGATTCACACGCACTGCCCCCCCCCCACTATCTATACACATGCACAACAACAAAACTACAATCACCGCTAATGGTCCCACTATACTTATATTAAAGCTGACATAAGCACTCATAAGCACCAATGCGAAAACTAATCAATAGTGTTGAATTCAGAGTTGAAAGATGTAATGAATTAATGCTGTGATGGACGGCTCCGGAGGTGGTATGGATAAGCGAGTAGTTTGGTTGGGTGACACAAAATATCTAAGAATAATTAAATAGTTAGGAAGATAAGGATATGTGAGGAAAAAATAACATCGTTGTAATCTATGTAGAATAGCGAGCATACGGTAAAACGTAAAATGTGATCAGTCGAATAATATGTGAAGAGTAATATGGGCATAGTGTCGTAGTGCTCGTTTTGCAAATGAAAAACAGGCTTGTAAAAAGAAAACAGAAAATTTTCTTTTCTTGAAATGTTTGAAGAAAATGATTATAAAACTAACACACAGTATTTTGAAGTTCTATTTAACTTAGGAACATATTTTAAAAGTGTGTATCAATGACCGTTTCAAAATATATTAAAGGAGGTGACATTGGAACTAGAGACTTAGGAATAAGATTTTAAAAAGTTTGTTGCCTGAGGAAAGTAGAGTAGTTAGGTGAAATAGAAGAGCAAAAGATGGATGTGAGGAAATCGTTATAAGATAGTAGTTAAGATCGCATCAAAAGAGTTTCATAATCAGGATTGGGTTTAAGTCGACTGAAGTGTAGAGAATCTAAGTAAAAGTTTTCGAAGAAATTTTAAACTTAGCGAAGAATTCAATAAATGAAGTATCAAAATACTTTTTAGGAGGAGGGGTTCAAGGTTAAAGATGGTGGATCTGGAGAGTTAAAGTGAATCGAGGGCAAGGATCAGGTTTGACGATCGGGACGTAAGGACAACTAAGAGGTGACTCCGTGAATACGCTACGATGGTTTCTTGCGATCATTAATATGGAAGTGCCAATGATTAGGGAAAAGTACAATCGGGGGAACAGTAATCATTGGGTCGACTAATAATTCGAAATCTAAGACATGCTAGGATTTTCTAAAGAACAGGGCTGGGATAGAGTTCAAAGAAGAGTGTTCTTGCGGATTAAGATTGTAATCTTGTCTATATTGTTTAGAGTGTTTTGCATATGCACGACCTGCATGGGCCACCACTAAAACCTGTCACGCCCCGCTTCCCATTGTACTTGGGGCGAGGACGCGACGAAGGTCCGCATGTGCTTAAAACAAGAAGGAGATACTTTTTTTTCTTTTCTCCCCTCCTTGGTTTAAGCACATTACGCGTCTGTGTGATAACACCCTGCAGGGTCTTGCATGCAGCTCAAACAACACAGATAATTTAATGAATTACAATCTCAAGTCTCAGAAATAGATTACAACAATGAATGAATAAAGGAGGGTCATAGAGCCCATACAAGTTGTGAGAGAATTAACAAAGTACAAATGATACGAAGACACAAATGCTTCTCAGCGACGGTACACTCCGCAGCAGGGCACTTCAGATCAACCTGTTTAGTCTCTAAGCAACCTCCTCTGTGAACCTGTCTAATACCTGACGTATATTTCACAAGACAAGAAATATACGTCAGCGAGGGTCGCTCGGCAAGATTTAGAAAATTATGATAATTGACCCTCGGTAAGGTTTTCAAAATCGATTTCATGACAATGTAAGTGACAAATAGTTAAAGCATGAGTACGTCAAGCATAGTGCAAAAGCGGTGGCATGTAGTGTGTGCAGCAGATAATGTGGCAAGTGTAATGTGTGCAGCAGATAATGTGACAAGTGTCTTGTGTACAGCAGATAATGTGACAAGTGTCTTGTGTACAGCAGATAAAGTGACAAGTGTCTTGTGTACAGCAGATAAAGTGACAACCGTAGTGCATACAACAAATAACATGGCAGTTCTAAGCAGACTGGAATAAAGTAAGACTTGGCAATTTGCAATTTCACGTCCGTGGTTTCTATTCACTCCTAGGGTTCTCGCCTTTAGGTCGTGATGAGAAGGTCGTTCCTCTCACGGGGGCTTACCGTGATTGACACTAACCCACCGCGTCGGGTGGTGCTCTTGAGGAGAGTACCTTTCATACGCCCAGTGGCCGCTCAACCCTAACCCCACCCAAAAGTTTTCCAGAACACGAGCCGGCCTAGTCGTATTACAAGCACGAAGTTTGTCAACTCACATGACGCTCACGAAAGTCACGATTTCGCCGCTTGGGCGCATGACTCACAATTTCACGATTTCAAGTATTCCAATATATTCTATCATTGTGCATTCCCTCAATAACCGTTCAATCAATCAAAAGTGCAAAACATGATGTGTAACATGACGTAGGGTAAACTAGCAGTCTTGATTTATCATTAAAAAGTAGCGATATCAAAAATTGTAAATGTACACTTGCCTATCAGAATATCTCAGGTCAAAGCGATTAAAGCAAGATATGTAAAAAGTGCACTTGCCTGGTTTGACGTTTTCGAGTGTCCGGAAGGTCACGGTTATCTGCGATATCGGATGCATCCATATTAGACTAAGAATTCTTAATTAACTAAAGTAATACTGATTTATCATGGTGTTATACTGATTCTAATAGCATTAACTGTTCACCTATTAAATCTACTATTCATATATTGTCTAAATTTCAACATCACACGGTACTGCCATCTCCTATATGTTTGAATAATTAACCTAAGTTCTTATCTGCTTGAAAGTCAATAATGTAGGGTAAAATATCATTCATTACCGTACCCACTCACTTCCAGTATATACATCTAAATAGAAACTAATTATGACATAAATTAATATATGCACTTATATGCAACTGTCCTCTCGTTTACCCATATACTTATTAATAATATATACATAGAACTAACTCACAAATAATACCTTAAAATCCCCCTTTCTCTCCCGCCCGTCGTCTCTCTTCTCCCTTTCCTCTTGATGCATGGAGAAACTCCGAGGACCCGGATGGTGCGCAGCTCCGATTGGCGATGGATCCGAGATGAGGGGCTGGCGGTGAGTTTGGCGGAAGGTCGGGGATCGGAAGGGTGGCTTCGGGTTCCGGTGACGTATCAGAGGCGATCGGAGCGTTGGCCGGTGGTCGGGGAGCGGTGGAACTCCGGTAGCCTGGGGTGACTCGCGAGAGACCGGCGGCGACGCAGATTCAAGGCTCGACGACGATCGAAGTCGAGACGGCGGCTGCTGCTTGAGATCGGAGGCGGGGTTGATTGGGTCGATCGATGAAGGAGGGGAGGCTGATCGGAGGGCGAGGGTGGCGCTCGGATCTGGGTGCCGGGCGGCGCTGTGAACGGCCGGGAGGCAGGGCAGCGGGGCGGCGACTTGGGAGGAGGTCGGGGAGGAGATTGGGGAGTGGACTGGGCGGTGCGGGTTGGGGTTCGGCGTGATGGAGCAAGGAGAAGATAGATGAGGGGCGGCGGCTGCTGTAGATGTTAGGGAGAAGAAAAATATAAAACTAGGGCTTAAATAAAGGCACAGTAGGTTTGCATCCTATAGGAGTAGGGTGAGGTTATATAAGAATAGGGTTCATTCCAGGGGTGCACGTGAGAGGGCTATTGGGTTAAGATCTAGGGTTCTATATTTATATTGGGGAAAGAAGGCTGATGTGTTAAGGGTTTGTTTGTATAATGAACAAAAAGGTAGGGTAGTCTGTGCTTGCTTTTAGGGCTTTTACAGTAGCCTGTGTTATAAAAATATGTAGAAATTGGTTGCAGTTGCCTAGGGTCTGTAGACTTTGGTTTATAATATTAAAGGGCAAGTCTATGTTTCAAAGAATCTAGTGTGTGCTTACGGATGGTGTGCGTGAGTGCAACTATGGGGTGTGAGTAAGCTGCTGGGTGCGTCCTAGGTCCAAGAATAGGCTAGGGTTTAATTAGGAAGGAAATTTGAAGAACCATTAATAGTGTTTAATAAGGGTAATCAAGAGAAATAATAGCTAATCATATATTTAAATGGGTCCAACAATGGTAAGTTTCATTTGACTTTTTTTTTAAAAGTTGACATGATTGAAATTTGAATTTGAAAATTTTAGAACTAAGTATAAGAAAAGATATTTTAAAATAATTATAAAAAGGGATTTATCTTAGTAGGTTTAATATAATGATAATAGCTAATTTGCAAAAAGTTAGAAGCTGGTACGGGTACGGGGTCTGATACGTCTAACAACGGATACGAAAGGAATAGCACACGAGAGAATACAGATAGAGTGTATCGATAAAAAAAACTGGTCGTTACAGACTGCCATGCTAAATGCTACAAACTCGGCTTCCATGGTTGAAAGTGCGATGCAGGATTGTTTCTTGCTACTCCAGGATATTGCACCAGATCCGAGTAGAAAAACATATCCTGAGGTCGATCTTCGCTCATCGAGATCACCCGCCCAATCAGCATCAGTGTAGCCTTCGAGCCTCAAGGCATCTCCTTGATAGCATAAAGCAAAGTCTGCAGTTCCTTTGAGATACCGCATTATCCTCTTAACCGCTTTCCAGTGTACTTGCCCTGGGTTGGATTGGTAACGACTTACCATTCCAACGGCAAAACAGATGTCTGGTCTTATACACATCATAGCGTACATTAGACTACCAACTGCACTGGAATATGGAACTTTTTCCATAATCTCCTTCTCTTTTTGGTTCTTCGGACATGATTTCAGACATAAATTGTCGCACTTGCTTATTGGAGTATCAATGGACTTGCAGTCCTGCATATTAAAACGTTCTAGAACCTTCTTTATATAAGTCTCCTGTGAAAGATAAAAAAATTTCTTTGAACGATTCCTTGAAATCTTAACTCCAAGGATATATGCGGCTTCTCCCATGTCTTTCATCTCAAAAACTGATGAAAGCCAAGCCTTGATATCCATCACAAAGCCCTTGTCATTTCCGGCTATTAAAATGTCATCTACATATAGAGACATAATAACATACTTGTTCTTATCCCTCTTGATATATACACAGTTATCTTCATTAAGCATGGAAAATCCATTTGATAAGACAACCTCTTGAAATCGTATATACCATTGCCTCGAGGATTGTTTAAGACCATATATGGATTTAAGAAGTTTACAAACCTTATGTTCGTTTCCTTCTTTTACAAACCCTGTTGGTTGTTCCATATAGATCTCCTCGTCCAATTCTCCATTGAGAAAGGCAGTCTTTACATCCATTTGATGTAATTCTAGGTCTAAGCAAGCTACCATTGCCAGAATCAGGCGAATTGAGGTAAAACGAACAACATGTGAGAAGGTCTCTTCGTAATCTATCCATTCCTGTTGTGTAAAACCTTTCGCGACAAGGCGAGCTTTATATCTGTCAATAGAGCCATCAGCCTTATGCTTGATCTTGAGAACCCATTTGTTCCCAATAGCTCTACGTCCTCTGGGTAAGTCAACTAAGTCCCAGACTTGGTTAACTTTCATGGATTCTAACTCCTCTTGCATCGCTTCCATCCATTTGTCTTTAGCAGGGCAAGATACGGCCTGTTTGAAAGTAGCAGGCTCGTCATCTTCTTGTAGTAAAGTCATAAAGGTTTGCGGAAATTCATCCTCAAATCTTAGAGGAGCCAACCTTGTACGACTACTACGTCGTATTTGAGATTCTTCAAGTCCTTGTTGACTTGAGTTTTGATCAATTCTAATATCACTCCCACTTGGAATTTCGTTAGAATTGCTCCCACTTGGATCATTATTCCCGTATGGAATAGGATAATCGTCATTCGTATAATCCATTGGTGAAGGTTGAAATGTATTTTCATTTTCACCAAGAATTCTCCCACTCGAATGAGGTAATCCTTCTTGATCATAAATCTCAAATAGAGATAAGTCCTGACTTATCTCGCCCTGTCTTGGAAACTCGTTTTCCAAGAAAGTGACATCCCTCGATTCAAACTCAATTAGCCCACCATTGTCTTCCTGGCTAACAAAAACATAACCTTTGGAGTTTTCTGCGTATCGTATAAAGATACATTTCCTTCCCCTTGGCCCAAGTTTGCCATACTTATGGGAGGAAATATGTGCGTAGGATGCACAACCCCAAGGTTTTAAAATGTTTAAGTCAGGAGACCTTTGGTTCCACAACTCATAAGGAGTGGAGCTAACTGATTTCGAGGGCACGCGGTTTAAAATGAAAGCGGCCGTCAATAATGCATCACCCCAAAAGGTGATTGGCAAGTTAGCTTGTGCCATCATTGAACGGACCATTTCCATTAAAGTCCTATTTCTCCTTTCTGCAACACCGTTTTGTTGAGGAGTATAAGGCATGGTTACCTGATGTACTATGCCTTTTTCATCACAAAGTTCCTTAAAACTTATTGATTGATATTCACCGCCCCTATCGGTTCGCAAAACCTTAATCTTGCGATCTAATTGATTCTCCACTAAACTCATATAGTTTTTACAGCAAGCCAAATCTTCACTTTTGTGGGATATCAAGTAGATATGTCCGAATCGGGTGAAATCATCAATAAAAGTGATGAAATAGGACTTTCAGCGTCTTGTCTTGACATTCATCGGACCACATATGTCCGAATGGATAAGCTGTAATGGAACCTCGGCCCTTGTGCCGGTTCCAAACGGCTTGCGACAAGATTTCCCCACAAGGCAATGTTCGCAGGTCGACATTTCAACCTTTGAAACATTGGATAGAAGGCCACGTTTGACAAGTCTATCCATACGCGTTGGTCCAATATGACCAAGCCTTGCGTGCCAACAAATCACATCAGACTCATAAGTCTTAGAATTTGCAATAAGGAAATTTTCATTACATGAGGAATCATACATTGTACTCATTACAATAAATCCTTTAAATACAAACCCAGTACCAATAAGAGTATTATTACAACTTAAGTCCACATTACAATCATGAAAAAACCAGTTATAGCCAAGACCCATTAATACGACCACAGAAATTATATTCCTTCGAATATCTGGAGCAAAGAGGACATCATGAAGTAGGAGAGTGCGGCCGTTGTCCAAGACTAGCTTGCAAGTCCCAACGCCTTTCACTTCAACACGTGTGTTGTTTCCTACATAGATCCACTTCGTTCCTTGGGGTATCCGGTGATACTCCACGAAGGACCGTCTGTCCCTTGCTATGTGGTCGGTGGCACCTGAATCAATTATCCAAAATGGATTAGATTCCACAAGAAATATTGAACTAGAAACACATATATAACTAGTATATTTACAAGTTACCTCGTCACTTCCACTCGTACATGAACGAGCATAGTGACCGAGCTTGTTGCACTTGAAGCACTTGATCCTCTTCAAGTCTTTCTTCTTGTGCCATTTCTTGTGTCCACCCTTAAGTTTGGGTTTCTTGGTAGACTCAGGTTGCTTATTACGTTCATTAGTGAACTTCGAACGATTTTTCCGTTTCTTTCCCCCGTGTGAGGAACTAGCAACCATGTGCACTTCTGCACTTGGCTTAGCAGCCGCAAGCCGCTCTTCCTCTAATTCGAGGTGCTTGGAAACATCGCTGAAGGTCTCGATGCTCTCATTGTGTGTGAGATGCATCTTCATTTGGTCCCACCCATTTGGTAGGGAACGTATGACTGCTTGGATTTGTTGCTCATCAGTGAGCACATGACCTGCGTCCTTTAACTCCGAGATAAGGTTCGCCATATGTCGCAGATGTTTCCCCATGGAATGATCTGGACGTTTCTTATATGTATCGAACTTTATAGTTAAGCCGTGAAGTTTGGACACCGATGTGCCACCGAACTTCTCTTCTAGCTTGGACCATATGTCCATGACTAGGTCATGTTCTCGAAAGATGCGCATTATGTCATCAGCCATACTGCTTAATAACGTAATGCGCGCTATCTTATTCTTCCGAGACCAAGCATCAAAAGCTTCCTTGTCTCGTCGGTGTTAGGCCGTAGTGCCCAATGTTGAATATTGGACTCCCCGGATTTGGTTTTGGATGATGAGCAAACATAAATAATTCATGAACTAACAATTTGTGAGCGCAGTATTGGAGATCGTCGCCAAATTCACGTAAACAATCAAAGCGACATCTCAACACTTCCTAAAGCTCGTATTCATGCATAAAGCTTCGTTGAAGCTCTTGCGCCGTTCTGGAAGTTATGAAGATTCAATCGAAGCTCTCAAAGACCACTCTTTAAGGTTTTATTTATAGTCTTTTAGTTTCGATTGATAGAATGTTAAGCCTTGAGTATATCTTACGTTTCTATCTTCATTACGCTCATTTCGTAGCTCTAGGATCCTTGCACAAGTTCATTCTAACTTCCTCGAAGCATCGCGCTTCGATTCGGACTTTATTGTGCATGTTAGTTGGTACAAGAACAAGTACTGACCGACTAGATGGTGATCTAGTCGGTCGGCAACTGTTCTTGGACCGACTAGTTTGATTCCTTAATTTCTTGGACTTTACTGTTTACAGTTAGTCGGTCTATGTTGACTCACCGACCGACTAGTTTGTAAACTAGTTGGTCAGTGATGCTTCTTTGACCGACTAGTTGTGACTTACTGTTCATACTAAATTTCTCCTAAGCTACTGTTTACCGTTAGTCGGTCTAAGAACGTTTGGTGACCGACTAGTTGACATTCTAGTCGGTCAACTTTTGTTCTTGGACCGACTAAGTCAACTTGCTTTCAGACTATTTCATTTTGCCTCTTAGTCGGTCTACGTTCACTGACTGACCGACTAGTTGTGAAACTAGTCGGTCAGAAAGTCTTCTTGGACCGACTAGATTTCTAGGTCTGAAATTCTATCTCTTCTCAGATCTTCTCTTAGTCGGTCCACGTTGTTTGTCTGACCGACTAGTTGATGAACTAGTCGGTCAGTGATTGTTCTTTGACCGACTAATTCTCCCAGATTTCTATCCGTTGGAGAATGACCTAACTTGTGTTTTTGGGTTCCTATAAATACGAACCTAGGTCATTCCTATCTAGGTTAGAGTTGCCATTAAGAGATTCATTGAGATCAAAAGAGATAGCCATTCTCACTCAAATCAAAAGCTCTCTTCCTCACAAGAAACCCATTCTCTCTCATTTCTAGATCTAGAATCCATCTAGAGAGAAGCTTGTTCTTGGTGAGCTCTTCAAGCTATTGCTTGATTCAAGTCTCCAAATCTTCCCTAGGCACCCATTGCTGGTCATTTCCTTGGTGCTAGGTATTGGTGACTTCATCTTCCTCAAATCCTTCATTTCACCTATTGGGTAAGAAAAACTCAAGGTATAGGATTTTGTGGTAAGATTGTTTATTTCATATTAAACTCTTTAATATTGCTTTGTGATTCTCTCGGTTGTGAGAGAAGGTTGTGATCCCGGGTTGTGGGATTCATGTTTGCTATTGCATGTATGATTTGATCTTGTGAAGATTTTTCACAAGATATTCATAGTGGAAATCTTGAGTTAGGGTTTCTAACTCAAGTATCCGGAGGGGATCCGGGTGGTTGGGACGTAGGATCACCGGGAACAAGTCGGGGAGACTTGGGTGGATCCGAACCCATTAACATCGTTTGTTAGCATTGTTTATTTTGTGTTGTCATTCAATTTAAGCTTCCGCAAATTGATTTGGTAGTTGTTTGCACTTTAATTTGGAATTATACTCCTTATTATTTTAAAGTACTATTCACCCCCCCCCCCCTCTAGTACTTGTGCAGTAGCTTGTAGGGCATTACATTTGGTATCAAATCAAGATACTTAGCTATATCTACCAACGACAACAAGACCGTGCGTCCACCTTCCAACTATGACACCTTCAGGAACCATGAAGGAGCATCTTCGGTGATGGAGGGACATTCCTCTACGAGGCCTCCATTCTTCAACGGTACCAACTACGGGTACTGGAAATGCCGGATGGAAACCTTCCTCCGGAAGGCGTCTCTATGGAGGACCACAATGAAGGAATACATCGAGCCCGAAGAAGAAGACTTTGAGAAATGGACTACCGCGGAGATCGCCGCGGAGGTAAGCAATGCCAAGGCAATGAACGCCTTGCAATGCGCATTGGAGACCGAGGACTTCAATAAGATATGCACATGTAAGAGTGCATATCAAATTTGGAACTCTCTCCTCATACTACATGAAAGGACGAGTAGGGTAAGAGACTCTAAACTCGTAGTCGTAAACAAAGATTACGAAATGTTTCATATGCAACAGGGCGAGAAGATGAAGGAATATTACGCTCGTTTCGTTGACATAATAAACGAGTTAGAGGCCCTCGGCAAGTCCTACACTCAAAAGGAGAAGTGCTCAAAGCTTATTGAAGGACTTCCTTCTTCTTGGGAGAAACGTACCTTCGCCATCGAGGAAGGTAATGACATGAATAAGTACACCGTAGTTCAACTAATGGGTACTTTAATGTCGTACGAGGTACGCAAGGATAGCAAGCTCAAATTGCAAGAAAATATGAAGTCTTACCTAAAGCAAGACGAGCCAAAGAAGAAGGCTATTGCTTTCAAAGCCGCTCCATCCACATCCACATCAACCGATGATGAAGAATCGGAAAACGAGTTGGACTTGGAATCCATGGCACTCATGGCCAAGAAGTTCAACCGTTTCTTCCGAAAAGGTAACTATAAGAACAAAGCTAAATTTGGTTCTACTAACGCCTCTTCCTCTCCTTTGTGTTTCAAGTGCAATAAGCCAGGACACATGAAAGCGGAGTGTCCTCTCAACAAGCAAAAGGAGAAGTGGAAAGCGCCAAAGTTCGACAAGTCGAAGAAGTACAAAAAGGGGTACAAAAAGGGGCTTGTCGGAGCAACATTCACCGACTCCGAGGATTCCTCAAGCGGAGAGTCGGACGATTAGCAAGTGGAGCAAGCGCACATGTGCTTCATGGCAAGAGAGGAGAATGATCAAGGATCCTCCTCTTCCGATGATAGTAATGACGAAAGCGATGAGGTAACAATGGATGATCTTAGGGATGCTAACACTCAACTATGGTCAAAATACACTAAATTAGTAAATAGATATACTAAAGTAAAAGATGACCTAGCTAGCATTCAAACCTCGCCTAAGACTATCATTACCAACAACGACACCGTTGTTGAAGAGTTAAGAAATGAGATTGTTAATCTCAAATCTAAACTTGAACATGCTAGCATTGAGGATGCGGAAGAACATAAGATATCGGATTTAACTTCTCAAAACTTGACTTTGAGTATTGAGAACGAGAATCTTAAATCTCGTGTTTATGTGCTCACATCGCAAATATCCACTTTGGATGCTTCTTTGCGTTCTCTCAAAGAGAAATATGAGAACACATTGGGCCGAATCAACGAATTCAACAAGGGTAAGGGCCATTTGGATAATATCCTAAAAGATTTACTTCCGGCCAAACACCACATTGGCTTGGGGTATATGATGGGAAATTCATCCAAGTCGGTCACTACTTTTGTTAGGCCAACTTCCGAAGCCTCTACGAGTGGGAGCAAACACTCTATTGGGAGTTCATCTTCCAATGGTGCTTCCACCTCGTCCACACCCTCTTTCGGAAAGAAACCCACTTTGGGTAGACCTCCAAAGAAGGGGCATGCTTATATGTACACCAATACCATGCCACGTAGGAACACACGTCCTACTCCACCGTCTCACACATATGATGATTTTTATGCAACACATTCTCGGGCACGTGCACACCATGTGAGACACCCTCACGCACGTGTTCCCACACATGCATATGTAGACCCACCTCATCATATGAATAATTCTCGTCGTGCACCATTCCATCATGTCCCGTATGCCTATCCACAACATGCATCACGTAGAAATCAACGTCGCATGCATGCACCCAATAGGATGAGGGCTCCCAAAATTTTCACTATTTGGAACCCAAAGGACACAAGCATGGACGAAAAACAAATGTATATGAATGCTTATTTTTCGGATGTTGTGCATAGTAGGAATTATGTGGGGAAGTCTAAGTCCAATTGGACTTGGCTTCCAAAGGTCTAACCTTTGAGGACCCAATGACCTTGGGTACCATGATATGAAATTTTCTATCTTTAGGTACTCAAGGAAAAGAAAAAGAAAAGGAGCAACAAATTTAAATTTTGCTCCAAAGGGAATTGGATACTCGATAGCGGGTGCTCCAAACATATGACGGGTGACGCTCGATTGCTCTCCGGAGTGGTTCACATTGCGAATGGAAACCGCGTCGTATTTGGAGGCAACGAGAGTGGAACCATCATAGGTGTTGGTAAAGTCGGTAACCCTTCTAAACCATTAATTAGTGATGTTTATCTTGTTAGTGGTTTAAATCATAATCTTATTTCAATAAGCCAACTTTGTGACAAAGGTTACAAAGTTAGCTTTGCGAAAGGATTGTGTCATATTTTAAGAAAGGATAATGAAAAATTATTATTTTCCGGAACTCGTCGTAAAGACATTTATATTTTGGATCTTCCTAAGTCATATGAACAATGTCTCGTTGCCAACACAAGTGAACAACACTTATGGCATCGACGCTTTGGACATGTGAACTTTGGAACACTATATAAGCTTTCAAAATTGAATTCTATTAAAGGTTTTCCGAAGCTTGTTTTTGAAAAGAAAAGTTTTTGTGATTGTTGTCAACGCGGCAAGCTTCCTAAATCTTCATTTAAACCTAAGAAAAGCATTTCTACTAAACGGCCACTAGAGCTATTACATCTAGACTTATTTGGGCCAACTAGAGTTGCTTCCTTAGGAAATGCAAGGTATGGACTTGTCATCGTAGATGACTATTCAAGATTTACATGGGTATTTTTCTTATGTAATAAAAATGAAGCTTTTGAAAACTTCACAATTTTTGTTAAGAAAGTACAAAATCTCTTAGGAACCACCATTGTCACTATTCGTAGTGATCATGGAGGTGAATTTGAGAATGAGTCTTTTGAGACATTTTGTGATGAAGTTGGTATTTCACACACCTTCTCTTTCCCTCGTGCACCTCCTCAAAATGGTGTAGTTGAGAGAAAGAATAGGACGCTAGTGGAGTGTGCTCGCACTATGCTTGATGATAGCCAACTTGGCCATCAATTTTGGGCGGAAGCGGTACACACCGCTTGCTATGTGTTTAATAGAATACTTTTGAGGCCCGGCACTAAACAAACTTGTTATGAATTGTTGTTTGGTAGGTTGCCTCAAGTTAAACATTTTCGTGTTTTTGGTTCGAAATGTTTTATTAAGAACACATATGGTAGTTTGGACAAATTCGATCCAAGATCCGATGAGGGGATTTTTGTCGGATATTCTTCGCGTAGCAAAGCCTACCGGATATTCAACAAACGAACCTCAACGATCGAGGAGCCGCTTCATGTCTCATTTAATGAAGGATTTGTTCCAACTAGAATTTCAAATGATAATGATTATATGGATGTTTTATGTGATTCGTTTGATAATTCTAAGTCTAATGATTCTATTGATTCTATTGAGACTAACCCAACTAATGAAGTCGTTGAGAATGTTCCAAGTGATCAAGGTATTCCCAAACGGCTTCATACCGTTCGTGACCATCCTCATGAGCAAGTCATTGGCAATATCTATGATAGTGTCAAGACGAGATCGCAAGTGAACTACTTCGCTCATTGTGCCTTTGCCTCCTCGATAGAGCCAAAGAATATTAATGAAGCATGCGAAGATAGCGCTTGGATCTTAGCCATGGAGGAGGAGCTCATTCAATTCGAGAGAAATGAAGTTTGGGAGCTTGTTCCTTTGCCATCAAAGAACCACACCGTCATAGGGACAAAGTGGATCTTCAAGAACAAAACCGACGAAAACCAAGTCGTCGTCCGGAACAAAGCTCGGTTAGTAGCTCAAGGCTATCGACAAGAGGAAGGTATCGATTTCGAAGAATCCTTCGCTCCGGTAGCTAGATTAGAATCAATTAGATTACTTTTGTCTTTTGCATGCCATAAGAATTTTTAAATTATTTCAAATGGATGTTAAAAGTGCATTTTTAAACGGAGATGTCGTTGAGGAAGTTTACGTTTCTCAACCTCCGGGCTTCATAAATGAAAAATTTCCAAATCACGTTTTTAAACTAAAGAAAGCTCTTTATGGTTTGAGACAAGCTCCTCGAGCTTGGTATGATCGCCTAAAGAATTTTCTTTTGGATTTGAATTTTAAAATGGGCGAAGCCGATTCTACACTTTTTATTAAGCATGCGAATAATGATATTTTATTAGTTCAAATTTATGTTGATGATATCATTTTCGGTGCTACTAACTTTGCTCTTTGCGAAGAGTTTTCTAATGTTATGAAGGAACAATTTGAGATGAGCCACATGGGCGAACTCAAATATTTCTTAGGTCTCCAAATTCGCCAATTGAATGATGCAATCTTCATCCACCAAACGAAGTACACGGTGGAGTTGCTAAAGCGATTTGGAATGGAGAATGCCTCCGGGAAAAAGACTCATATGAGCACTACAACGCATCTTGATAAAGATACGGGCGGAAAAGATGTAGACATTCGTCTATATCGAGGTATGATAGGTAGCTTACTTTATCTTACCGCGAGTAGGCCCGATATTATGTTTGCCGTATGTATATGTGCTCGTTATCAGTCTCAACCTAAGGATTCTCACTTAGTAGTGGTTAAACGTATTTTTCGCTATCTAAGTTACACTTTAGATTTTGGATTACTTTATCCGAAATCTAGCACATATGAGTTAGTCTCATATAGTGACGCTGATTATGCGGGATGCAAATCCGACAGGAAAAGTACTAGTGGCACTTGCCATTTTCTAGGAAATTCTCTTGTCTCTTGGTTTTCCAAGAAGCAAAATTCGGTATCACTTTCAACCACCGAGGCGGAATACATTGCCACCGGTGCCGCTTGTGCCCAGGTTCTTTGGATGAGACGCACATTGAAGGATTTTGGTATTCATTGTGATACTAGCCCTATCATGGTGGATAACCAAAGTGCTATTTGTCTTTCAAAGAATCCGGTGCACCATTCCCGATCGAAACACATAGATGTCCGACACCATTTCTTAGATGATCATGTTGCTAAAAAGGACATCATATTAGTGTACGTTGAAACCCAAAAGCAAATCGCCGATATTTTCACGAAACCCCTAAAGGAGGACTCCTTTGTGCGGTTGCGTCGAGAATTGGGGATTATGGGTGAATCCGAGATATAGGATTCATATTTCATTCAAATATCTTGCATGCTATTATATTTCGTGATATTTCATGCATGCTAGATTTATTGAATTTTTGGGAATTTTATGTGATTTGTTCGAATTTATTGCTCGAATTCGTATTTCAATGTCGTATTTAAGATTTCGACGTTTTATGGGGTAATTTAGATGACTAATGAGAGAGTTAAGATGTTTCATCCAAGTGGTTTGTGAAGAGAAATCAATTATCAATTTTTGGACTCTTCTAGTCGGTTTCAGTTCACTTGTCAACCGACTAGATGCTCATCTAGTCGGTCAGCAAGTGAACTCAGACCGACTAGATCAAGCCTATATCTAACTCCTATCATTTTCTTTCTTTAGTCGGTCACAGTACACTTACCGACCGACTAGATTGAAAACTAGTCTGTCAGTGAATATACTGCGACCGACTAATTCTTGCCCTAGAAATTCATCTGTGCCTCTGTTTCGACTTAGTCGGTTCAAGCTCATTGACCGACCGACTAGATCGTAATCTAGTCGGTCAGTGCTTGACCTGTGACCGACTAAGTGTGTTAGGGCATTTATGTCTTTTCCAGATCTCGACCGACTTAAACTCTATTTCCTTTGACTAAAAGTCATTTTAGTCGGTCTCTCTCTTCAGCTCAAGCCCGCAAAAACCCTCTCCCCTCTCGAGACCCTTCGTCTTCCGGCCATCTCTCCGGCCATCGCCGCCGTCCGCCGCCGTCGACTCCTCCTCCTAGGTAAAACCCTTTCTCCTAGGTGTCGATTTCCTTCCCTAGGGTTGTTTTATATCGCATCTAGGGTTCTAGCTCCTAGGGTTTCAATTTTAACCTAGGGCTTGTGTATTTCGGTTTTCCTCTCTTATGGCTTGTGATCTCTAGGGTTTGTGTAGCTAGGGTGTTTGATATTATCGTCGTTTGTGTTGCTTGTGCTCGTCGTGCCACGACCATGGCAAAGACAAGAATTCCTATCGCCTCTTCTGGGGCTTCTCCTATGTCCGTAGGGCCTTCCGACCCTAGGAATCCCCCTAAGCCTAAACGTCGTGCCAAGTCTACTCAAGCTTCCCCTTCTTCGCCTCCTCTGAAGAAACAGAGGACGGCGACGGTTAAACCCCGAAAATCTAAGACCAAGAAGCCCATACTCCAGTCACCCTCTACTCCTCCCGATTCCGATACTGAGTTTATCCCTGAGGATGAGCCTAGCCATAGGGAACCCACTCCGCCACTCCGTTCTAGGACTCGCCAGCCAAAGGGAAAGGGCCCAATGCCAACGGGGGGTGTTGACATATCGTTGTGTCGCGATGACCCTATGTGTCTCGCGGCCTACAACCGTATTGAACACTGCCCGATGCTATTGGAGCACTACGTCCAGTTTTCTGATTTCCTTGGCTTAGCCGATCTCATGTCCTATAGTGGTCTCCTTGATTATCTTCGATACGATGCCAAGGCCAACCCCAAACCATATCCTCGCCTCGTGAAATTGTTCTATGCCAACCGTGTTCGAGGCCAGTACGATGCCAGCCACTCCATTGAGACAACTGTCTTGGGAACTCCTATAGTTCTCACGGCAGAAATCTTGGGGGAGATTCTTGGTTGTTCGTCGTGTGGTCTCCTCCCTTCGGACATTTCCGTCGACGATATCTCCTCCTTGGATCAGTCTGTTCTTTCTGAGATCTTCCAGGTTATCCCCTCCGCATTCATTGGTGTTCCTTCGAAATCTTTTAAGCCGAATGCGTGGGTCCTTAACCTGATTTTGAAGTCATGTCTTCTCCCTAAATATGGATCCTCTTCACTTCCCTCCCAGCCATTTTTGAAGCTTATATACGCTCTTTTCTTGGGGTGCGAGATTAATTGGGCTCGCGTGATACTCGATAAGATGGACTCTTTCGAGTGTATACGCAAGACCAATAAATCTGCGCACATTCCATACCCTTGCCTGTTGAATCTTGTATTTCGACATTTCCGAGTCCCCCTCCCTCCTGATGATGAGCGTCCTTTGGGTACTCCTCTGAACGCGACGGCCGTGAAGAAATCTCTAGCGGCGCTTCGTCACGTGCAGAGGTCTACCACATCTGCTTCTCAGGCGACTCCCTCTGGTGCTGCAGCCTCCACTCGTCCTGCTACTTTGGATGATGTCGTACGGATACTTCGTCGGCACGAGTCTCGCTTGGCTCGTACCGAGGAGGTAGTTTGCCGTATGGCAAGTACGATGGGGATTGAGCTTCCTCCTTCGGTGTCTGAGGCCGAGGAGATGGACGATGAGGAGCTTGACGAGCTTGTCACTTCCTTGGCTCGTGGTGCTGCTGTTGCTGCTACCTCTTCTGCCCCTGGTGTTGGCACCTCCTCCAGTGCACCAGAGACTTCTGCACCAGTTGTTCAGACTTCTGAGCCTGCTGCTACTCCTGCTGGCGAGCCTGCTCATGTATCTCCTGCTGCTGTTGACATCACTGCTGCTGCTTCTGTCGAGACCCATGCTGTTGTTGAGCCTGTTGCTGAGATCTCCACTCCTGCCCCGACGATCCCGTCTGTTGAGACTCCTCTCCTCCCTGCAGAGCCTGAGTCCACTCTGTCGACTGGACCCACAGACACTGCAGATCCAGCCTCTTCCTCGTGATCGTCTGTTCCGAGGACTCTCCACTACGCTTTGGATGATATATCTTAGTGAGAGCATTTTGGGTTAGGATGGGGTTGAGAGATGTTTTGATGTATTTTTGTACTTTCTGGATGTCGGTGTTGGATATTTTGATATGATGCATATGTTGTATTTATGTTGGATGTCAATGATGTATGATGTATTTCTTTTTGACGATGTGTAGCACTTGATGTGATGTACTTCTTATATTGGATATCTTTTTGGATGTACTCATCATGTTATCATTTCTATATATACATCGATGTTCATGTTGTGATATTTACTTCGTCGTGCACATTAATTCTCTTTAAATATCCATGCAATGTGATTTCGTCGCTCGATGCTTAAATGCTTGGTTAAATAGATTATATTTCTATAAATATATAGAATTGTTTTTCATGCACAAATTTAACCAAGAATATTGAATATTGGAGAGTATGTTTCTTTATTCAAGAAATGAATAAACATTTGGTATTTTTGATGATTTTGATTATCGTTGATTTTTATTGATAATGGAAAATTTGGCACACCTTGTTTTGATTTCCACACTTTTCCCTTGGTGTCAATTTGGTCCATTGTCTTTGTCTACGACTCCCGATGTTGGATTTTACATTTCCTAATTGTTGTCGTTGTATGCCCCCCATTTTTGGGATAATGCCAAAGGGGGAGAGATAATGATAATAAATAGGTCAAATGAAAAATTAACTCATTTTTCCAAGAATCTAATTTGACGTGTTAGATTCAGGGGGAGTTAAGATATATATAAGGATTTTCAAAATCCGATATTTCAAAAATCGATTCTCTTTATTTATCTTACTCGTCTGCTTGATGCAATTCATATATATTCATTTTGGAATTAACATGTCATCAATGCAGGGGGAGTAAGTATTTTACATTTGAATTATTTTTTTTGATTATTATTTATGTTGGTTTGTCATCACCAAAAAGGGGGAGAATGTTGAATATTGGACTCCCCGGATTTGGTTTTGGATGATGAGCAAACATAAATAATTCATGAACTAACAATTTGTGAGCGCAGTATTGGAGATCGTCGCCAAATTCACGTAAACAATCAAAGCGACATCTCAACACTTCCTAAAGCTCGTATTCATGCCTAAAGCTTCGTTGAAGCTCTTGCGCCGTTCTGGAAGTTATGAAGATTCAATCGAAGCTCTCAAAGACCACTCTTTAAGGTTTTATTTATAGTCTTTTAGTTTCGATTGATAGAATGTTAAGCCTTGAGTATATCTTACGTTTCTATCTTCATTACGCTCATTTCGTAGCTCTAGGATCCTTGCACAAGTTCATTCTAACTTCCTCGAAGCATCGCGCTTCGATTCGGACTTTATTGTGCATGTTAGTTGGTACAAGAACAAGTACTGACCGACTAGATGGTGATCTAGTCGGTCGACAACTGTTCTTGGACCGACTAGTTTGATTCCTTAATTTCTTGGACTTTACTGTTTACAGTTAGTCGGTCTATGTTGACTCACCGACCGACTAGTTTGTAAACTAGTCGGTCAGTGATGCTTCTTTGACCGACTAGTTGTGACTTACTGTTCATACTAAATTTCTCCTAAGCTACTGTTTACCGTTAGTCGGTCTAAGAACGTTTGGTGACCGACTAGTTGACATTCTAGTCGGTCAACTTTTGTTCTTGGACCGACTAAGTCAACTTGCTTTCAGACTATTTCATTTTGCCTCTTAGTCGGTCTACGTTCACTGACTGACCGACTAGTTGTGAAACTAGTCGGTCAGAAAGTCTTCTTGGACCGACTAGATTTCTAGGTCTGAAATTCTATCTCTTCTCAGATCTTCTCTTGGTCCACGTTGTTTGTCTGACCGACTAGTTGATGAACTAGTCGGTCAGTGATTGTTCTTTGACCGACTAATTCTCCCAGATTTCTATCCGTTGGAGAATGACCTAACTTGTGTTTTTGGTTTCCTATAAATACGAACCTAGGTCATTTCTATCTAGGTTAGAGCTGCCATTAAGAGATTCATTGAGATCAAAAGAGATAGCCATTCTCACTCAAATCAAAAGCTCTCTTCCTCACAAGAAACCCATTCTCTCTCATTTCTAGATCTAGAATCCATCTAGAGAGAAGCTTGTTCTTGGTGAGCTCTTCAAGCTATTGCTTGATTCAAGTCTCCAAATCTTCCCTAGGCACCCATTGTTGGTCATTTCCTTGGTGCTAGGTATTGGTGACTTCATCTTCCTCAAATCCTTCATTTCACCTATTGGGTAAGAAAAACTCAAGGTATAGGATTTTGTGGTAAGATTGTTTATTTCATATTAAACTCTTTAATATTGCTTTGTGATTCTCTCGGTTGTGAGAGAAGGATGTGATCCCGGGTTGTGGGATTCACGTTTGCTATTGCATGTATGATTTGATCTTGTGAAGGTTTTTCACAAGATATTCATAGTGGAAATCTTGAGTTAGGGTTTCTAACTCAAGTATCCGGAGGGGATCCGGGTGGTTGGGACGTAGGATCACCGGGAACAAGTCGGGGAGACTTGGGTGGATCCGAACCCATTAACATCGTTTGTTAGCATTGTTTATTTTTTGTTGTCATGCAATTTAAGCTTCCGCAAATTGATTTGGTAGTTGTTTGCACTTTAATTTGGAATTATACTCCTTATTATTTTAAAGTACTATTCACCCCCCCCCCTCTAGTACTTGTGCAGTAGCTTGTAGGGCATTACACCCAACTCGGGTTCAATCATAACGTTCTTTAGAGTTTCGAGCACTTCTTGCTCCTCTAGAACGTATTGTATCTTGATGGACCAAAGTTTGTAATTATCGTCGTTGAGTTTTTCACCTTTGTTTAACTCAGCGACGATATTCTTTGAAGCGGAAGACATTTTACTTTTAAAATGCTGTAAAAGACATAAAAACCAAAGGTTCGATCAAAAAACTTGCATTGAAAATTCTTAAAATACAATTCCCATTTGAAGTGATAGTAGAATATCCCATTTGGATAGTTCTAATATCAACTCCCACTTGGAATGATATTTATAATTTGATAAGTTACTTTCGAAAAATATTGAAAATGTTACTCTAGAATCGGAAAGGTCACTATGTTTCCAATCACCATCTAGAGTAACTTTCAATATTTCTCCCTCACTTTATCAAATGTTAGTACTCTTATAGTACTACGCAGCGGAAAAGCGTTTTTGAAAACGTATTTTTCAAAACGAATTTAAAATACATTGGCTAATCTCCGTAGAGTAGAGCACAACGTCATAAGTACATTGGCTAATCTCCGTAGAGTAGAGCACAACGTCATAAGTACATTGGCTAATCTCCGTAGAGTAGAGCACAATGACATGGCTAATCTCGCATGAAGTAGAGCATTACGGCTAATCTTCAAGGAGTAGAGCACTACGGCTAATCTCGCATGAAGTAGAGCACTATGGCTAGTCTTCAAGGAGTAGAGCCCAAGTTTAAAAAAAACTTCATTAAAATGTTAACCCCGTATGGGCTAGTCGGCACTGTGGTTAGCCCCGTATGGGCTAAACATTCGAGTTTGACCAAGGCCTTTTGTCACCCCATATGGGTCAGTTGGCAAGTTTGCGATCGACCACGACCTTCTGCCGGATTGGTCGACCAAAACAACCAAATTGGTCGACCAATTTTTGATCTGCAACTTCTCCCGGCCAGGGCCTCTGCCCTGGCCGAGGCTTGGCCAAGGGCCGGCCAGGGCCTCTGCCCTGGCCGGCCAGGGGCCCTGGCCCCCTCGGCCAGGGCCGGCCTGGCTCTGGCCTCTGCCAGGGCCGGCCGGCCAGGCCCTGGCCTCTGCCAGGGCCGGCCGGCCGGGCCCTGGCAGTGGCCAGGGCGCCGGCCCTGGCCACTGCCAGGGCCGGCCCTGGCCTCTGCCAGGGTCGGCCAGGCCCTGGCCGAGGCCAGGGCGCCGGCCCTGGCCACTGCCAGGGCCGGCCAGACCGGCCCCTGGCCTTGGCCGGGGCCGACCACTGCCGGCCCCTGGCCTTGGCCGGCCATGGCCGGCCTGGCCATGGCCGGCCATGGCTTGGCCATGGCCGGTCATGGCCAAGGCCATTTTTGCCTTGGCCGGCCATGGCCCTTTGGCCATGGCCGGCCTTCCCTTGTGTAGGGTGGCCGCACATCCCCGCCGGTGGGGTTTGCTGCGGTGGTTATTGGCCGTAGCCAACCCCCTCCGCATGGGGAGGGGGGTGCATGGCCTTCATAGCCCATTTGGCCATGGCGCACATGCACTAAAGTTCATCTTCTCCGATGGAGATAACTACCACCTTCTTCCTCGGTGAAGCACCCGTTCGTCGATGAAGCACCTGTTCGTCGAGAAATTAGTTATTTCCTAATGGCCGTGTGCCAAAAATGAATAACATACTACGTGAACGGTCGGTTCTTCCCGTCACGGAGAGTTCCTACCATATCCGTAATGATAGGAGACCCTAACGTGAAAAGAACAACCGCTGCGTTCTCTCCGTCACGAAGCGTTCCTACCATATCCGTAATGGTAGGAGACCCATTCGTGAAAAAGACAACGACTCGTTCATAGTTTCGACGGGGCGGCGGTTTGACCGGGGCGAATCCGTATGGCTCTGATACCAATGTAGGATCCTGCCAAAACAGAGTTAGGATCGATAAATGAAGTTTAGACTTACGCTTGCGTATGCAGCACGGTAGTCTACGAACTTCGCCTTCGGATTCGCCACGACGGTTTGAGTCTTCTCACGAACGGAGTAAGGCTACTAAATCCACAATCTAAATCTCTACTTTTAGATTAAGAACTTGGATAACGGGAGAGGAAGTATTTCGGCAGAGCTTCGCTAGGATGAAAATGCATGCAAGAATGCCATGCAAAAAGTGTAAGGAAATGGCTTACCCTTAGGTCTTATTTATAGCCCCCAAGGTAGTTATTTTAGGGTAAGTTGTTCCTTTGGAACAACTTAATTAAGGTGTACCATGATACATGGCATATTATAAGCTTAAGTTGTACCATATGCATGGTACAACATAAGCTTAAGATATTCCCCCTTTATTAGCCATATGTCGCATGCACTTATGCATATAATGCGACTTTCCCACTCATCCAGAGATCCTCTCCGCAAGGGAACAGATTCCCTTCGCACACGACTTCGTGTACGCGACGTTCGAGGTCCGTATTCCCTCGTACATCCCCCACAAGGGTGTATATACGTCTTCCATATCCAACAGTAGGATTCCACTACAAATCCGGATTAGATCATCCAATTCTGATTACTGTTTTGCCATAACAGTGACCCATCCCCGTAGAATAGCGATTTTTGAGACGACTCTCGTCGATCAACAACCTCGGTACCAGGCAAGTGAAACTTGCCAACCTTGTTTTAGGCCATGCTTTAGGCCATTTCCTTGTTTTTAGCGTAAAAGAGACTAGACCGTGAAATGATAGCGGTCTAGACGTAATTCCAAGTTCTAGCTTGACAACGAAGCTAGAACTGCCTTTTGCCATGTCATTTCATGCATTTGCCTATCACGTTTAATTTCTCTAACGGTACGCATTTTTATTTAAATATCTGCCATGCATTTGCATTTTTACATGTCATCTGATTTTCATGTTGCATCGTAGCACACGCGACAAAATCCTTGTACAATCCTTGTTTCTAGCTAGGCACCTGCTATGCGGGCATAACCCTACGCCATAATTGTTAAAAACACTTCCTGGCTCGTGATCCAGAAGCGGGGCCATATGTGTTGGTTAAAAACCAAAGCCTGATACACGTGGAGGGGTAGGGATAAGCGATCACTTGAGTGTAAGAGTTGGCCCGTACAGCCTCTCTAGCCAAAAGGCATAATCCCTGTGCACGACGTGCTACTAGACTAGGACATTCCTTGTGAATGTTTACTTGTTTCCATGTCATGTTATTTGTTTCCATGCCATGTTCTTATCTGCCATGCTATCATATATGCCATGTCATAACTGCTGTTTACTTTACTTGCTGCACTCATTATATAATTGTCATGTCATACCATACTTTAGAATTGTTAGGTTGCCTTCAATGTTCTACTAGTTTCCTTGCACAAAGTCTTGTAGACTTTGCTGACATGTGCCCCTTCTCTGTGGGTGTCGCATGTTAGTTGCTGAGCCAGAGACCGTAGTTGAGGACGACGAGTTCGTGGAGTTCGTGCCTGATTCCACTGCTGATGTTGGGTACGAGGACACTGGTGACCAGTTTTAGTTCCCCGCAGTTTCTTGTTAGTTGTTGTAGCTTGACGGTGAGTAGCACCATCTTGTTAGTTGCTTTCCTTGTTGGCCATACTGGGCCCTTTTAGACTCCTTTGTTAGCCTGATGGCTTTTCTGGTGGTTGTTGAACTTTTATTTGGACAATTGAGATTGGTAATTTATTATTTGTCTCTTTCTATTATTCTTGTCTTTGTTCTGTTTCACATTACAGGGATCTGCGTGGTATTTCTAGACGCTTTACAGGCTGGAGCCTCACAGCTCCCAGCCTGAGCGGGCCTCGTCACGCCTCGCCTCCATTTTAGGGATGCGGGTCGTGAAATGCTCTCTCTCTAATTTGTTAGAATATATTGAAATAGAATGTGTAACCCAAGAAATCAAGAGAAAATCCCTAAAAACTGATCCCGTCGTCATGTCCTTCCAACTTCTTGAGCATACGATGATCTTGGCCAAGGATCTCTGAACCGCCAAGATGGATGGATATGTATGCAGTGGCGATGAGTTTTGACTGCTGAGGAGAAGATGCCCGTAGGTAAAATTGATGCTTATTCAATCCAAGGTTTGATGTCTTGGTTTCGGTCTCGGTTTTTCGAAAATTTAGGTTTCGGTATAGATATCGCCCGTTTCGGCGGTTTCAGAAGTGAGTTTCGGTTTGTCCGTATCGGTAGTTTCAAAAATTATAAGTTATATGTAACTAACAATATTAGTTAAAATTTGTTACTAATAAGATAATAGCAAACTAATAAATATAATGCGTAATTTGTTTAGACAAATGTTGGGTGTGAATTGCGTGTCAATATCTCATTTTTTACATATTCTTCTACCTCCGTCTTCGATCGATACTGAACGGTATCGGCCGAAATGGACCGATACCATTCAATATCGGCCAATAACGAAACTGACCCCTAGTTTCGGTCACGTTACCCACCGATACCGAAACGATACGGCCGATACCCTTGGGTATTGATTTGGGTTCAACATTGCGTATTTAACCCCCTATTTAGCCCTATTTTGTGCTCATGTGATGCTATATTGGTCTCTAGTACATACGTATTTTCTACACATTTATTTATTAGAGAAAACACACTATTTGAGCACAAAACAGCATTTAACGATGCAATTCTGTACTTTTTATATTTTTCCTAGCTTGGTCTCGATCTCACGATTCCAACGACTATTTATTTGTATTTTTCTGTGATCTGTGCTAATTACTGTGTATTTTTGAATGCAGAATACCAATTAAATGGAGAAATACGCAAATAAATACGTATATACGGTCGGCGGCCAACCAGAGTGTGACACGTGGCACTCATCCACGCATCCTCGCTCGGATCAAACGACTCACAGAAGCGGCGACGTGGAACTATCTCGACCGTTGGATACGGATCCAACGGAGAGGAGCGACCCCGAAGGCGGATCGATGAATCGCCAGCTCTTGGCCACGCGTCACTAATCTAGCCGTCCACCCCGGATCCAACGGCGGAGATCGAGAACGATTTCGCGAGGCGGGCGCGAGATTACGAGGGCGACGTGGCTCATTTCTAAGCGCCCGATTCCGATCGGACGGAGGATATCATGCCCGAAGCGAACGAAGCGGCGGAGAATCTACGAGGGCGACGTGGCTGAGCACTGATCGTCGGATGATGATCCTACGGTCTACATTAATCCGAGGCGAACTCCGATTCGATCTCGTAAGCGGAGCGGGCACAAGCGAGAGGATCCGACAAACCATGGACACGTGGCAGCGCGAGGGTTAATCCCGCTTTGATCAACGGCTACGAATTGATCCGCTCCAGATCTACGGTTGAGATGATTCGGGTGCGATTTTGAAGCGAATTTATACCCGTTAAGCACAGTAAAACCCGCAATCTTATTATTTAAGCGTATTCTAGGGTTTTTGGGCGTATAATGGGCGTATTGGAGCACTTAGAAGCCGTATTTTCTTCTGCAAAAATTCTGTAAAATTCCAGAGGCTAGTTTCTTATTTCCAGAGAGTTTTGAAGACTTTTCAGAGAGAATTGGTGATATTTTCTTCAACTCTAGCTCGTATTTGGGTGTTTTAGCTTGTATTTTGCCTCTAAACTTCCGTATTTTGCTAATAAACTTATGAATTCTGATCTGAAAATTGTGTATTTCTGCACCATGAGTAGCTAAATATTTTATGTGCATGGTATGGAGTAATTAGGTGATGTGAATCGTATTCTTTGGTTGTATTATCGCGCTTTATCGCTATATTTGCTAAAGTTTAATCGTCGCTCTTAAATCTACTATTTCATATTCCAAAAGAATTGTTCTAGTTGATGATCACCCCACAAGGGTGAGATTTGATCTCTCCAAAAGAGAGCTTCATACTTCATATATACGTTTACAACTTTAGCGATATATTATTAGAATTGATGCGTTAACTCCCAAAAGGACATCTTCCGACGATTCGCTCCCAAAAGGAGGTTTTGTTGTGTTATAATTGATCAACCAAAGCTTACGATTCGCTGATCCTAATGAACCCATGCCATGTACATGCCTTTTATATCTATTTTTCACAAATTAGAGTTCGTTGTTCGCACGTAACAATTCTATCACCACACACTTTTCATATCACCTTCACCATCACTATTAAAGTGTTTAGATTTTATTCGTAGTTACTCTATTTGATTTGGACTTGTGGTTTCAACAGATTCTCCCGAGGATTCGACATCTGGACTCCCAGATTTTACTACTTGAACGGACTCTTGCGCTTGAGAGAAGCACCTTTCGGAGCCCACCAAGTTTTTGGCGCCGTTGCCGGGGAGAACGGTTTGTTACTACGGTTTATCTCATTCAGAGGACCTTCGGTGAGATCTTTCCACTTTATTGTATATAATTTTTGTTTTCTTTTACATAAAAAAAATATTTGTGCTAGTTTATGTGGCATAGGACTCCTAGGACACATAGGTTGACTCGACGTTTTGATATGGCTAATAATAATATGGATGAAAACTTTAGCAACAATAACGAGAATAATGTGCAACCTGGAGTGCCTAGGACTTTAAAAGATTTACTTCGACCCACTAGGACTAGCACTGCTTCATGCTTTGTTTTACCCGCCGATGCAAATTCTTTCAATTTTAAACCTGGGGTGATCCAACTCTTACCCACCTTTCATGGGTTAGACAAGGAAAATCCATATCTTCATATTAAAGGATTTGAGGAAGTTTGCTTGACATGCTTTGATGGGAAAACTAGCGAGGATACGATATATCTTAAACTTTTTCCATTTTCATTAAAAGACAAAGCTAAAAATTGGTTGAATGCATTGCCATCACGCTCTATTACTACATGGATTGATTTGCAGGCTGAATTTCTAAAGAAGTTTTTTCCTATTCACAGGACACAGGGACTGAAGCGGCAGATTATGAACTTTGCCCAGAAAAGCGAGGAAACATTCTACCAGGCATTTGAAAGGTTCAACGAGTTGCTGCTCGCATGTCCGCACAATGGCTTCGACAAAAGCAGGATTATTGGCTTCTTCTACGATGGACTGCAGCCGCAAATGAAGCAATTTGTAGAGATGATGTGCAATGGAGGATTCTTTGATAAAGAGCCAGATGAAGCTTGGACGTACCTGGAGGAGATAGCAGAAAACGCGCAGACATGGGACACTACTTCAGACTACGAGAGAGGAGGCCATTCTGCACCATCCCAGCCTACGCGAGGAGCGGTTTATAATTTGAAGCAAGAGGATGCGTTGGAGGCAAAGATGGAGGCCATGATCTCAAACAAGCTCCATGCAATGAATTTGAAAGAGGCCAAGGCGGTTGAGATAGAGCAGATTTGCGCACTTTGCGACGTTGGTGGCCACGACACTAGTGCTTGTCCCACACTTCCAGCCTTGAAGAGCATGCTAGGAAATCCTACTGGGGTGAATCAAGTGTCTTCGAACTACCAGAACTTCAATTCCAACAAGGGGTGGCGCAACAATCCAAACTTGAACTGGGGCCCCAATCAGCAGACTCAGCAGCAGCAGGCTCCCCCTCCGTTCCGACAACCTCAATACAACAACAACAACTATCAAGGTGGGAACCAGAGGAGGGACCCTGAGCCAGTGCAACAACAGCAGATGCAACCATTTGGCGATGCGCTTCAGCAACTTATCCAATTGCAACAAGCTCAGATGCAGCAGCAGCAGGCTCAATTTCAGGCTCAGCAAACTCAGAATCAACAGATGAGCGAGAGCTTGGCGAGGCTTACAGCGACATTAGAAAAAGGTAAGCTTCCATCTCAGTCAATTCCAAATCCTAATATGGGCCAATCTTCTTCTACAGGAAATAATATGAAGCCTTGCCAAGCGGTGTCCACTTTGAGGAGTGGAAAAGAGATTCAGAAGCCTGATCCACCGAGCAAACAAGCTGAGCAGGAAGAGGAAATTCAGATCCAAGAAGAGGGAATCAAAGAACAAGAAGAGGTGCATGAAGAGAGCACGGATGTGGGTGTGAGCAAAAGCGTCATTAAAGAGAAGGAGCCCGCAGCATATGTACCTATAGCACCCTACCCTCATCGGCTACTTCAGAAAAGCAAAGATAAGTATCAAACTGAGATTCGTGAAATTTTTCAGAAGTGCCAGATCAATATTCCATTGCTTGATGCTATTAATCAAATACATGCTTATGCTAAATTTCTGAAAGATTTGTGCACTGTTAAAAGAAAGTTAAATGTGAAAAAGAAAGCATTCTTGACTGAACAGGTTAGCTCTATTGTACAACAAAATACACCACCTAAATTTAGAGACCCTGGATCACCCACCATCACTTGCACCATTGGCACTAAAAAGATTGGAAATGCTTTATTGGATTTAGGTTCTAGTGTCAATATATTGCCATATCCTATTTTTGTGCAGCTTGGGTTAGGACAGCTAAAGCCTACATCTGTTATATTGCAACTAGCTGATAGATCTATTAAAGTTCCAAAGGGATGCATTGAGGATGTCCTCGTTCAGGTGGACAAATTTTACTACCCCGCGGACTTTATAGTTCTAGACATCCAGGGACCCCAAACTGCCAATGCTACTCCTATCATCCTAGGTAGACCATTCCTAGCGACATGTAATGCTTTGATAAATTGTAGGGATGGTCAACTGAAAATTACTTTTGGCAACATGACTTTAGATTTGAATATTTTTAATACTTGCAAGTTGCCACATGTGGATGATGAGGTTGAGAGGGTGCATATGATTGATTCGTTGGTGGATGATTATACTTGTTCTGAATTTTGTGATGATGCTTCTATTGTTGAGACTTTTATTGGTGATTCTGATGACATATCTTTTGTGCAGGAGAACGTGAAGGAGCTCAATGCGGTATGGGAGCCTAGGTTTGAGGCTTTGCCACCTAATGCATCAATTCAAATTTCATCTGAGGTGGAGGATCCAAAGCCAGAGTTGAAGCCACTTCCTGACTACCTTAAGTATGCTTTTCTTGGAGATGAAAACAGCTTCCCTGTGGTAATATCTTCTAAACTTTCTTTAGAGCAGGAAAGCTCTTTACTCGATGTGCTGAGGAAACATAGAGGTGCTATTGGTTGGTCCATTGCTGACATAAAAGGTATAAGCCCTATTATATGCATGCATCACATTTATTTAGACGATGACGCCAAACCCACTAGAGAAATGCAACGTAGGTTAAATCCAACATTAAAAGAAGTGGTGAAAGGTGAGGTTTTAAAATTATTGGATGCAGGAATTATTTATCCTATTTCTGACAGCAAGTGGGTTAGCCCTACACATGTTGTTCCTAAAAAGTCTGGCCTCACCGTGGTTAAAAATGAGAATAATGAGCTTATCCCAGTTAGAGCCACCACAGGTTGGAGGATGTGCATAGACTATAGGAAGTTGAACTCCCGAACTAGAAAAGATCATTTCCCTCTTCCATTTCTTGACCAAATTTTAGAGAGGGTAGCTGGACATGAATATTATTGCTTTCTAGACGGTTATTCAGGTTATTACCAGATTGAGATTGCACCTGAGGACCAGGAAAAGACCACTTTTACCTGTCCCTTTGGTACTTTTGCATTTAAAAGAATGCCGTTTGGTTTATGTAATGCTCCAGCTACTTTTCAGCGATGCATGCTCAGTATTTTTGATGATATGGTTGAGAAAATTGTTGAGGTATTTATGGATGATTTTTCAGTATATGGTAGCTCTTTTCATGATTGTTTGGCTAACTTGGCTCTTGTTCTTGACAGGTGCATTGAAAAGAACCTCCTATTGAATTGGGAGAAGTGTCATTTTATGACCACAGAGGGACTTGTCCTAGGTCACCTGGTTTCTAAAGATGGTATACAGGTAGACAGAGCCAAGGTAGCAGTAATTGAGAAGCTACCAAGTCCTAAATGCGTGAAGGACATCAGATCATTTTTGGGACATGCAGGATTTTATAGGCGGTTCATCAAAGATTTTAGCGCAATATCTCGCCCTCTTTGCAACTTACTTAGTTTAAATGTGGATTTTATTTGGACACCTGAGTGTCAAATTTCTTTTGAAACTTTAAAGAAGTTGCTGATTTCTGCTCCCATTTTGCAGGTGCCAGACTGGTCCCTACCATTTGAAATAATGTGTGACGCAAGCAATTACGCAGTTGGTGCAGTCCTGGGCCAAAGAAAAGACAAAGTTCCAGTAGTGATTTACTACGCCAGCAAAACATTAAATGACGCTCAAAGGAATTATACAACAACAGAGAAGGAGTTGCTGGCAGTAGTCTTTGCATTGGAAAAATTCAGGAGCTATATTCTGGGATCACCTATTTTGATATATACTGATCACTCTGCTTTAAAATATTTATTGTCTAAAAAAGATGCTAAGCCTCGATTGATACGATGGATTTTATTGTTGCAGGAGTTCAATGTCACAATCAAGGACAAGAAAGGCGTGGAGAATCTAGTAGCTGACCACTTATCACGATTGACAGTAGGCCTTGATTCAGCAGATGTGCCTTTGAAGGACTCCTTTCCTGACGAGCATCTTTTTAGCGTTTCCACCTCTCCATGGTATGCTGATATCGTTAATTATCTGGTAACTGGTAAGACCCCTGACACTTGGTCTCTTCAAGACTTTAAACGGTTCAAGTACGAGGTAAAATATTTCTTCTTTGATGATCCGTACTTATATAAATATTGTAGTGACCAAATTGTTAGGAGATGCATTCCTGATCATGAAATAACCAGTGTGATACAATTTTGCCATGATGGAGTATGTGGTGGACACTTTTCAACGAACAAAACTGTGGCAAAAATCTCGCAATGTGGCTTTTATTGGCCAACTATGTTTAAAGATACATTTCATTATTGCAAGACTTGTGCTGCATGCCAACAATTAGGGGGTATTACTAAACGTAACATGATGCCTTTAAACCCCATTTTAGAAATTGAAATATTTGATTGTTGGGGCATAGACTTCATGGGACCTTTCCCACCTTCATTTGGATATGCTTATATTTTGGTTTGTATTGATTATGTTTCTAAATGGGTGGAAGCTATTCCTTGCAGGTCGAACGACACTTCCGTTGTGCTTAAGTTCCTCAAAGAGAACATTTTCTCTAGGTTTGGAGTGCCAAAGGCCTTGATCAGTGATGGAGGGTCTCATTTTTGCAACCGCATGTTCGTTACTTTAATGAAGAGGTTTGGGGTCACACATAAAGTTTCTATTCCGTATCACCCCCAAACCAATGGTCAAGCAGAGTTGGCAAATAGAGAGATCAAAGGAATTTTGCAGAAAACGGTGAATCCATCAAGAAAAGATTGGAGTTTGCGCTTACCTGAAGCGTTATGGGCCTACAGGACGGCCTACAAAACAATTTTGGGGATGTCACCTTACCGTCTTGTATTTGGGAAGTCTTGTCACTTACCTGTTGAGATAGAGCATAGATCTTATTGGGCTATAAAGAAAATGAATTTTGATACTGATATCTCTTTTTCTTTTCGCAGGTTACAATTGTTGGAGCTGGAGGAGTTGAGGAGAAATGCGTACGACAACGCTAAAATTTCAAAAGAGAGGATGAAATCCGTCCACGACATGATGATCTTGAGGAGGGAGTTCACCCCAGGCTAAAAAGTACTCCTATACAATTCTAGGCTACACATCTTTCCTGGGAAGCTTCGCTCTAGGTGGTATGGACCTTTCGTCGTCAAAGAAGTTTTCCCACATGGCGTTGTGCTCTTACTAAATGAAAAAGATGGAAGTGAGTTCAAGGTGAATGACCAGAGATTGAAACATTTTCACGAGCCTTGGACCAAGGAAGCGAGCACCATGGATCTCACAGACCCACCTTCGGGTGGGGACTAATCAGGTGTGTTCTTTCCATGATTCCCTCTTCCTAACATTGAGGACAATGTCTATTTTAAGTTGGGGGGAGGGAAATAACTTTTAGGATTTTTTTTATTTTCTTTTCCTTTTTCTTTTATGATTTTCTTTTTCTTTTAGGATTTTATTTTTTTAGTTCCCTTTTTGCATTGAAAAAAAAAAATTTTTGAGTTAAGAAATATCACCAAAGTCTATCTCTACCTAGAAATGACCCCTATGTGATGAAATTTCTCGATATTTATTCACCACCGTATACTCGTGATTTATTTTCCCCACCACTATTATTCAACATTTCAATCTCATTTTACATGAATTTGAGTGCTTATGGTGAAATTCTTTCTACACATCTCAATGGCAAGATTAATTGATGACTTAATGAATCTAGAAATTATGGATTAGCAAGTGGTATGCTTTCATTGGAACACACCAAAGTTCATGTACCAATAATTCATAAATTAACTGGAGCATTGTTCTTTATCTCGTATTCATTGCCATTTGCATGCTTGGTGTGATTTTGGGTAGAAAAACGTACCACGTCATTTGAAATGATTAGGATACCCATTCTTGTGAACAATTAAAGAAGAGGAAGTTATCGTGCCACGTTGTTTATGCACACACAAAATAAGAAAAATTGAGATGAATGAGGAAGAAAAAATGTGCTATTAAAGAAATAACTTGGTTGGCTCGAGTAGTACAGTCCGAGGGGCCCTTCTTGGCCTAATGCCCTATTATCGTCTGATTTGGGAGCCATTGACCGGAACCTCAATTATTTGATGGAGCGATCCAAGTTATACACTTTTCTACGAATGTTGCTTGATGCGCGTTCGCGGAACTATGGAGAAAAGTGAAAGAACATAGAGAATAAGTGTGCATGATTAGCGAGGCAAGAAAACTTCCAAAGCTTAAAGAAAACGCAAGATGTGGTGTGAGTTCCTATGAATAGAGATTGACGTGTGTATGTCTTGATACCATCCTACTTTTGATGCTTGCTTTGCATGAACCATCTACGCTCCAAGTTAAAATATTTGATCGAACGGTGTGGGCCATTGATTTTGTGTATTATGAGCTATGAAGTAATGGATAGTGAATTTGAGTCTATTTTATAACCATTTGAGACGCTTGACATTCATGTTTGAAAACCCACAAGTACCATTACTTGATGAGCTTGAAATTTTGATATTGGTGTGTGGTTATCTCTGTTGTCGTAGTAGTATGATGGTGAATGATTTGAGATCTGATAAGGTGATCTAGGCGTATTTTTAATCACTCTTTTTGCTAGAGACTAGCAAAACGCTAGTTGGGGGGTGTGATTTGGGTTCAACATTGCGTATTTAACCCCCTATTTAGCCCTATTTTGTGCTCATGTGATGCTATATTGGTCTCTAGTACATACGTATTTTCTACACATTTATTTATTAGAGAAAACACACTATTTGAGCACAAAACAGCATTTAACGATGCAATTCTGCACTTTTTATATTTTTCCTAGCTTGGTCTCGATCTCACGATTCCAACGACTATTTATTTGTATTTTTCTGTGATCTGTGCTAATTACTGTGTATTTTTGAATGCAGAATACCAATTAAATGGAGAAATACGCAAATAAATACGTATATACGGTCGGCAGCCAACCAGAGTGTGACACGTGGCACTCATCCACGCATCCTCGCTCGGATCAAACGACTCACAGAAGCGGCGACGTGGAACTATCTCGACCGTTGGATACGGATCCAACGGAGAGGAGCGACCCCGAAGGCGGATCGATGAATCGCCAGCTCTTGGCCACGCGTCACTAATCTAGCCGTCCACCCCGGATCCAACGGCGGAGATCGAGAACGATTTCGCGAGGCGGGCGCGAGATTACGAGGGCGACGTGGCTCATTTCTAAGCGCCCGATTCCGATCGGACGGAGGATATCATGCCCGAAGCGAACGAAGCGGCAGAGAATCTACGAGGGCGACGTGGCTGAGCACTGATCGTCGGATGATGATCCTACGGTCTACATTAATCCGAGGCGAACTCCGATTCGATCTCGTAAGCGGAGCGGGCACAAGCGAGAGGATCCGACAAACCATGGACATGTGGCAGCGCGAGGGTTAATCCCGCTTTGATCAACGGCTACGAATTGATCCGCTCCAGATCTACGGTTGAG
The DNA here is from genome assembly GCA_030789695.1 of Scilla litardierei. Classification (NCBI taxonomy): domain Eukaryota; kingdom Viridiplantae; phylum Streptophyta; class Magnoliopsida; order Asparagales; family Asparagaceae; genus Scilla; species Scilla litardierei. Next base: position 137,929,227 of record CM061139.1, read on the forward strand.
GTGATTCGGGTGCGATTTTGAAGCGAATTTATACCCGTTAAGCACAGTAAAACCCGCAATCTTATTATTTAAGCGTATTCTAGGGGTTTTGGGCGTATAATGGGCGTATTGGAGCACTTAGAAGCCGTATTTTCTTCTGCAAAAATTCTGTAAAATTCCAGAGGCTAGTTTCTTATTTCCAGAGAGTTTTGAAGACTTTTCAGAGAGAATTGGTGATATTTTCTTCAACTCTAGCTCGTATTTGGGTGTTTTAGCTTGTATTTTGCCTCTAAACTTCCGTATTTTGCTAATAAACTTATGAATTCTGATCTGAAAATTGTGTATTTCTGCACCATGAGTAGCTAAATATTTTATGTGCATGGTATGGAGTAATTAGGTGATGTGAATCGTATTCTTTGGTTGTATTATCGCGCTTTATCGCTATATTTGCTAAAGTTTAATCGTCGCTCTTAAATCTACTATTTCATATTCCAAAAGAATTGTTCTAGTTGATGATCACCCCACAAGGGTGAGATTTGATCTCTCCAAAAGAGAGCTTCATACTTCATATATACGTTTACAACTTTAGCGATATATTATTAGAATTGATGCGTTAACTCCCAAAAGGACATCTTCCGACGATTCGCTCCCAAAAGGAGGTTTTGTTGTGTTATAATTGATCAACCAAAGCTTACGATTCGCTGATCCTAATGAACCCATGCCATGTACATGCCTTTTATATCTATTTTTCACAAATTAGAGTTCGTTGTTCGCATGTAACAATTCCATCACCACACACTTTTCATACCACCTTCACCATCACTATTAAAGTGTTTAGATTTTATTCGTAGTTACTCTATTTGATTTGGACTTGTGGTTTCAACAGATTCTCCCGAGGATTCGACATCTGGACTCCCAGATTTTACTACTTGAACGGACTCTTGCGCTTGAGAGAAGCACCTTTCGGAGCCCACCAGGTATCGGCCGAAACCTCAAACATTGCTTCAATCATTCAGGCTTCTCTTTTTTTATTTATTTCATCAGTTTGGTCTATTTTTGTTCTTATTTATTCTACAAGCGCCATGCATAATTTGCATTAGTATTCAATGGTGGATTGCATCATAGCAGTTCTTTATTTCATCCAATGCCACTCTGAAGTGAGTGATTTCTATTGTCTTTTCCCTCTTCTAATTCCTTTTGCTAGTATTTTCTGTACTTTTACAATTCACATGGAATTACCCAAGCTGTTCGTGGATCTGGGCAGATTGTCACATGGGTCAGTGATTCTATGCATGGAAACACTATCAAGGCACACTGCGGCCTTAAGACTGGCAGGAAGACGGAATACCGGAGCTGCTGGTGGTGTGCCCCCTCGTGTCGAGGAGCCGGACCGAGAGCCCACCAACGGGGAGATTATGCGGATGATGCATCAGATGATGCAGGTGCAGCAGGGCATGCTTCAGAATGCCCGGAATGTTCCGACTGCTCGAGCAGCGCAGCCAGTCCAGAATGTCCCTCGCTCCGAGCCAGGAGCGAAGCAGTTTCGGGAGCTGGGCCCCGCTTACTTTGATGGGACCGAAGGACCTCTAGCTGTTGACGAGTGGACCAGGAATATGGAGGACAACCTGAAGATGTCGAAGGTCGACCCGGTTGGATGGGTTGACTTGGCGAAGAGGCAGCTTAGAGATAATGCTCAGAACTGGTGAGATGCTGAGGAGGAGATGCTGGAGGAGCCGATATCTTGGGCTACTTTCAAGTCCAGATTCGATGAGGAGTACTTTTCGAAGGCTGCCAGGAGGGAGATGGCGCAGCGCTTCATCGACCTGAAGCAGGGGAGCATGACGGTGGACCAGTACCACCAGGAGTTCACCAGGCTGAGCTGTTTTGCACCAAAGATGGTGCAGGATGCTGATGAGAGGGCCCAGAGGTTTCTGCAGGGGCTCTCTTTGGATCTTCAGAGCTTTGTGTCTTCTTCTGATTTGGAGTCCTATCAGAAGGTTCTGATTGCAGCGAAGAGGCAGGAGTAGATTGTGAACCAGAAGAGAGGATGTGCCTCTGGAGCTGGGAAGAGGCATGTGGAGCAGGTCAGGGCAGTGATGAGACCAGGGTTCAGGCCTAATCAGCCGGTACAGTTCAAGAGGCCAGGAGGACCTCCTACTCCGAAGACTTGCCTTTTTTGTGGCAAGATTGGGCATGTCAAGGATCAATGCCAGAAGATGTTGGGACAGTACTTGGTTTGTGGTGATCCAGCGCATGTCATGAGGGACTGCCCGAAGTCCAAGCAGCCTTGGAAGGGACCAGTTACAGCTCAGCAGTTGCAGCAGAGGGCACATGTACCTGCTGGACGTGGAGCGCCTCTCGTTCCACAGAAGCAGGCCTTTCAGCAGGCCATGCAGCCGAGGAGGCAGGCTTTCCTGATGACTGCAGTTGAGACTGAGGCTATGGATGAGGTTATTGCAGGTAACCCTCAGTCTAGTTATTTCTTTTCTTAGTTAGCCTTGTTTGTTGGAATATGTTGGGCTGCTTGTTATGTTTCCTAGGATAGGATTTGATTGTTAGATTGCTTGTTAGGTGTAATTTTGGTTTGCACATTTCCTACACGAGTCCTCTTCGACTCTGGTGCATCGATGTGCATCATTTCCCGGAGCTTCGTGGACAAGCATTCCGTGTCGACTTCCCCTCTTCCCAAGAGTTGGGATATCGTTACAGGAAATGGAGTGATATCGGTGCGTCGTGGTTGCAATTCTTGCCCTTTGGTGGTCTGTGGACATGAGCTCTGTAACGACCCGTTTCCCGGGCCCGTTACTTTTTGGTATTTGCGCAGGTCCTGCAGTTAACCAGTGAAAACAAAATAGCCACGATGCAGAGATGTACAAAAATTCCCAAATAGTGTCCAATTATTACGTCCATATTGTACAAAAATGGTCCAACGATCGTACATGAAGGAAAGTAAATACAACTGGAAACAACTCTGAAGCTGCAGACTCATGGTCAAATTCTGGCACTATTAACTCTAGAGCATCTGCCTCCATATTTACGTCATCTGCGGTGCCACAGAGATGGAACCATAGGTAAGTCACAACAATTCTAGCAATAGAAACAAAGTAGTGTAAAAGTATGGAACAGATTATAGTAAACAAAAGATGGTCAGATAGGTACAAAAAATAAAGTATGAGCTGACAGGTATGTAAGAGTATAAGTGAAGTACTGGTAACTATTCAGATGTGGTAAGTGAAGTGCATGTGATGTATAAAGTAAAGGTGACTGTACAAGTGTAAAAGTAGCCGACTGTGGCGTGGCATGTGGTAGTAACAATATTTTGACCAAATGGAATGGCAATAGTAAGACAACCAGGTTAACAATGTTTTGACCAATGGGTTGACAATAGATCGATCTAGTAATATTTAAGAAAAGATGAGCGTCGTTTGGCTATCTAATAGTGTAGGCATGCCTAATAATAAGAAGTCTAACTTAACTTCCAAATCAGCCAGTCAGTCAGGGCTTGAAGGCACATGTCACTTCAAAGACCGCAGGAACAAGTCCATTGGTTGACCAACCCCCTTCCCATTCCTTTCTAGACACTGATTCAGTCGTAATTTAAGACCGCTTATTATTAAACCTTTCTATCACGTTCGAGTAGTCTCGACTTAATCCGTAAAATAATGGTAACAATTCAGCAATAGTGGCATAGTAAACAAACAAACTAGTGTATCAGTCTTAATTGCCGCAAGGGCCCAATAGTGTGCTCCGTAAATGTGCTCCGTAAATGCCCGAAGGCCCAATAGTGCTCTCAGTAAATGTGCTCCGTAAATGCCCGAAGGCCCAATAGTGCTCTCAGTAAATGTGCTCCGTAAATGCCCGAAGGCCCAATAGTGCTCTCAGTAAATGTGCTCCGTAAATGCCCGAAGGCCCAATAGTGCTCTCAGTAAATGTGCTCCGTAAATGCCCGAAGGCCCAATAGTGTGTTCCGACAATACAAACAACCATGAGTACAATACAGCAATCAAACTAGTGCATCAGCCTTGGCTCGAGTGTACGATATGCAACCAGAAGTGCACCCATCCCACGGAGCAACTCGTGGAATATCTACCTACCATTCCTGCAGGGTGATGGTACAGCTTAACTAATAAGGGTGGACCCGGTCACTCCCGCACACTGCGTAGCTCAAGACTATCCCGTATCCCGTGTATTATCATAGTCCAGTGTTCATATCAGTGTTCGTATCAATATGGACACTTGGGCCCTGTATCAATCATCTAGTGCAACAGTCTTAGCTTGAGTGTACGATATGCAACCAGAAGTGCACACATCCCACGGAGCAACTCGTGAGATATCTACCTACCATTCCCTACAGGGTGATGGTACAGCTTAACTAATAAGGGTGGACCCAGTCACTCCCGCACACTACGTAGCTCAAGACTACCTCATAACCCATGTTGTATCACATTTCACATTTATATCAGTATCAGTGTCTGTATCCATATCCGTATCCGTATGGCCTCATAGGCCCATCATTTCGTACATTCAACAATGTGTACAACAATACATCCATCAATGAGTACATCAAATACATCTATATGGTAGTTACTTGCTGAAAAGTCAAGGCAAAAGCCTCAACAGAGAATATAGTCCTGAGCAATGCTTTGAAGTCCAACAACTTTGATATCTAATTCCATAAAAGTTTACTATCTTAATTTAGTCCGAGCAATGATTTGAAGTCCAACAACTATGATATCTAATTTCATAAAGTTTACTATCCCAATTTAGTCATTTGGTCATTCCACTATTGATTAGTCCTCAAGTTAATTAGGTCTCTAGTCAATTGTTCAAGTCAATAGCTGTTCTGAAAATAGGTGTTAAGTCCTAAGTTCATACGAGTAACTATCTAGATTTCCAAAGTTAGAATTAGAGTGACTTACCCTATTTGAGATCGTCATGGCAAGACGAGGTTGGAGCTAGAGCTTATAAAGATGCTGGTGCATAAGAATTGGTACCTGCAAATACAAGAAATCATTAGTTATAGGCTACCCTATTTTCTATCTATTTAATCTGATCGTTTTGATTTTTATAATCGATTGAAACGTTGTCGAAAAGTGTTTTAAATTTTTCTATATGCTAGATATAAGGAAAATAATTTTACTGTAAGAGGAAATATTTTTCGGAAGCTTGTAGTAATTTTATAATTTTTAAAAGCTCAAAATAGATTTAAAACTAATTTTTAATTAAGTACGTAATTATTCAATAATTTATTCCGGATGCAATCTGCGTCGGAAAGTCGCAAATAAGATGTCAAAATGACCGTCTCGAAGAGTACTTTAACATATATTTTTATCGCCTATTAGTTTACGTGAAAATAGCGAGTTACTGATTTTTTGAATGAAAATAACATATTTATCTTTTAGGCTTAAAAATTAATTTTGGAAAAACTAAGCGTCGGATTGAGATGAAACTAGCGCCATTGGGTCCAGAATGTCATTTCTGATTTTCTAGAGCTAGTCTGGTATTTTTCTGACTGTTATATAATTTACTAGAAATTTAAAACCAATTTTACTTATATAATATTATATAACATATTAAAATACCCTTTAATATACGTGTATACGTATATACGTATTTCGTAAAAATACGTTTATATATCTCTCACCCTCTCGCATGCAGCAGCGAGGAACTCCTCGCGTTTGCGAAGTCGCCGGCGGCGACTGATGGCGGGGGAGGGCGGCGTACGGCGTCGGGGAAGTGGGTGGTGGCATGCGACGAGGCCGTGGGAGGTGGAGGAGCTTCGGGGCGAGAGCATCGGGCGGAGGCGAGGCGAGGCAAGGCGCTGCAGGCGTCGGTGGACGTCGGAGCGGCTTCGCTGGAGGGCTCGTCGACGTCGAGACAGAGCGAAGGCGAGCTCGAGGGGGTCTCAGGGTGGAGGAGCTCCGGAGAGGGCGACGAAACGAATGGAGGCGACGGAGCTTTGTTTCGTGCGGAGCTTCGCCGTGGGTGACGAAGGTGGCAATGCGCCTGAGCTCGAAGGGGAGAGGTCGAGGGTTCTGCTGTGAGGCGGTGGAGCGGAGGTTGAAGGCGAGGGCGTCGCTGAGGCTTCGAGGCGGAGCTTGGCGACGGAGTGTTGGGCAGAGGGAGGCGTTCTTGGCGGTGGCTGCGAGGAGGAGCAGCGCTCCGGGGTGACTAGAGGCGTCGGGCGCTCTGGGGATTGCCGTGGGGCTGGGCGGAGCTCGAAAGGAGGTTGGGGCAGCGGTCAATGCCTCCGTCGTCGTCGTGGGTGGCTCTGCGGCGTGATGGTCGGAGGGGAGCGGCGACTTCGGAGCTTGCTGGAGCGGTCGTCAATGGGTGCAGGCAGTGGGGTGAGCTGTTCGAAGTAGGAGGGGGTCGAGGTCGAAGGCAGTGTCACCGGTGGGGCGGGGGTCTGGCCTTTAACACAGGGGTGGAGAGAGAGACCGAGGGAGAGTGTCTGAGTGAGAGAGAGCTTGAGAGAATGGGTTACGGGGGAGAGAAGTGGGCATGTGAGATCGGGTTTGGGCTGAGGGGAGAGAGATTAGGGGTGGGGGTTATTTATAGTTAATAATATTATTATAATAATTAGATTAGTCAAGTGTATTTAATATAATTAGGCAAGTAATAAATGAAAATTTTAGACTAAGTGTAGAATTTTAAGTAACCCATGAAACACATGGCTACTTACGTGTTGGGATGGGTAGGTTAAAGTTAATTAAAATAGTTGATAGGGTAATTAGCTAGGTAAACATGTAATCAGTAGAAAATGTCAAAAATACAAAATTACGATTTTGCCCCTACTAGTAAACGTGTCCGAAAAATTACGAAAACATACACACGAGATCGTTTCGTTACGAGGATCGCGAATACAAAGTCTGTTTCAGGGTTTGAGCTACTGAAACACTAGTTTTTAATCAAAACGTTTAGGAAGCGGGTTTGCGGGTTCTCTATCGATTTGACTTCAGAAAATTACGAAATAAATGTGGAAAGCCCTAAATGATCATTGAATGTTACTGTAAAAGTTTGAAATCGTTTTGATGATGTTTGTATGGAAAATAAATTCATTAAGTCAAAACAGCAAAAACTGAAAATGAATTTTATCAGAAATGTTTTGAGTATTTGATGAAATCCGATCTGACTAAAATACTCCATAACTAGTTTGGTACTTTGAAATATTTTTATAAGAAAATTTTGAAATCAGTAAAACTCCTGACAAACCATTATTAAATAGTTTAAAAATTCAAAAGTTGGTTAAATACGTAAATAATTTGTCTTGATGAAAACCGGCCGTTACATCCTATCCTCCTTAAAATAATTCCGTCCTCGGAATTTAAAAATCTCTTTTGTTTAAAAATCTCTTTTGAAAATAATTGATGTTATGAAGAAGCTCAAGCAAATAAATGATAGAAAAGATAGTAATTTAGTAAAATAGGTTGTAAATAACATGAAATATAATGTGATATCATAGCATCAAGAAAACAAGAGATGTAATGTATGTATATATACTATTGACATCACCATAGCTTCCGTAACTAGTCTCAAGTCAAAATAGGTTTAGATAGAAGAAGATGATGAGTTCAAGAAGACGAAGAAGTATCGGTATCAGTTTACACGTCTCGGTTTGGTTCATCTTAACACCATTCTCAAATACTTCTGAGCGTCATTCGATTCGCTTCCGTTGTTGAACTCGAACTTTCAGTGATAAAAAATCGAATGCTACCCTCCTCAAAATAGACGTGGCTAGAGTAACTAGTTACAGTTAGTCGGTCAAAGAACGACTATCGACCGACTAGTTGAGAAACTAGTCGGTTAGAGTTTCTTCTCATACCGACTAACTCTAGTACTTATTGTCTATCTTATTCAACCCTTAGTCGGTCAATGAACATTCACCGACCGACTAATTCCCAAACTAGTCGGTTGACGAGCCTTCACAGACCGACTAAATCTGTCTACCATGTATTGACTCGGTTCTCTGTTTGCCTTTTAGTCGGTCACTGTTGGACGACCGACTGACTAGTTCCCAAACTAATTGGTCGATCACTCTTCACTGACCGACTAATCTACCCAGAAACCCTAGGTTAAGTTGCAGCCACCGCTTGTTCTTTCTATTTAAACCCTATATTCTTTCACTTCGTTTCTCACTTTTCCTAGCCGACCTTCTTCCCCAATCATCCCCCATCTTCCTCTTGCCTTACCTCCTCCTCCCGTTCTCCCTCTCACCCCCATTGCGCCGACAACCACCCTGCAGGCCGCCGGCCGACTCTAAAACCCCCCCAATTCTCCTTTTGCTCCAGTTTTCCCCCTTCATTCTCCCATCTCCAGATCCGTTATATCTCAGCCGCCAGCAGATCTCTTCAGCCGTAGTTTCTCGGGATCGTTTCTTCTGTTGCCGTGCTAGATCAGATCTGGCGACGGCAATCCGGATACGTCGAGGTCCTCTTCTACCTGCAGATTCGTAGGCGTCTTGATCGTCGTTTCTTCCGCTTCATATACGGTTAGTGATCTACCCTTAATCTTTCCATAACCCACACTATAAATTTAGAAAAACCTAATAAAAATGGATTACTAGACGTTGTAGGATTCCACTACAAATCCGGATTAGATCATCCAATTCTGATTTTCTGTTTTGCCATAACAGTGACCCATCCCCGTAGAATAGCGATTTTTGAGACGACTCTCGTCGATCAACAACCTCGGTACCAGGCAAGTGAAACTTGCCAACCTTGTTTTAGGCCATGCTTTAGGCCATTTCCTTGCTTTTAGCGTAAAAGAGACTAGACCGTGAAATGATAGCGGTCTAGGCGCAATTCCAAGTTCTAGCTTGACAACGAAGCTAGAACTGCCTTTTGCCATGTCATTTCATGCATTTGCCTGTCACGTTTAATTTCTCTAACGGTACGCATTTTTATTTAAATATTTGACATGCATTTGCATTTTTACATGTCATTTGATTTGTATATTGCATCGTAGCACACGCTACAAAATCCTTGTACAATCCTTGTTTCCGGCTAGGCACCTGCTATGCGGGCATAACCCTACACCATACTTGTTAAAAACACTTCCTGGCTCGTGATCCAGAAGCGGGCCACATGTGTTGGTTAAAAACCAAAGCCCGATACACGTGGAGGAGTAGGGATAAGCGATCACTTGAGTGTAAGAGTTGGCACGTACAGCCTCTCTAGCCAAAAGGCATAATCCATGTGCACGACGTGCTACTAGACTAGGACATTCCTTGTGAATGTTTACTTGTTTCCATGTCATGTTATTTGTTTCCATGCCATGTTCTTATCTGCCATGCTATCATATATACCATGTCATAACTGCTGTTTACTTTACTTGCTGCACTCATTATATAATTGTCATGTCATACCATACTTTAGAATTGCTAGGTTGCCTTCACTGTTCTACTAGTTTCCTTGCACAAAGTCTTGTAGACTTTGCTGACATGTGCCCCTTCTCTGTGGGTGTCGCATGTTAGTTGTTGAGCCAGAGACCGTAGTTGAGGAAGCCGAGTTAGTGGATTTCGTACCTGATTCCACTGCTGACGTTGGGTACGAGGACACTGGTGACCAGTTTTAGTTCCCCGCAGTTTCTTGTTAGTTGTTGTAGCTTGACGGTGAGTAGCACCATCTTGTTAGTTGCTTTCCTTGTTGGCCATGCTGGGCCCTTTTAGACTCCTTTGTTAGCCTGGTGGCTTTTCTGGTGGTTGTTGAACTTTTATTTGGACAATTGAGATTGGTAATTTATTATTCGTCTCTTTCTATTATTCTTGTCTTTGTTCCGTTTCACATTACAGGGATCTGCGTGGTATTTCTAGACGTTTTACAGGCTGGAGCCTCACAGCTCCTAGCCTGAGCGGGCCTCGTCACACCTCGCCTGCATTTTAGAGATGCGGGCCGTGAAATGATCTCTCTCTAATTTGTTAGAATATATTGAAATCGAATGTGTAACCCAAGAAATCAAGAGAAAATCCCTAAAAACTGATCCCGGCGTCATGTCCTTCCAACTTCTTGAGCATACGATGATCTTGGCTAAGGATCTCTGAACCGCCAAGATGGATGGATATGTACGCAGTGGCGATGAGTGTTGACTGCTGAGGAGAAGATGCCCGTAGGTAAAATTGATGCTTCTTCAATCCAAGGTTTGATGTCTTGGTTTTGGTCTCGGTTTTTCGAAAATTTAGGTTTCGGTATAGATATCGCCCGTTTCGGCGGTTTCGGAAGTGAGTTTCGGTTCGTCCGTATCGGTAGTTTCAAAAATTGTAAGTTATATGTAGCTAACAATATTAGTTAAAATTTGTTACTAATAAGATAATGGCAAACTAATAAATATAATGCGTAATTTGTTTAGACAAATGTTGGGTGTGAATTGCGTGTCAATATCTCATTTTTTACATATTCTTCTACCTCCGTCTTCGATCGATACTGAACGGTATCGGCCGAAACGGACCGATACCATTCAATATCGGCCAATAACGAAACTGACCTCTAGTTTCGGTCACGTTACCCACCGATACCGAAACGATACGGCCGATACCCTTGGGTATCGGCCGAAACCTCAAACATTGCTTCAATCATTCAGGCAGGGGCGGAACCAGGATTAGATCACTGGGGGGGCCGGGCGGCATTGAAAGAATGCATACAAATTGTATTCGTAAAATGCATAGATGCGATGATGCTCAAGTCGAGCAGCCCAAAGAGATAAAAGAGCTGTTTTTCCATTACGTTTAAGTATATTTAAGGGGGACGAAGTAAACAACAAAGTAAATATAAAAATTATTGTTGAGGACCGATGCAACATGTTTTTTGAGGTCACGTAATCGTGTAAGAAAGCCGAAAACAAAAACAAGTTTTAATTGAATAAACCCGAAAATAAGTTACGTAAATTCAAACTGAATTACTTTAAGGATTTAATGTAGAAAAGCTGCCACTCGATCCAATGGATCAGGTAGCAAGACACAAAAAAGATGGGAAGTACAAGTCCCACATGGGCATGTACTCGTGGGGCCCCACCTTTTTGTGTCTTGCACCTGATCCATTGGATTAAGTGGCAGCTTTTCTACATTAATCCCTTACTTTAAATAGGTAGCAAATTTTCACATGCATTTATTAAATACAAAATCGTTCATATGAACAAGAAACTATGCATTTATTAAATACAAAATCGTTCATATGAACAAGAAACTAAGGCTGATTACAACGTTAATTTGCAAAAAAGCACAATTTTAAAAATATAATCATTGGAACTAGCCAAGAATTAATTAATTTTTTTAATTTAAGGGAATGAGAGAAGCGTGTTTAGTAAAAAAAACATTTTAAGTAGATTAAGTTAATCATGACAATTTAAAAACGCTAATTAGAAATTACATTGTTTACTTGTGTGATCAAACTATTTGATGTTTTACAATGACGTGTGTGAGAAATTAAACTTAAACTAAGATGTATTTTTGTTTAAACGTTTTTTCCTCAATTAGGTACAGACTCCGCTATGTAATAATTTAAAACATGAAAAAAAAATTAAATAAAAATACAAAAAGAATTGATACCATGACCTATTAGGTGAGAAGCACACACAATACACCATGCAAGCAAACAGCACACCTTAAAGCTTGGATAATAATTTGTTAAGTTAACCTTATAACTCTTAAATATAAAAAGCTTGAACCCAGCGGGAATTGAAACCGTGACCTCGCGAAAGAGAATGATACGCAGTTACCACCAAGCAACCAACACAGCTGTGACGTTGTTGATCAAATTATTTACTTAGGGTGTGTTTGGTTAGGGGGAAAAGGAAAGAAAAAGAAAGAAATTAGGAAGGAAAAGGATTTTCCATTGTTTGGCTTAAAAGAAAAGTGAAAAGAAAAAGAAAATGAAGGAAAAGAGGGGAAAATAAATAATAGAACTTTTCTTTCAAGTTTTCCTCCTCTTGGCCCAAGGAAAATGAGGGAAAAGAAAGCAAAACTAACTATTCTCGCATTCATGCATTTATGTTTTTTTAACAAATATAATTAGTAGCTATTTTTAATGAATTCATGAATGATTTATGATTTTTTTCAAAAAATTATAAATAAATTTTTCTAAAAATCACAAATCATTGTCACAATTATAGACATGAATTATTTAAAATTCACAAATTATTCAAAATTTGCGAATTTTTCCCGAATTTTTCAAAATAGTTTGTGAATAATTCGGAATTTTTTTGAATATTATGAATATTTAAAATATTTTTATTCATGAACTTGTTCGAAAAATTAGCGAATAATTCGTGTAATTTTCGCGTTTTGCTTGAAAAAATCGTGTATAATGCATGAATTTTTCTAATAGCTTGCAACTTATTTTCAATATTTTCATATTATTTGTAAATTATTTATGTACTATTTAATATCACATTATTTACGAATCATGATATTTGTAGGGTTAGAGAATTGTTTGTTAGAATCGTAAATTATTTGCTAACTTTCTGAATTATTCAGAACAACTAACAAATTTTTAATTTATTATGAGAATAAAATACCTCTTAAATTTTTTTAAGAAAATTATTTATAAAGTTAGCAAATACACCTCTTAAATTATTTAGCCAAAACACCTCTTAATTTTTTCCGTTTTGAATTAATAACATAATGGAAGAAATTTCATTATTTTCCTTTCAACTTTCTTCAAAATTTTCTTTGGTAACCAAACATGGGAAAGAATCTCATTTCATTTTCATTTCACTTTTCTTTCTTTTTCATTTTCATTTCACTTTTCTTTCATACATTTTCTTTCAATCCAAACGCACCCTTAACCTTTTTCGCACGCTGCCATATATATATACAAGTAAATTTTGGAAAATGGGGGGGGGGGGGCCCGGGCCCCCCCCCATTTACCATGTTTTCCAACTTCAAAACCCAAATTCAGCCTCTTTCACTCTTAAATTGCTGCATGGATTTGCTCTATTGAGTATATAGAGTTGTTTTCCAACTTGCATACCATTGTTGCTTTTTCATATTATTAACTATTAAGAAAAATGTCCCAGTTTCTGGATTTGTAACGACTGCTAAATATTCTTATCAAATCTCTTATTTATTCAGATTTTATTTTTAATTATTGTTTGTTTTGTATTCAAATGCCGTCTGGCTTGACTTACATCTCATAGATTATTATTTCAGTATGAAGTTAAGCAGTCCACAGTGCCGAGGTCTGTTAAATCATGAATCTGTCCTTGACGGGGAAATACACAATTTGCAATATAGACATTCCTCTTCATAACTCCCAATTTCTTCTTTTTTTTCTAATGGTTTCCAGTAATTTAGCATATAGCATACACCAATATAGAGGACTATTTTTATAATACTAAATTACTATTAGTAAAACCTCTAATGTGTTTGCTTTGATTTATTTTACTAGATCTACATTGCATATTCTAGGAAAAAACTAACTGCATGCTATGACAGTCTGAGTCAAGGGGGAAAGTGACGGTGATCGCCCTTGGATTTCAAGAATTCTCAATACCCCCGTGTTACATGCAACACCATTTTGATAGAACTGCTCATTTTGTCATCGTAATTCACGCATTCAACGAAATCTTTGATTGGAAATGAAAGTTAAAACCCTAAGCCATTGTTCGATGCTCCCGTGAAGACAACAGTTTGTGGATGGATCGAATTGTTGGGGGGACATATAAGTTAGGTCATAATATTGGCAGTGGATCCTTCGGTGATGTCACATCAACATGTTTGAGATTATCACAGTCAAGATTGCGAGTTCTTACCAATCCTTTTATTGTTGATGTCATTAAAGGGATGATTTTAGCATAGTAGGGTATTTTGTTTCAGCAGTATTGCAATTTATATATTTTTTTAAATGATGTATGTTTATTTTGAAAACCTAGAATTCCTGTGGAGAGACTTAACTGTAGCCTAATCTGTTTGTTGATTGAATAAGATGGTTTGCATACATCATAGAAGGTACATGCATCTTTTTATTTATTCTTTTCTATTTTAACTAAGGTCTAAATAACTTAGATTTCTGGAGCTATACCAATTGGAAATTGCAAATTTTAATTTAATATTCTAGCCTTAATCATATGGCCTAATGTATTTTCATTTCGGTTGATTTTAATTGAATCCATGCGACAAGTTGCTTGTGTCGCGGTCTCTCTTACAATTTACCTGAAACCGCATGATTTTACCTTAGCATGAAAATCTCTAGGATTATTTACATTTTTCATGGATTACTTATGTGGAACTGTAGCAAAGTGACCTTTCAAATTTTAGATTTGTACCTTGACCATTTCCCCTTTTAATTATTTGGTTTTGATGTGCTAAATTAATGAAAATTCGGTGGATCTTTAACTAGATTTTTTTTATGGCTGTGCTAAATGCCTAAATCTACTTCATGTTCATACTGGAGAAGGGCAAGACACACCCGTAGTTGCTTTATGTGGCCAAGGTCTAGAACATTCTGGAAGGAGGAAGCGCACAATTTACAACAGGCACTATCATATGAATTAAAGCACATGCTTTTGTGAATCAGGATCATGGGTCTGATTGTATTGATTCATACATTCAGGTGGTATTGTGAGTACAAAATGGTGTGGCGTTGTTGGGGAATACAATGTTCTTGTTTTCTTTTTGCTAGAGCCAAGTCTTGAAGGTCTCATTGACTAATGTGGAAGAAAGTTTGCTTTGAAAACTGTTCTAATGTTGGCTGTTCAAATGGTACGAAAAATAGAATAAAGCACGATTAAACCAAAATTTGTTACGAGTGGATGTCGTAGCTTTTTGCTGATCTGCTTGCATTATAGTGTTAAGCTAGATTACAACTTTTAAGAGTTCTGTGTTATGTACTGTACGCGATTTCTTAGTTAGGTAACTGGCAGAACTTCCAACCAAGAGTAGAAGGTGTAGAGATACAGTTCATGAAGGATGTAACATTATCATGTATCGACGAAATGTTTGTTAAATTTTGGTGATTCAAGTTTTTCACTTTACACACCCAGGTCGCTCGGTCGAGCTGTTTCAGACGCTCGACTGAGCTAGTGGCACATGACGAAGGGCTTAGCAACACTACATTCCGCTCGAACGAGCACTCTACCGCTCGACCGAGCAATGTCTGCTCGGTCGAGCGGTTTGAGCACTCGGCCGAGCTATATTAACAGGGAGATTGAGCTCCGCAGAGCAAAGCACTCGTGCAGATGCTCGACAGAGCAAAGAAGTCGCTCGACCGAGCGATGTAGACACTCGACCGACCGCTTCGCTCTTTCACTCAGCAGCAACAGCGAAGCAGCCGCTCGGCTGAGCGTTGAACTCGCTCGACTGAGCGGTGCGGGGCCCAGATATTTTAGTCGACAGTTCAGATGGGTTTCCAGGCTCGTTTTTTGATGCCCTATTTAATCTAATGGTTGATAAGATTAGTGTTAATGATTATTTCAGATCTAGAGCAATAGAGGAGCTTGAGCTGCCACCATTTAAAGTTTTTTTGTCGAGAGATTAGGGCTAGGAGTTTGTGATTGGAGTTGAGTGATTCTCTTCTTGTCTCCTTTATTTTCTTCTTCCTTGAGTGAGTTTGCAAGGGCTTGTGCATCTAGCCAAGTTATTACTCACGTGAGCGGAAGAAAGATTGTAGTCCCTTTGAAGATCTCTTTGATAGTGGAATAATCTCAGAAGTTGCTGGATGTAGGTTGTGCGCAACTGAACTAGAGTAAACCTTTTGTGTCTGTGATTTGATTTATTTGTTGCTATTTCGATTGCTACTTTACTTTACATGATTGTAGGGATTTCGTTAGGTTATTTGAGTATCTGATTCCTGATTAGCTTTTAGGATTGGTTGTTTCCGCGGGGATCTCAATTTGTCGATTCGTTCCGAACAATGTTATCTATAGTATCCTTCTATTATATAAATAGGTTAACTGTAAAAATGCATCTGTTCTAATGTTGGCTGATTAAGTGGTAACTGACATTAGATTAAATCATGATGAACTCAAAATGTGTAATTAACTTTATGGTGGTGTTTATAAATTGAATTTTTTTGTTGCACTGCATGCATGTTAGAGTTTTTAATATTCAATGTGGAAACTACTTTTAGGCGGTTTCGGTGGTTCAGGTTAACATCATACTTTAAACAATTGGGTAGGACTGTTCAACCAAGCTTATAAAGCATGGAACTATAACTAATTTGGTCTTGAGTGGTGATGTTAAGCATGATCATGTTTTAATGGAGTTCCAGCATGTAAATAATTTTACTTGCTTCAAAAAAAATTAATGGAGTTCCAGCATGTAAATAACTTTATGAGTTTATACAAACACATGCTAATGCGTTGCAAAGAAAACCTTTTGTAAGTATGTCTTCAATAATGGACCTTGCCTTGGCATCTTTAATTATGCCCTGATCTGATTTTAAAGAGGGCCTTGCCTTGGCATCTTTATTTTATTTATTGGCAATGACCCAAAATTATCTGTAAACTACTGAGTGGCTATATGTAAGCATACTTAAGCTCATTCTTGAATAGAGGATAATAAAAAATACATTCACTTTATATCAAGTATCGTCAAAAGTTAATAATTCTATTCCTCAGTTCTGACAAAGTGTCAATATCTTGTAATGGCACATTGTAGCTGCCTTTTATCTTACTGATTGTTTCTTTCTGTTTATGCAGTGATCTTTTTTTGACACTAAACTATCCGGGGCACTAATTTACCTGGCATGATACTTGAATGTATCTCTTAGGAAAACTTTGGATGTGAGTTAACCTTTGAAGTCATTGCCTGTATCATCAAACAATTACTTTCTTTGTGTTCAAGGCGTAGGCATCTAGGCCACTTATCGAGTGTTGACAGAGATTTTTCCCGAGACTAAGCCCTGTGTGATTGGGTTTTTAATTTGTAACAAAATAACTAATCTCTCTATTTGGTGCTTTTGATTGAGACACCATTGTATTCTAGACTTTTGAAAGAGCACGCGTGCCGACATGAGAATAATGGGTTCATATGGCATATGAGAGGCACATTTATTTTATAAAGTGCATGGAGATCAAAAAAGTACACCCATGTGACTCCTTCCCCATGTGATTTAGTGTATTATATGGGGAAAGAATGTGACACGTGAAATTCTTCTATGTTATATCAACTTATTTTGCTACATAGCTTATAATTGACATGAGATTCTTACATTCTTTTTGTTGTTAGGTTCTTCAAAATGTTATTGATTTGTTAAATCTCCCACCTGAGCTTGAGAATAGGAAACAAAATATCAGGAGGCTTGTGCCATTGCCTGTGTCCTTTTTCATGGTAACCTTGTTACTTTCTTGTCACTTATTTTTTTCCAAATGCTTTTTTAATGCTGCCATTTCCGTTGTGGATCATAATCAAATTTATTTTGTCGTGATGAATTGATTGATGTCTAGTGCCAAGGATGTTTCAAAATGTAAGTCTAAGGTTGCCAGACGAGTGTTAATTTGCCTTTGTTTTGCTGGTGTGTGATTTTTTAAATTGCTGTTTTTATTCTATGTTTCATGCAGTAACTACCATGTTTTACCATGCATAGACGATGGTGGTGCGTGGGATCTTCCAGACTGTTTTATGCAACTGATGGTACATCATGCACGATTCATTGAAGGATGTTTTTTCTGGACAAAGGTGGATTTAGGGCAAAGGCAAGCCTTTTCACTAATCTCCCTTCTACTTCTGAGCATTACTTGATGATAGTAGTTAGAATGCAAAGTATGATCGCATGATTGATGGCTTACAGAAGGTGTACCCAATTTATGTTTTGAGATGAAAAACAAATGCTGAAGGTGATGGTGCCCAGAGTGAAGGAGAGATGAATCATGTTGTGTTGTGTTAGAATTAGATAGAACAACATGATTTTGGGAGAGGTGCATGATGATTCAAATCAGTGAAAACATAATCTCTCTAACCCAAAAAAAACATGATGTTGATACATTATATGTCATATGATAGGCAAAGACCCATCAATTTAACATTCCTTCTGTTTTTAATATGTCAAATATGTGACTATTTTTCTTAGAATGCGGCATCAATTTTGCTGCATTTTCATACTTTCAACTTATTGCATCAAAAAAAGGTCAACTCGGTTTAATTGTTTGACCCATCAATGTGTATTCTGTTTTTTTTTGTGAATCTGGTTTTATGTGCAAGATATCACCATTTGATGTTGAATGTAATGGCTTGCCTTGATGTAGGAAAGATGGGAAGACAACATTGGAGGCAAGCAATGAAGTTATACTCCAATTAAATGCATGTCTTCTCCTCTTTATTAATCTAATTAAAATATGATTTATCATAATCATCTTTAATAAATATATGCATGTATAATTTTGGCTCTTCAAAATATCATATTTAGGTGATCTGGTTTATCGTTTCTTTTTGTAATTGCATACTCTGTAAGCAAGATTTGACAAGTGTCATGAAATTTTAAAGGTGCAAAGCTCTATGCTAGTAATGTTAGGGGAAAATGATATTGATTTGATTTTCTTTTTCACCCCTAAGTTATATTAAGCACTTTCATTGAAACATTTGCTGCTCGAAGTTTTTGTTTCTTTTAATAAGTTTGTACCTTATACTTATTTGATTAAAAAAATTTATGTCGATATTGATGCATTGTTCTTCTATCTTTCCTGCATCTAAATTGGTATCTGTAGCTTTGTAGCTTTATATCGATCTAAATAACACAATATTAATGATGTGTAGTTGCAACAAATCTTGTACTCTGTACTCTACATGTCTCTTTGTGGTTTGATTCTTGCTTTTATCTTTTGATGTAATATTACTGTATTATTTTCTAATCATCTCTACGAAAATTGTTAATGTTAATTGTGAGCTAGCTTTATGTCACGATGTAGAAAACCTTGTTGAAGTCATCGAAAAGTAGAATTTGGAAATTAAAATTTTTACACTAATGTGTTTTGAATTAATATTCTCTACATGCCTAATTTTTCCAATGCTAGATAGTTGCAATCCTTACTTTGTGTAAGAGATTGTGGCAGCCATCTTATATGAGACATCGCACGTTTGTATATGATATACATTATTCTCTTTGTAGCAAATCTACGAGCATGTGAAATGAATTCAAAAGCATTGAAAGAAGGAACAACTACTAGCATGAATCACAAGCATTGAAATGCAATGTATGATTGCAATGGAACAACAAGTAAATCGAGGATAATGAGAAGATGAGAGTATCTAGATCCAATTTTAGTTTTTCATAAAACTGAATTATTTAATACAAATATTCAAATTGGCATTGATGTAGTTTGGATTTGGAATCATAATTTGTGTTATTTGAACCGAGTTTGAATAAATACATGTATTTTAACATTGGGGCCATACTTAGCACTTGATATGAAGGTTTAAATCATTATTAACTTTAGTCATATTTATAGCTATCCAAAATGACATCAAATGTATCATAAAATATTTTAACTTTTAGTTTGAATTTTTTTTAAATCTCTATTTTCACATTATAAGTTTACTTTGACCTTTCTAGCTTATTTAATTTTGTATATAAAGCTTGAAAAAAGTATCCTCAAGGTTTCATACTTTAAAATATAAATACCTTAAAATATAAACCCTTGTTTTTTGAGGTGGTAATTTATTTTCATTTTTTGTTGAATCACTCTAATGATGTTTTGAAAGTTTTCATTTTTCAACTTTTGCACATAAATAATGGAAACTTGCTATTAAAAAAGTATGTTATCAATATTTTGATTTTAGCTTAGAAGTCTTTTGCTCATTTGTTTACTTTCAAATGTAAAACCTTGTTTCTCAAATACTATTGCATCACAAAATTTTTAATTTTCAAATTTTATACTTATATGGAAAATTAGTTTGTTCAAAATATTTTCAACTTCCTAATTTAAAATACAAATCTTGAAAACTTAGTTTTAACATTTTTATTTCTAAATTAAAAGGCAATTTTAGCTCCATTTTCTAATCGCTTTTGCTTCTCATTGAAAGTATGGTGGGGGAATTCCCTGGGGAGGATGCGGCGAAGCTGTTGGGGCCCATGAGGCGCGTACTGGCGCGAAATTTCTTGGTGAGTTGGGAACAAAGATGATGGGGCACGACAGGGTTTTAACGAGGGCGGGGTGGCCTTCGGGCTTCAACGAGGCCGGGGAGGTCAAAGATGTTTCGACGAAGGCAGGGCGCCATCTCATGTTCAAAAAAGAATTCGTGGATTCTTTTTGGTAGAGAGTGAAATTTCATTTATAAAATTCAATGGAATTTCGTAATTTAGATAAACTAAGAATAGTATGGTATTTATTGAGTACATGCCAATGCGGCTATCTATCCATATATCACACCTTTTATAGTAATTTCAACTGGGGCAACATGGTCACAACATAAAAATTCGGATTTTCTGTATCAATATATTCAATGAAAATTTGAAATAGGATAATTCTATATAGGAATATGTACATAAGAGGGAGATTGGGTTTGGTATGTAGATAACAATTTCTTTTGTAGGGTTTACATATACACATATATGTTGTTTTAATTGAAAAGTATTGAGCATATGGGGGCGGAATCTCTTGTGGAGGCGGCGACGAAGCTGTTGGGGTCCGACGTGGTTTCTACGAAGGAGGACGGGGAGGCCTGCATGGCTTCAACGAGGGTATTTTTGTAGGATATTCTACACATAGTAAAGCATATAGAATTTATTATAAAATAACTTTATGTATTGAGGAATCTCTTTATATAAGTTTTGATGAGAATTTTACACCTATCACACATTTAGTTGAAGAAGATTATATACATGTCACTAGTTCTTTAGAAAATACTAAGTTAGATGACGATGATTCTACTAATTCCATTCCTGAGATTATCCTTGAAAATACAAGTCTGCCTAAAGTATTTGTTGAAATTCCTAATCATCCACATGATCTAGTTATTGGAGATATTTCTGATAGAGTAAGAACTAGATCTCAAATTGAACAAATGACTAATTGTGCATGTATATCATCCATCGAACCAAAGAATGTTATTGAAGCATGTAAAGATAGTTTATGGATTATAGCAATGCAGGAAGAACTTAATCAATTCAAAAGGAATGATATATGGAAATTAGTACCTAGACCTTCATATCATCCTATTATTGGAACAAAGTGGGTATTTAAGAATAAATTGGATGAATCTGGTCAAGTATAGAAATAAGGCTAGATTAGTTGCACAAGGTTATAATCAGGAAGAAGGTATAGATTATGATGAAACCTATGCTCCTGTAGCAAGATTTGAATCTATTAGAATGCTTTTAGCATATGCATGTTACAAAGATTTTAAGTTATATCAAATGGATGTTAAAAGCGCATTTCTTAATGGTACTAAAGTAAGAAGTCTATGTAGAACAACCATTAGGGTTTCAACATGCAAGTTTTGAAAAATCATGTTTTCAAGTTAAAGAAAGCATTATATGGATTAAAACAAGCACCTCGTGCTTATACGAAAGATTGAAGAACTTTTTGTTAAAATCTGGTTATTCTATTGGAAAGATAGATTCTACTTTATTTACCAAACATATAGATTTTGATGTTATCATTATACTAATATATGTTGATGACATAATTTTTCGTTCTACAAATATATTTTGAGATAGATTCCTATATCTCAGTAGTTATATACATATATATATCTTATCTATTATTTTATTAATATATTTTTTATCTGATCTGATAGGTCAAGACACTTTTCTGAGCTCCTGGAAACAAAAAGAACCACTTTTTGTTTTCCCTCCAATTTTCAAAAGCACTTTGGAAATACAACTTGTCAGGTACACATCACCTTGGAAAGGGGTGTTGCTAAGTCAAATTCAAAGTACAACCTACCCTAGGGTTAGGACAGACATCAGGTCCTATCATCCTTTTTGTTGACCGACTATAATATTAAAAATCTCATTTTTTCGTCTTCCTCCTTTCAAAATATTCTGTGCATTGATTAGCCGACTAGACGTTTCGACTAGTCGACTAGAAAATTACAGTTTTCCGAAAAACTGCGATTTCGACGGTTTTCTTCCACCGTTTTCCGCACCAATCGGTTCTTCAACGTCTAGAGAAGTTAAGGGAAGTTATCAACTGGTTCTAAATCAGTTTTACTTTCGAATTTTCCTCCTTCAATCCTTATTTAAACTCCATGGCTTTCCATTTCTTCATGAGAAAAACTAAATCTCAATATTCCGAATAACCTCTCCATTTCAACGTAAGAGACTACAAATTCCACATAGGTACTTTTCATTTTCTCCAATAATCCCATTTTCAAATCCTCGTTCATCTCATCGTTTCACTCCTGTCGAAGAAGCCCGCGCGACATATGCCGCCATGGAATTCACTCCATTCTATCCCGAACAATCAATCGACTTTAGTGATCCGAAAATTCAGAACTTCAATCTCCATCAACTTCTACATACGGTTTCTCTCTTCCACCTTTGGTATGAAGACATTACATATTATCCTCTCCTTGTAAAATAATTTTACTCTAATATGGTTATTTATGAAGATGACGGAAACATTTATTTCGACACCAAAGTTCAAGGTATAGAAATGCATCTCACTTTTGGAACTCTTACCGAATGTCTTGGCCTCCCTCGATCAAATGATCAAACTCTCAGATTTTACATGGATCAACAACCCACTCTTGATTTACTTAGTCCCAATTTTCGTCCTTCTGGCATGCTCGCCATGAACTTACATCCAACTCCTTGCCATCTCCTAAAGATCATAACTTACAACCTTCTTCCAAAGGTTGGTTCTTTACATTACATTGATGAAACTCGCCTTCGCATTCTCTATGCCATCGTGCGTGGCATAAAAGTTGATTGATTGGTTTGTCTCTCTCATGTTAGCCTTAGTGAAACCCGTTTCAAATCACATCTTCCTACCTTGCACGATCACCAGTATTCTACAACATTTTGAAGTTCCTCTTGATGATGAAGTGGCCGTTTATAATCCACTTTGTTTTGATCACTCCATCTTGAGTCGCATGGAACATCAACCACCTCCACATGTTGAAGAAGCACAGCCAATCGACTCACACCCTCGTCGTCGCAAGGCTCCCATGTCCCCCCCACATATTCGCCCTTAATCATCTCGGTTCTCCCTCCAAGATCAAATTGATCATCTTCAAGATGATATGTATATCGGTTTTACGGGAGTCCAAGAACATTTGAGTTGTTTTGAGACTAGTATTGCACAAGTTAGGAATGACATGCATGAAAGCTTTAACAACATGCAAGGAACTCAAGCCCAGACTATGAGTCTCCTTGCACAATTCGCACCATATTCTCCATCAACCTCTCACCGACCACCAAGCATCCTCCACCTAAGCGATTTCAGGAGAAATTCGCTTATTAGTCGACTAGGACTTTCAGTTAGTCGACTAATGCCTGTTTATGACTGGTTGTTGTTTTCGGTTGTATGGTTTGGTGTTTAAGTTGTTTGGTTGTTATGTAGTCCAATCAGTTTGTACAATGTTAATTTGACTTAGGTTGCTTTTGGTTGTTGTATGTTGCCTAGCACGTCCTCGGTCCTATGCACGACCTTATCTATGTATTACTTATGCAGCATTAATGAAGTTTCAGTTTGTTTGGTTTATATTCTTATCTGTTTTTAGATTTTGCACTGATTAGTCGACCAGGAAATTTCATTAGTCGACTAATTTCCTAATTTACTGAAATTCATCCCTTTTTTGATAATTTCGAAGGGGAAGAAAAATATGAAATGTATATTAATCATTTCTTAATCATTTCCAAATTTTTTTAATCATTTCCAAACAATCTAAAGCTCTCTTTATACACATTCATTATATTATGATATATGCATTTGCTAATTAATATTAAATTTTTACACAATCATTCACATTGGCAAATTGATTATTTATTCTATCAAGCATATCTTCAGGGGGAGCATTATAATTAAAAATATTTTTTTTCATATACCACATATATTTCATATTATCTTAAGATATATTGTAATCATCAAAAAAGGTGAGAATGTTGGAAACATAAAGTTTTCTTCTCATAAAGTTTTTGATGATACAAGCATTTTGTATATATACGTATATACTAACTCTTTGGATGCAGATTATCAAGCTCAACTTCTTCATATATGACAATCGTCAAAGTTACTTTGCAAGATAAAGCATTAAAATGCAAGATGAAGCTCAAGCAATGAACTCTTATATTTTGAGAAAGATGATGTAATTGTACTTTTTATTATTGTATAACTTTAGATTGTTAAAGCCTTGATAATACTCTATCTTAGTTCTTTAGGACTCAGCCTCAAAAATCCAAACTTCAAAAAAATTAGTAGACCGGCACTTTTCCCTAGTCGACTAATACAATTTTTCTTATTTTATTAAGAAAAATATATATATATTTGGTCAAAATATATTTTCCAATAAAAAATGATCAATTTCTGAAAATTTTCTCAAAATTTTGTTTCTAGTCGATTAATAGGTTTTCCTGGTCTACCAGACAGTTATACTGTCAGTTATTATAACTGATTTCTATTAAATAATTTTCTAATTATTTAATGGTAGTTATAAACTACCTTCCAATGTTCATATTGTCAGTTTCTTGCTGTTTTTGGCCGTTTATGGAAGTTTATAGTCGTTCTCCTTCAATGGACACTTCAACATCCATTTTTGGTCTAGCAGTCCAGTTAGGCGACTAACAAAACTACATAGTCGACTAATTTTTGGAAAAATGACGCCGAATTTTTTGAAAATTTAGGCAGTTGTCCAACGTTCAAAAACTAACTTTTTGGACTATAAATAGACCCCCAGACCTCTGCCTAAAACACACGAAAATTCTTTCACTTTCTATTTTCATAAGGTTTCTTTCTCTCTTTAGAAAGTGTGTGATTTTTCAGATTTCCATAGGGAAACCTTTGCAGAAATTCTACCCCTTTAGGAAATCCAATTTCCAAGAGTGTTCTACCACAATTCACATCTTGAACCTTGGTGATTTCATCACCAATCTTACGCTATAATTCCGATATTATCAAGGCTATAGGTGATATTGTTTCATACTCTTTCTTTATTTTATTTGGTGAATCTATTGTTGAAGAGATTGTACAAGTTTGCAACACGAGGAGTATTGGCATCTTTGTATGTTGATTACTTGCGGGGAGCAAGTGTTTTAATGGATTCAAATCTCTACGGGGTAGAGGACTGGGCGTAGGATCACAGGATCCGAAGCAGGATAAATCTCCGTGTTTGCTTTTGGAATATTCTGGATTGTGTTCATTTATTTCCACATTCTTATTGCAATTTTTTATTAACTTTTAATTTTGTAATATCGTCGTGATTTACACTATTCATCCCCTCTAGTTTATTTAGTGTGCCAGGAGATCCAACAGACTTTGGTACCCTGTTGACTGCCTCCCTCCCACCGACTTACCATCTGTTGGACATCTCTCTCGTGACCTCCCCCTCATTGCCGGCTGATCATCCTGTTCGACCGAAGTGGGTTATTGAATGGGAGAGAGGCGAAGCTGAGAGGAAGCTGGGCCCTCCCCCTCCCCATTGTAGGAGAAGCTCCATATGCTATCGCTAGCGGGTAGCTTGCTTGACTCATTTGCTGTAGGAACTTGTGCGTGGTTTGTTTTAGGTATAGTCTTTTGGGGTCTTGTAGAGCCGTTTGTTCTCTCAAGTTGTAATATGATATAGTTCTGGAGGTCCCATATGGCCTCCTCTGTGGTGTCGGGGTTTTTCTCATGATAATAATTAAGCTTGATGATTGCTTCCCAGCCTCTCCTAATGTGTTTTCATTCATGTGATCTGTCCCGTACTGGGTATTGTACTGTTGTCTCTTTCATATATGAATATACTCATATACCTTTTAAAAAAAAGCCGTGGGCAAATAATTATTACCTGTTGGAAATCAAGAGAATGAGTAACCATGGCACAAAGCCATGGTTCTCTATTTATTCATAATAGTAGAATGCCAAGGGACATGGGATACCAAAGGTCCCCATTAGTAAGCTTGATGGGGAGGAATGTGGGGATAAAGATGGCCTCCCTCATTCATAACACTCCCCCTTATCCATCAATTACTTTGGCCTTAGCGTATAATGCTAAGGGGGTGGATACTTCTAGATCCAGAGTAATCGTGTCTGCCTCGTTAAAACCTTAGCTGTGGAAAACCCAGTGGAAAAAATTAACAGCTTAAGGAAAAAGAGTGCAACCCACAAGTTACTCCCCCTTATCCGTACAAGCTTGAAGCTTGTATGTCGTTCAGCTGTCTCATACCGATTCCTTTTACAAGTTTTACAAAAATACATCTCCGTAAAGATTTAGTAAATAGATCAGCTAAGTTGTTACATGACTGGATCTGCTGAATTTTGACCTCATCGTTCTTCTGTAGATCGTGCATCCAGCAGAATTTGGGAGAAATGTTTTTCGTTCTGTCACCTTTGATGTAGCCCTTTTTGAGTTGTGCTATGCATGCAGTGGTATCTTCAAACAAGACAATGGGCTCAAGATCACCAGTCTTCAGGCCAATGGCATCAAGGATATGTTGGACGACGGAGCGAAGCCAAAAACACGCTTTGCTTGCTTTGTGGATCACAATGAGTTCAGCGTGGTTGTATGATGTTGATGTAGTGGTTTGCTTTACTGATCTCCATGAGATAGCAGTCCCTCCGTAGGTAAACACAAAGCCAGTTTGTGATTTTGATGTGTGGGGGATCAGATAGGTAACCTGCATCAGCATAACCACGTAACTGGGAGGAGGAACCTCTCTGGTAGTATAGTCCCAGATCTATAGAACCCTGGAGGTAGCGTAGAAGATGCTTTACTCCGTTCCAGTGGCACTGTGTCTAGCAAGTAGATTAACTGCAAATGCTATATCAGGACTCGTGTAGTTTGCTAGATATAGAAGTGCTCCAATGGCACTGAGGTAGGGTACTTCAGGACTCAGTAACTCCTCTCACTCTTCCAGCGGCCGGAAGGGGTCCTTATGAATATCCAGTGATCTCACGACCATAGGAGTACTTAAAGGATGACATTATTCCATTCGAAACTTGTTTAGAAGTTTCCTTGTATAGTTTGATTGGTGTAACAGGATTACACCTCGTAGGTGTTCAAACTGTAAGCCAAGACAGTGCCTCGTTTTACCTAGGTCTTTCATTTTGAAGGTATGCTTTAGGCTTTCAGATATCTCATTGATCTCTGCAAGAGATCCTATGAGATTTAAGTCGTCCACATATACTGCGACGATGACAAATCTCGTTCTCGTTCTTTTGATAAAGATACACGGACAGACTTCATTGTTTGTGAATCCTTGATATGCAAGAAAAACACCTATTCTGTTATACCACATTTTTCCTGATTTCATAAGACCATATAATGATCTTTGGAGCCTTACCAAAAAGACGTCCCGAGGTCTCTCTTTCATCTCTGGGGGTAAATTAAACCCATCTGGAAGTCTCATATAGATTTCTTTATCTATATCGTCATATAGATATGCAGTCACAACGTCCATGAGCTGTATTTCTAGGCTTTCCAGAGATGATAGGCTAAGCAAGAATCGGAAAGTGATCGCATCCATGACTGGGAAATATGTATTTTCATAATCAATCCCCGGCCTTTGGGAAAATCCATGTGCTACAAGGCGTGCCTTGTAGCATACGATCACATTTTCTTCATTTCTTTTTCTGACGAAGACCCACTTATATCCCACTGGTTTAACACCTACAAGTGTTTGGACTACTGGTCCAAAGACTTTGCATTTCAAGAGTGAGTCTATCTCTACTCTTATTGCCTCGTCCTACTTTGGCCCATCATCTCTGCGGTTACATTCCGCTAGAGATCGTGGTTCGACGTCATCGTCGTATTTAGCGACGTGAACGGCAATAGCAAACGCAAAATCGTCGACGGCGACTGTGCTATGTTTGTCCAGTACCTCTCCAGTACGTACGTAATTTAATGATGTTTCTCCTATTATTTCCTCTGTAAGGGAAATAAGGAGAGGAGAGGTCGCTGGTCTGAGCTCAGCATCCTGTGGAGGGATCATCTTATTATCTCCAGGAATCTTCCTCTTTCTAGGAACTTTATCTTTTGAACCTGGCGGGCGTCCTCTTTTCAATTGAGGTACAACCAATTCTGCTGCCGGTGGATTGCATCCATCTTTGGAGATGTCAATCCTAGCTGGAGTGTTGGCAGCAGGGACGTGTGAACGAACAATCTTCTGGTTGTTCGTAAATTTATCCGATAGTATGTGTACTATGTTCTGAATGTGAAGGATCTTCAGGATCTCATCTTCACACAGATTAGTACGCGGATCATAAAGGGACAAAGACTTCTTGTCCCAAGAAATGGTCTCAAAAGCATCAGGCTTCTTAGACTGTGTGCCTAGTTTTGGAAATGATTTCTCATCGAATTCACAGTCATCAAGACGTGCCTTAAATGCATTCCCGTAAGAGGTTCTAGGTATCTAATAATAGAGGGCGAATCAAACCCAGTATAGATACCTAGACGACGCTGAGGACCCATTTTGGTCCTCTGAGATGGTGCTATTGAGACATACACCACACAACCAAATACTCTCAAATGGGAGATATCGGGTGGTGCGCCATATGCTAGCTGCATCAGGGATAATTTATGGCGACCAGAGGGCCTTATCCTAATGAGCGATGCGACATGCAGTATAGCATGCCCCCAAGCCTCCACATGCAACTGGGATTGCATGAGCAATGTACGTGCAATCCATTGGAGTCTCTTTATAAGAGACTCTGCTAATCCATTTTGGGTATGAACATGAGCTACATGATGTTCAACTTCGATACCCGTTGCCTGGCAATAGTCATTGAAGACTTGTGAAGTGAATTCACACGCATTATCAAGACGTAGTTTCTTGATATGGCTATCAGAAAAATGAGCCCATAATCTAATTATTTGTGCCAATAGCTTTGGGAAAGCTAGGTTGCGGGTGGACAATAGGCATACATAAGACCATTTTGTGGATGCATCAATCAGTGTCATGAAGTACCGAAATGGGCCACTTGCGGGGTGAATAGGCCCGCAAATGTCGCCATGAATTCTCTCTAAGAAGCCAGGAGACTCTAATCCCACTTTTAGGAGAGAGAGTCTCGTTATTAGTTTTCTCTTAAAACAAGGGGGACAAGGAAATTCATCCTTTTGAAGAATCCTCTGGTTCTTCAAATTATGTCCATGGGATTCAGAGATGATGTGTCGCATCATAGCTGATCTAGGGTGACCAAGTTTATTGTGCCAGAGTTGAAACTCTGGCAATGAAAGGCACTTCTGGTGCTTAGTCATATTGGCTTCTATTGGTTGAATATAAGTGTGGTAGAGACCCGACGGGAGTCCCTTAAATCGTTCGTAGATGGTCTTCTGGCCATCTTCTTGACGAGTCACATACATATATGCAATGTTTTCTTCGTCTCTAATTTCTAAGTGATATCCGTTAAAACGAATGTCTTTGAAACTTATGAGATTTCTATTGGATTTTGGAGAGAATAATGCATTTTGTATTTTAAGTCTTGTGTTATTTGTGAGCATTGCTTCCTCAATCCTTCGATTATGTTGGACAGTTCCGAAATTGTGATAACAGGACTGTCATATTTGTTTAAGCTATAAAAATAGCATGGATCGCGAAGGATAGTGTGCGTTGAGGCACTGTCCACTAGGCACTCATACTTCATCTATATATAAGCAAAATGAAAGTTTATTTAAGTAAATAAAAAACTGCCATTCAAATAAAAGTGCTTTCAAAGCAAGCTACAGATGAAAAGCTACATAGATTTAAATGCATAGATATAAAGATAGGGCTCAATAGAGCATATCGTCATTCTCGAAGTCTTTTACAGTGAACTTGGTTGGCGGTTTAATAGCCGCCAAGTTTGTTTCAGGCGGAGGCTTCTGGCTCACTTGATACAGATCCTGAAGGTGGCGCGGAGTGCGGTAGTTTCTGGACCAATGTCCAGTCTGTTGAATTTTGGACTTATCTCTACTTGGTGTTAATGATGAGCAAACATAAATACTTGTGACTAATCCCCTATTTTGCAGTTAATCCATTGTCTAAGCTAATTATGAAGATCTACTTGCAATTGATGACACTCAAAGTTCATTGATGGCAAATGAAATGGATTGGATGATCGTGGATAGTGTTTGAAGCTCCATGAAGACTTCAAGATCATACGTTGGATAACAGAGAGAATTCGTCAATGTAAATTTCTTTTATCTCTTCTAGTATGTAGCTTAGAAGTAGAACATTGATGGAGCACATACACATCCTCATTTCAGTCTTAGGACTTCAATAGATCAATTTTCCTTAGACTCCAATTCATTTCTCTTTTGATTGTGTCTGTATTGTTTATAACAGTCGACTGCTGAACACTTTTGAAGAGTTTACCATATTTGCAAAGAAGATTCAGAATCTCTTAGGATCCACCGTTATCACTATCCATAGTGATCATGGAGGAGAATTCGAGAATGAATCTTTTACAAAGTTTTGTGATGACACCGGATAACTCATAACTTTTCCTTCCCTCGGGCACCACCACAAAATGGTGTTGTAGAGAGAAAGAATAGGACTCTTATTGAGTGTGCTCGCACTATGCTCCATGGTAGTCATCTTGGATTACAATTTTGGGCGGTAGTCATCTTGGATTACAATTTTGGGCAGAGGCGGTGCACACGGCATGTTATATGCTCAATAGGATCCTAGTGAGACACCGAACGAACAAAACTTGTTTTGAGTTGTTTTATGACAAAAAGCCTCAAGTAAAATATTGTTCGTGTTTTTGGTTCAAAATGTTTTATCAAGAACACTTTTGGTAATCTAGATAAATTTAAGTCAAGATCCGATGAAGGAATTTTTGTTGGATATTCCACACGTAGCAAAGCCTACCGGATATACAACAAAACTTCTTCAACGATTGAGGAATCTCTACAAGTATCATTTTATGAAGATTTTGATTTTTCTCATGTTGTTGATGATAGTGTAGATGCTATTTGTGATTCTCTTAGTAATGTTAAGATTAATGATTCGATTAATGAGACTAACACTACTAACGAAATTGTTGAAGTTGTTCCAAGTGATGCAGGAATACCCAAAGCTTATCCGACCGTTCGGAACCATCCACATAACCAAATAATTGGAGATATTGGTGTGGGTGTTCGAACGAGGTCAAGAATTGAAGAATTCTCTCATTGCGCATTTGTCTCTACCATTGAGCCAAAGAACATCCAAGAAGCTTGTGAGGATAGCTCTTGGATAGTGGCAATGGAAGAAGAACTAATGCAATTCGAGAGAAATGAAGTTTGGGAGCTCGTTTCTCTTCCAAGTGGTCACCAAGTCATTGGGACCAAGTGGATCTTCAAGACCAAGACCGATGAGAACGAGGTAATCACAAGGAACAAAGTAAGGTTAGTAACTCAAGGCTACCGGCAAGAGGAAGGTATTGATTTCGAATAATCTTTTGCCCCCGTAGCTAGATTAGAAGCTATTAGATTACTTTTATTTTTGCATCCCATAAGAATTTTAAACTATTTCAAATGGATGTTAAAAGTGCATTTTTAAATGGGATTGTCAATGAAGAAGTATATGTTTCTCAACCTCCCGGTTTTATTCATGAAAAATTTCCAAACCATGTTTTCAAACTTAAGAAAGCGTTGTATGGGTTGAGACAAGCTCCTAGAGCTTGGTATGATCGACTCAATACTTTTCTTTTAGATTTAGGTTTTAAAATGAGAGAAGTTGATTCTACACTCTTCATTAAAAATTATGAAAATGACATTCTTTTGATTCAAGTTTATGTAGACGATATAATTTTTGGTTCTACTAACTTCAATCTTTGTCAAGAATTTTCTAAGTCTATGAAGGATGAATTCGAGATGAGCCACATGGCAGAGCTCACTTATTTTCTTGGACTACAAATTCGACAAATGAAGGATGTAACTTTCATACATCAAACTAAGTACACATGGGAGCTTATCAAGCGATTCGGGATAGAATCGTCTTCAAGCAAAAGGACTCCTATGAGTACGACTACCCATCTACACACAGATGAAAACAGAAAAGATGTAGACGTTCGTCTATATCGAGGTATGATCGGTAGCTTACTTTACTTAACTGCTAGTAGGCCCGATATCATGTTTTCCGTATGCTTGTGTGCTAGATATCAAGCTAGACCTAAGAGTCACACTTGATTGCGGTTAAACGAATATTTCGTTATCTCAATCAGTCTCTAGATTATGGGTTACTTTATCCTAAATCTAGCACATATGAGTTAATCTGATATAGTGATGCCAACTTTGCCGGATGCAAGTCCGACAGGAAAAGTACTAGTGACACGTGCCATTTTCTAGGAAATTCCTTAGTTTCTTGGTTTTTCAAGAAACAGAACTCGGTATCATTATCCACGACTGAAGCGGAATATATTACCGCGGGTCTTGCATGTGCACAAGTCCTTTGGATGAGACACACTCTTAGTGACTATGGTGTCAATTGTGATACTTGCACTATCATGTTGATAACCAAAGTGCTATATGTCTTTTAAAGCACCCGGTACATCACTCCCGTACCAAACACATAAATGTGAGACACCATGTTATTAATGATCATGTAGCTAAGAAGGACATCATCTTAGAGTACATTGAAACCCAACAACAAATTGCCGACATCTTCACAAAACCTCTTAAAGAAGATTCATTTGTGAGGTTGCGTGGAGAATTAGGAATTATGTGTGAATCTGATATTTAAAAGCTCAACTTATATGTTATAACACTTTTTGAGCTCATATCATCATGTTGCCTCTTCACTTGATATATCATCTATATGTGTTTAAGAAAGGCAATTGAGATTTATGTGATTTTAGGACTTCTTTAAGATTGTTTTTAGAGATTTGTGTTGCAATTGATTTATCATATTACATTGTTTTTATGATGTGTTTGTGATTAGAGTATAGGTCCTAGGGTGAGTGTTCATATCCTCTGGATTTTTATCTCACTGTGCATTTTTGGACCAGGACAGACGACTGTCTTTCCTTCGACAGTCGACTGCACTACTCTGTCTTCTCAGTTAGAAATTTCTATCTTTCGCACAGACGACTGATGACAATTTTCCAGTCGACTGTTGTTACAACAGGCGACTGCATTTTAGTCATCAGGCGACTGTCATTTCTGTCAAATTTTTTCCAGTACTCTCTGTCTTTTTTGATGAAGTTTATTGATTCTCAGTCAGTCGACGGATGTGTATAGTACAGTCGACTGTCCCTCGGACATGTGACTGTATGTTACTCAACAGTCGACTATCTGTCTTCCTGAGCTTATCTCTTTTCACTTCATCCAATCGACTGTCTACTATTGTGTCGGTTCACTGCTTCGATATGAGCCGTCGATTCTTTGATCCAACGGCCCAGATTATTTCCCCCTTTCTTATAATCGTCGAGATGTTTCATTTTGACCCTCTCTCTCTCCTTCGACTGAACGGCTCGTCTTCCCGCTCGAAATTCTGTCGATCTCTTCTTCGTGGCAACACGATTTTCCTCCTTCGTTTGGTTGATCGTGTGTTGCTCGCCTGCAGATCGACTTCTCACGGGAATTGTGTTTATTCGTTGCTGGTTTCTTGCTTGACCTAACTTTCAGTCGAGTGGGCTCATGGATCCTTTTGATCATCTGTTTCCTAAAGGATCTTTCGATTTCCTCAATGATCCGGTTCCTTCTCCTAAACCCACTGATCAGGTTCCCTCTTCGCCTCCATCTTATGGGGAATTCCTTAATATCATTGTCGATGACCCCATTCCTTCAGAGAATGTTGCTGAACACACTTCTCTGCCGGCCGATCATCCTCTGCGTACTCCTCCGTCAGTACCCATTGAGGATTTTCTTCTCGGTAGGTTGTGTGATCATGTCACCACTCTTGAGAAGCTTTCTACTTCTATGGATGAGAAGCTCAATCTTCTTTTGGAGCTTCAGTACAAATCCCTCATTCTTCATGGATTTCCCATCCCCGTCGAGCGTCAGGCTCTGTTTTCTAAGTCTGAGGACACTGCCCTTGTTCGTGCTCCTAATTCTCCAGGCTTTGTGCCTGTATCGTCTGTTGTTCAGACCCCTGTTGTCCAGACTCCTGTTCTTGGTCATGCAGTATCCTCTACTGCTCGTACTTCGTCTTCCAAGAGGAAGACTCCTGCTTACCCTACTCGACACTCTGCCAGACTGATGTTCCGTTCGTCTAGTCGTCCATCGGACCCCACTGTTATTCTCATTAACTGATGTTGCAGCTGTTACTTCTTGTTCACTCACCCGGAGACCTAGATTTTTTTGTGTGGTCTGTTTTCGTTTGGGTTGAGTGGTTCATCAGTATGTTTGTTTAGTTTATCTGTATATTGTTTAGTTTATATGTATGGAGATGTACGATGATATCATGATGTATTTTTTGTTGGACATGTTGATGTCCATATGCCATGTGTACCCATGTCATCTTTTGAAATATATATATATATATATATATATATATATATATATATATATATATATATATATATATATATATATATATATATATATATATATATATATATATATATATATATATATACGACATTGTTGTTTCGTCTTATGTGTCACACCATGTATAATTGATAATCATATCTCTGTGCTGATTGTGATATTATCTCCATGAATGTTTTATTCTCTCATAATGTGTTTTTGAGACAATTTGGACTTGATATTGGATAATTCATGCTACCTGTGATGTGATGTGTTTTTGAAACTATTTTTTTTTTTCGTATATCTAACATGTTGATATTGGACTTCCATTCCTATATTCACATAAGTATTTGATGTGATTTTATGATTTTTGATTATTTATTTCTTTATACTCCTTGATTGTTGTTAGTTCTTCTTTAGCACGATTATTGTTGTTGTTATTTACTCCTACCTTTTTGGATAATGCCATAGGGGAGAGAAATAAACATACAAGATTCATAATGAATGTGCTAAGTATGTGCTAACACTTTGAATCTAAGATTGAAGTTGCCTTACATTCAGGGAGAGTAAGATTACAATGAATATGGATTTTAATTCCTAGATTTCATGAATTGAATTCACTCGTATCTTACTTATTTGCTTCAATTGTTATATAGATGCCCAAATATTTGTTGACTAACTTGATTGGTATCTATGTAGGGGAGTAAGTTTTCATTACGCACAATTATTTATCTTTTTGTTTATGTTTGTTTGTCATCATCAAAAAGGGTGAGAATGTTGAGTATTGGACTTCTCCCTACTTGGTGTTAATGATGAGCAAACATAAATACTTGTGACTAATACCCTATTTTGCAGTTAATCCATTGTCTAAGCTTATTATGAAGATCTACTTGCAATGGATGAAACTCAAAGTTCATTGAAGGCAAATGAAATGGATTGGATGATCGTGGATGGTGTTTGAAGCTCCATGAAAACTTCAAGAGCATACGTTGGATAGAAGAGAGGATTCGTCAATTTCTTTTATATCTTCTACTATGTAGTTTAGAAGTAGAACAGTGATGGAGCACATACACATCCTCATTTCAGTCTTAGGACTTCAATAGATCAATTGTCCTTAGACTCCGATTCATTTCTCTTTTGATTGTGTCTGTATTGTTTATAACAGTCGACTGCTGAACACTTTACAGTCTCATGTCTCAAAAACAGTCGACTGTGTTTTGTTCTACAGTCGCCTGTTATGCACAAACTTTTACAATCTAGTTTTGGGCTTCTCAGTTTTATTTCCCTCAAGCGACTCATGAACGATTTACAGTCGCATGTCCAAGTGACAGTCGACTGTGTTTTGTAAACCAGTCGCCTGTCTATCTCTTACCCAAACTTTGTTGATCTGTCTTTTATGGCCAGCCGACTAATGTTGAATATACAGTCGACTGTCCATTGGATCAGTCGACTGTCTATGCTGCAACAGTCGTCTGTCTGTGGGCCAATTTGTTGACTCAGCTCTCTGGAAATTCTCATTATTTGACAGTCGTATGTATAAGGAATTACAGTCGCCTGTTCTGATTAATAGTCGACTGTTTTATCTTCATCAGTCGTTTGTCCTGTTATCTCAGAAGATTTCCAGAATTCTTCAACTTACCCATTTTACGGCCAGTCGCCTGTAGAATTATTTACAGTCGCCTGTAAATAATGTTCAATAGTCAACTGTTTATGCTTCATCAGTCGACTGTCCACGTGATAAGTTACCGTTATGAATTCTCACCTATCCCTGCTGACTGTGCAACAGTCGACTGTGGTTTCCTCATCAGTCGACTGTCGCGAGGGCAGATTCTATCCGTTGAGATTTTTCTCACGGATTCCTAAAGGGTTTTTGCCTAATCTGTTTTGTAAATTTGAGAAACCTATATAAGGGCCTTCTACTGTTCCATTGAAAGGTTACCTAGGCTATTGCAAAATCTCTCAAGCTTTCATTCTCAAGTTTAAAAGCTCTCAAACCAAAGCCCTAAGAATTCCAATCTTTGATCTCTTGCTCTCCAACCTAGAACCAAAGAGTTATCTTCTAGGCATTTGATGCAGTCAAGAGAAAGGGATTGCTCCTCTCTTCCAAGAGAGTCTTCAATACACAACACACTTCTCCTTCAAGTTCTACTTCAAGGCATATGTGATTGTAAGTGTTGCTTTCATATTTCATAACTTTCGTTATTTGAATTTGCTCTCGGGTTGTGAGAGCGGTTTGCTTTCTCCCAAGTTGTGGGAGTCAAGGTCAATCGATTGTATTTCGATTTCACTTGTAGGGTTGCTACAAGTGGGTTTTAAGAAAACCTCAAGTTAGGGTTCTAACTTGAGTATCCGGAGGTATCCGGGTGGAAGGGATGTAGGATTACCGGGAACAAGTCGGGAAGTGACTTGGGTAATCCGAACCCTTGAAACATCTCTACGTTTGCGTGTGTTTCATTTTGGGTTTAATTTCTATTCCGCATTATTTTGTTGGATTGCATTTAAATTGGTGTAACTATCTTTTAAAATTGCATAAACACTATTCAACCCCCTTCTAGTGTTTTCCCCATAGACAGGATCCTTACACAGTCATGCCACATCTATGGCATTTATCCTTCAAGTTCCTCTTAGGAATTGACACTGGACCAGTGTTCTTACGCTTCCATGCGAAGTTTTTCTTCCTCTGGTTGTTTTTGTTCTGGGGTGATACTCTTGCTGGCTTCATTGCAGCTTTCCCTTAGTTAGTTCTAGCCTTCTTCTTGTTTTCCACTTCTGAAGAGAAATATGGTGGGCTTCAGAGAGCGGGGCAGCACCAGCAGGGCGCAAATTATGAGTGACAAGTAGTAAGTCCTAGTCTGCTCTTCCCTAAGAAGGCAAGAGAGCAAATCAGATAACTTTGTGAAGTTGCATTCACGGTACTGTTGCATGAGCATGTCATCTTTCTCGTGGAAGGGGGTAAATGTCTTTTCCAACATGCGGTGCTCTGAGACTTCTTCACCACACAACTTCAGGCGTGAGGTGATATTATGAAGTGCTGAGATGTACTCAGCAACGGACTTACAGTCCTGAAGACGTAGGTTTTCACACTCATAACTGGCACGTGGTATTATGACATCTATTTGATGCCTATAACGTGCCTCAAGTGATGTCCACAACTCAAGAGGGTTTTCTACCGTTAAGTATTCGGTCTTTAAGGTCCGATCTATGTGTCTCCTGATATAGATAATGGCTTTCGCCTTATCCATATCGGAGACAACGGTAGTAGAGTTGCCAGCTGGAGGTGCCGCTTCAGGAGCATTGCTAGCAGTTGCCTCGGCCGCTGCGGGGGCCAAAATTGAGTGAATGAGTACCATTGATCGCAAGTGGAACTTCAGGTCCACTCGCTAGCTCAGGTAGTTCTTCCCTACTGCGTCAAAGACCTCGAAATCGATGCTAGCCAATTTTGCCATTTATCTATGCAATTGAATATAAATGAATTAATATTTTGGTAAAAATAAATTCAAGCAAAAATAAATAAATAAACAGTCATGTGGGGATCGGCCAGATACCCTTAGAAATAAAAAGTCCAAAAGTGTCCGAATACAGTCTATAAAAATGAAATATAAAAGAAATGAAAAATACAAATTGGAAACCCATTTTAGGTCCCAGCATATTGTAGATTTCATCTTCGTCTTCAATTTGGCTGAGCTCCGGTCTTTTAGCATTTTATATTATAACGTCACTACAATTCCTCTCAAAATAGAAAAAAGCGAGGAAAATAAAAAGGTGTATCAAAATGGCCGATCCCAAACCACAAGACTGAATTATTTATAACATACACACAGTTTTATATATTCTACAGACAAATAATAATTTTGCAACATCACAAACATTTCAAAATTCATCAAACGTAATTTATTGAATAAAAATATTAAATTTACGTTAAAAAGGTTACTTTGACCATGGGAAAACGTCATTACCTGTTAGGTTAGATCACTAACCTAACGACAGAGCGGTCTCAGGATCCTTGTAATCATTTAAACGTAAAATAATGTTTTATTCGATATTAAATAAAGAGATAAATAATTGAAATTAAACATATCAAATAACATTACCCAAGTATTAAGATAAAAGTCCTTAGGCTCGATGCGATCTACATGATCAACAACGAAAATATCTTTAATTTTATTCATGGGTTTTAAGGGCTTATATCCCATATGTTATAATAATGCAAAATTATTATTTAGCTTCCAAATTGAAAATGACAACAATTTCATCATCTCCCCCAAATCACAATTTCGTCATCTCCCCTAATCTGCTATCAAATTCGCAATTTTAAATTTCCCAATTCTGTCAATAAACCCCCAATTCTAATGAAGATCCCACCGACAGGGGGAAGATGTTAATAAACGGGCATCGATTACAGAGGCGGCCGCGAGCCCCCCCTGTCAGGGGGTTGGGGCAGCGACGGAGAGCCCCCCTCCCCGGTCGAGGGGGGGGGGGACAGGGAAGCCCACCCGTCTGCGGGGGGGGGGGGGACAGGGAAGCCCACCCGTCTGCGGGGGGGGGGGGGGGGTCGGCGACAGGAAAGTATCATCTCCAAAAATATATATATATATAGTTTTAATCTGATAATAATAACAAAATTCCAAAAACATGAACATCTTAAGATCGAAAAATAGCCTTAAGATTTGTTTTTCACCTAAATTAACTACGTGTATGTTCTTGATTTTTAGCAAAATGTATATGATTTTGCATATTATATATCTACGGGATAAGAAATTATACATCTAGATCGTTGATCTAGGGAAGAACAATTGTAATCCGTAGATAAGAAAAAATAATCACTGCTCTGCAAATCGATGTCGCAAGAGCTTTACCGCAACAGATCGCTGCAACAAAAGATTCCTAAGCGCGGTGAGGGTGATTTGAGGGGATTATTAGGAGAAGCTCAAGAAGTTGAGCTATCATGCTGATAACGTGTTGGAAATCAAGAGAATGAGTAACCATGGCACAAAGCCATGGTTTTCTATTTATTCATAATAGTAGAATGCCAATAGACATGAGATACCAAAGGTCTCCATTAGTAAGCTTGATGGGGAGTAATGTGGGGATAAAGATGGGGGGAGATCAAAGGCCTCACTCATTCCTAACATTACCTTATTTTATATTGTTATAAAGTAAAATAAAACATGAATTAGATTAAATGCATGTAATTATGCATGGTCAAAATCTGTTTACTTAGTAGGCCTGGTTGTATAGCCCGAGTCCACAAGTTCATTTTTAAAATGGGATTGGGCAAAAAAATTCAAGCACGCTTCAAAAACAGTGCCAGTTTAGACTCAAATCGAATCATCAAAAAGGACAAAAAATAACAATTTGCACCCACGTTCACCTTTTCAGCTTTTAGCTTTTTAGCCTTTTTCAAAAACAGTCTGCTGTCACGTGAGAATGGAGTGTGCAGAGAAATAAGCCAGCAGCCCGAAGAGCGGGTCGTTAATGTAGGTGGTGGGCTCGAACTGTTGGAAAGCGGGTCGGGCGTCTGGAAACGAATCCGATATGTTGGAGGGCCCCCCGACGACCGCGCCTGTCAGCAGGTTCGGGTTCGGGGCTTGGGACAAGTAGTAGTTAGTGCCCGACTTGCACCCGATACGAGCAGGGTGGGCCCCAACGGACGGGAGGGAGCTGCCACGGTGGTGGATGCGACGGGGGTAGCACCGACCGTATCCCACCATGTACGACATGCATAGCGGGTTGTCTCCAAGAATATAGTCAATCTTTCCAATAATAGAAAACACGCATTAATTAGTACAATAGAATGTTAACATTAATTGCAGTGAAAAAAAGATGATTCTGTTGTGAAGGGAAAAAGTAGGGAAATATGTGTAGAGGGTTAAGAGCCCACTACCCTCATATTTATAGCTTTCAATAGTGGGCTGGATACCCAATGGGCCTCGTGGGCCTATTCATAACACTTCCCCTTATCCAACCAACATTGAATAAGAGGTGGATTCTTCAGGATCCGAGTTAGGATAGCTGCCTTGTTAAATAAAGAACAGTTAATCCGTAACTTTCCCTGTTTTAGGGATGTGTCTAGGGGTGGATACTTCAGGATCCAGAGTCAACGAGGTTGCCTCATCAAAACCTTGACTACGGAAAACCCTGTGGGAAAAAACCCGTAGCCAAGTGAAAAGAGTACAACTCTGTGGTTGACTCCCCTTATCTGACCAAGCTTCAGGCTTGCAGATTTCCTATGAATCTATACATCAGTTTCCTATGTATCTATGAGTTCATAGTCCTCTCATCCTGACCCAGTTTACATTTACTCACTCTCCTCATCCCAATCCCATATACAAGTTTCTCAAAGATACTAGTAGGCATGGATTTGGTAAGCAAATCCGCCAAGTTATTACATGATTGGATCTTCTGTACCTCAATCTGCTTCTGCTTCTGAAGGTCGTGCGTCCAGAAGAACTTGGGGGAGATATGCTTCGTCTTGTCGCCTTTTATGTAGCCGTCCTGTAGCTGGGCTATACATGCTGCATTGTCTTCATGAAGTGGAGTAGGCACAAGAACGCCGGTCATCAGGCTGGTGGAGGTGAGGATGTGCTGGATCACAGAGCGTAGCCAAAAACTCTCCTTGCTTGCTTCGTGGATCGCTAGGAGCTCTGAGTGAGTGGATGAGATGGTCGTCATGGTCTGCTTTACAGATCTCCAAGATATGGCTGTGCCGCCATAAGTAAACATGTATCCTGTCTGAGACTTCTCTGTATGAGGATCGGACATGTATCCTACATCAGCATAACCAACTAAACCAGTTGATGCCCCTTTCCTGTAGAATAGACCTAAATCCATGGACACTTGGAGGTAGCGCAAAAGATGCTAAACTCCGGCCCAGTGCCGCTGTGTAGGTGCAGCACTATATCTGGCTAGTAAGTTGACTGCAAATGCTATGTCATGGCGAGTGTAGTTAGCCAGGTAAAGGAGTGCACCGATAGCACTTAGATAAGGCACTTCGGGGCCTAGTACTTCCTCCCCCTCTTCCAGCGGTCGGAAGGGGTCTTTATGTACATCCAATGATCTGACGACCATTGGAGTGCTGAGGGGGTTGCACTTATCCATCTGAAACTTTTTCAATAAGTTCGCTGTATAAGTTGACTGATGTAACAGGATCCCATCGTTAAGATGCTCTATTTAAAGACCTAAACAGAATTTTGACTTTCCGATGTCTTTCATATCGAATGTTTCTGTCAAGCTTCTAGAAATCTCTGAGATCTCTTCAGGAGATCCGATGAGGTTCAAGTCGTCCACATAGACGGATATGATTACAAATCCTGTTGCCTTTGCTCTTATAAAGATGCAAGGACAGACTGGGTCGTTTGCAAATCCTTGTTTTGCAAGGAAATCGCTCAGTCTGTTATACCACATCCTTCCAGATTGTTTTAGACCATATAATGATCTTTGCAGTTTCACTGAGTAGATGTCACGTTCTCTCTCTTTTAGTGCTGCAGGCAAAGAATAACCGTCAGGCAATCTCATATAGATGTCTCGGTCTAAGTTGCCATATATGTATGCAGTAACCACGTCCATAAGTTACATATCTAAACCCTCTTGGGCTGTTAAGCCAATGAGGAATCGGAAGGTGATCGCGTCCATGACCGGGGAGTATGTGGCTTCAAAATCCACCCCTGGACGTTGGGTAAACCCTGCGCTACAAGCCTTGCTTTGTAGCGAACGATCTCATTCTGTTCATTTCGTTTTCTAACAAATACCCATTTATAACCCACAGGTTTTACACCTTTTGGTGTCTGGACTATGGGACCGAAGACCTTGCGTTTTGTGAGTGAATCCAACTCCACTCCTATTGCCGCTTTCCACTTTGGCCAATCATCTCTGCTTTGACATTCTGTCAGAGAGCGTGGTTCAATATCATCGTCGCAGTACGCGACGTTGATGGCAATATTACACGTAAATGTGTCATCTATGGTGGTGCTCTTTCTGTCCCAATACTCCCCAGTTCGTACATAGTGTATCGAAACTTCATTTTCTCCCGGTTTTTCCTCTTCATGAGAGTTTGGGAGAGATGGGGTAGCAGGGCTTATAGTAGCATCCTGTGGTGGTATTTGTTTACCATTGCCAAGGGTCCTACTCTTTCGAGGGACTTTGTCCTTGGATCCCGGTGGTCGCCCTCTCTTTTTGAGAGGTCCAACCATTTCTGCTGCAGGCGGATTGCATCCATTTGCGGTATGTCAATCCTAGTTGGAGTGTTAGCAGCAGGGACGTGTGATTTGACAATCTTCTGGTTGTCAGTAAATTTGTCCGGCAAGAGATGGATAGTGTTTTGGATGTGGAGAATCTTCAGGACCTTCTCCTCACACTGGCTTGTGGACGGATCAAAGTGACATAATGTCTTTGTATCCCAAGTGATACATTCTGAAGCTTCGGGCTTCTTTGTCTGTGAGCCTAGTCTTGGAAACGATGTTTCATCGAATTCACAGTCTTCTAGACGTGCCTTGAAAACGTCTCCCGTAAGGGGTTCTAGGAATCTAATTATGGAGGGGGTATCAAACCCAACATAAATGCCTAGGCGACGTTGTGGACCCATCTTTGTCCTTTGTGGTGGTGCTATGGGGACCTATACTGCACAACCAAATATTCTCAAGTGTGAGACAATTGGTGGGGCTCCAAGTGCTAGTTGCATTGGAGAAGATGACTGACCTCCAGAAGGTCTTAATTTTATTAAAGATGCAGCATGCAAAATTGCATGACCCCACGCATTCACTGGCATCTGGGATTGAAGTAATAATGGACGAGCAATCCATTGCAGTCTCTTAATTAGAGATTCTGCTAACCCATTTTGGGTGTGAACATGTGCTACAGGATGTTCGACTTCAATTCCATGAGCTTGGCAATAGTCTATGAAGACTTGTGACGTAAACTCCCCCGCATTGTCCAGACGAAGTTTCTTTATCTGGTAGTCGGGGAAGTGGGCCCGTAACTTGATTATCTGAGCTAAAAGCCTAGACAGTGCTAGGTTACGGGTGGACAGTAGACACACGTGTGACCACTTAGTAGATGCGTCTATCAGGACCATAAAGTACCTTAACGGACCACTTGATGGGTGTATTGGCACACAAATGTCTCTGTGGATTCTTTCCAGAAAACTTGGGGACTCCACGTCCACTTTCAGTAGAGAGGGTCTCGTAATCAGTTTACCCTTATAACAGGATGGACATGGGAATTTGCCTTTTTGAAGAATCTTCAGGTTCTTCAAGTCTATACCCCTGGAGCTTTTTATGATGCGGTACATCATAACAGAGCCAGGGTGTCCCAGTCTACTGTGCCAGAGTTGGAATTCTGGTGTTTGGGGGGCACTGCAGGTGCTCCGCCATGGATGTTTCTGGAGTTTGTATACTTGTTTGGTAGAGTCCCGAAGGGAGTCCCTTGAAATGTTCCACAATGGTTTTTGAACCATTTGAAGAGACGTTACAAGCAAGTATTCCCTTTTATCTTCCTCGACCGTCTCTAAGTGATATCCGTTTAAACGGATATCTTTAAAGCTTAGGAGGTTTCGGATAGATTTAGGGGAGTATAACGCATTTTTAAGTGTGATTTGTGTGTTACCGGGGAGCAATATGATTGCTTCTCTTGATCCTTCGATTATGTTAGATGGTCCCGAGATTGTTCTCAGTGGACCAGAATAGCTACTTATGCTCGTGAAGTAGTCTATGTTTTGAAGGATCGAGTGCGTCGATGCACTGTCCACTAGGCAGATTAATTCCATATCTATATAAAGAAAGACATTCAAGCAGTAAATAATATGAAAAGAAAAGTTCTACTTTCATAAAAAATGCTCAAAATATTGTTTGACATAAAATAAAAACTAGATACAATGCATGAAAAGAAGATACATTGCTAGTACATAGAAGTGGTCCAAAACTAGAGAGTGTCATCTCCCATGAAGTCTTCAGGAGTCCATGAGGTCTCTGGCAACGCTGCGCTCTCAATCAGGTTTGTCTCAGCTCGAGGCTTGCTTGGTAGAGGTCCTGGAGGTGTTTCGGGGTGCGGCAGATTCTGGACCAGTGGCCCGTCATTCCGCATTTGGAGCACTTATCCTCCCAGTCTTTCTTGGGAGTGCCACCTTTGTT
This sequence comes from Scilla litardierei, assembly GCA_030789695.1. Lineage (NCBI taxonomy): Eukaryota > Viridiplantae > Streptophyta > Magnoliopsida > Asparagales > Asparagaceae > Scilla > Scilla litardierei. Next base: position 137,973,771 of record CM061139.1, read on the forward strand.
GGACATCCTCTTTTGCTTCTTTTCCGCGAACTTCTGGTTCTGAGGAGGAGCTGGGGGAGTGGCCTTCTTCCGCTGCTTTTGTTCTTTCCATTTCTGGAATTTTGCCTTTTTGTCCATTTTCTTCTTCTGGGAAGACTGGAAGTGTGCCTCTGCAGGAGGTGGTAGTGGAGCGGAGCCAGGAGGGCGCAGGTTGTGAGTGGCAACCAACAGGTCACTGTTCTGTTCAGCCATAAGCAGGCATGACAGCAGATCAGAGTACTTCGTGAACTTCCTCTCATGGTATTGTTGCATAAGGATCATGTCCTTCTCGTGGAAAGACGTGAACGTCTTTTCCAGCAACATTTTCTCCGTCACCGTTTCACCGCACAACTTCAGGCGTGAGGTGATACGGAAAAGTGCTGAGTTGTACTTCGCTACGGATTTGTAATCCTGTAGGCGGAGATGAGTCCACTCGTACTGTGCACGGGGGAGTATGACATCTTTCTGATGCTTGTACCTCTCCTCGAGTGCGTCCCACAGCTCGTAAGGATCCTCTACAGTAAGGTACTCGTCCTGCAGGGTCGAGTCTAAATGTTTCCTGATATATATAATGGCTTTCGCCTTTAGTATATCGGAACTTCCTCTGTATGAGGTGCTTCTTTGGAAGCATCCTTGTCGGCCGAGGCAATACTTGTTGTTGCCTTCTCAGTCGTTGTGAGACTGAAACCATGAGAGCGTAGATGGAACTTCAGGTCCAACTGCCAACTCAGGTAGTTTGACCCATCGGCCTTCAGGACCGAAAAGTCGACATTCGCAAGTCCCATTGAATGATCTAGCAATATATAAAAATAGCATGTATCATTAAAACTGAGTAAAAATAGCATCCACGCATGTATTTTAAACATTTGTCATAGCATGGATCTATTAAAGGAAATTTAACATACATGCTTTTTGACGGTTTCATAATGTGAATAATTAACAAAGGTTAACATTCACGCATGCTTTTTGACAGTTTCATTGTAACATTAAACATGGTATGAAAAATAATTAACATCCACGCAATTAATGTCATTGAAAAAAAGAAAATAACTTAGGACTATGTGGATCAGCCAGCCTACACCGAAAAAAGAAATACAGGCCGAAGTTACATAAAAAATTGCATGAAAGAATAAAATACAACTCGGGAACTTCAGAGAGAAGCCCTTATCTTCTTTGTGCATACGCCTTCAGCTCCTTTTTGGTGTCCTTCGGTCTTCTTTTTACATTTATATCCTCACTTACAGATTTCTCTCAAAAGAAAAAATTGCAGGAAATTAAAGGTGTCGGAAACCTGGCTGATCCCTAAAAACATAGCCTAATTGCACATCCACGCAGATAATATATTGAAAACATACAACCACGCAGATAATCATATCACAGGCATGTAAAGATTAATTAAATAATCTAAATGGTGTGTGACGTGCTAAAATAGTTTTTGAAAAACTTTTTACCTTTGATCCATATATATATATATATATATATATATATATATTGTTTACCGCTTTAAACCCTTTTTATAAAGTTTCTTTAATTATTTTGGTCTTTTTAGGGCTAAAAAATAAAAAAAGAAAAATTGTTTGTGTAAATGGGCTAATTTTCAGGCTTTTTGGGCCATGAAAACAACCCATTAGGGTTAATTGGGCCTCCCCCGAAAAATTGGCCCGTTTAGGGTTAGGGTTTCCGAAAAACCCTAGGGGGGCCCGCGGCGTGTCGCCGAGACGGCTGGCCGCGCAAGGCGCGGCCGCCGTGGCGGCGATGGGCCGCGGCCTGAGGCCGCGGCGTCAGGCCGCGGCCACCGCAGCCTGAGGCCGCGGCACAGGTCCGCGGCCTGCAGGCCGCGACTACAGTCCGCGGCCGCCGCGGCCTATGGCCACAACGTTTATTTGCCGCCGGCGACGCTTATGAAGCGCCGCCGTTTCGCCCTATGGGCGTGCGGAATTTTGGATCAAGTGGGTGTAAAAAAACGGATTTTTCAAGCATTTAGATCGCTAAAAAACAGATTTTTATTGTTTTTAGACATGCGGATCTAAAAAAATGTGATTTTTACCGTGTTTTTAAACTTTTTGATCCAAAAACATTCAGATCTAACGTGAAAAGCAAGTTTAGATCTAAAAAGTTTTGATTTTTACCTCTAGATTCGACAAGGGAATCTAGTCGACGGTTGGTGAAGGATGCCATTTTCGCTCCCGTTGAGAAGATTACGATCTTCTTGAATCTGAGCGATTGATGGATCTCCTTCCCCGCGAGCCGCCGTCTCCTCCAACGAGCGTGATCGTGCTGATAACGTGTTGTGAAGGGAAAAAGTAGGGAAATATGTGTAGAGGGTTAAGAGCCACCTACCCTCATATTTATAGCTTTCAATAGTGGGCTGGATACCCAATGGGCCTCGTGGGCCTATTCATAACAGATTCATGGTTTTAAATACCTGTCTTTTGGCCAAGCGCCGGAGCTGAGCTGGAGAGGCGGAGGAGGCCCCGCATGGCACGTGAGCATTGGCGCGGCTGAGGTAGTTGGAATACGCGAGGAGGAGGAACGAGATGGATGTCACGTGCTGCATGTTACTCCCACCCGCCTTAAACAGCAGCCCGCCTATCAATTTTCGCATAACAAACTAAATACTTGATTAGCTGGCATTAATTAGAGTTTTAACATTCTAGTGAAGAATAATAAAGATTGTGAAGGGGTATGTAAATGTTAGAGACCTGGGGAGTACTGGATCTGAGGGTGCCGAGATATTCCTGGGAGCAGCAAACAAATAAAATTAGAGCACTGCTATATACACCCCTAGTCATATGGGTGTATGCATTTTTTATTTCCAAAATTAGGAAATTTTATTACTGAACTTATCAAATCAATCTTGTTTTTTCTATTTCAAGATTCATTTGTCACTTACTCCTATGTACACCCCTATGAATAGGGGTGTATCTAGCACATATCTAAAATTATCCGCCCTCATCTTAAATGACTCCATATAATCGTCTCTACCCATCAGCACTTCATGTTGTTTTGTTCGTAAATCACCCCGTACAAAGTACAAATGTGTAATTGTTAATTATGCGACCACTATATTAGCTAGGTCCATAATCTACCGTGAGTAAAATTAGAAAGTTACCAAGATAAAAACTCAAAATTGCAATAAATAATTGTTAGCTGGTCATATATGACAACGGTCAAGACGTATATGCGAAACAGGCCACATATATGAATATGATAATTCATATATGTCCAGCTTGAACCCCGGATACATTTTTCAATAAATAACTATGATAATTACATAACTAATCAGGCAAATACTTGCTTAAGATAACCGTATAAAACTCAAATTTTCTACAGTTCGGTGGCAAACTTGTAAATAGCTGGAAGTCTGCGTGAGTAATGGCAAACTGGTAAATAAGTGGTTATGCGCCTGAGTTAACCTAGCTCAGTTCGCTTTATAAATAAAGATAAATCCGACCCCGCTCTTCAGGAGGGAAAAAAAAACCGCTCGCCGTTCTTTCGTCTCCACTCCACCTTCAAACCCTAAGCCACAATTTCCGCTCATCCGAAAATTTCCACCGAGCAATTCCGTCGATCCACGTTCTGTGCTATTTTTCCGGTGAGATTATCTTCTTTCAAAGGAATCTCATCGCCAGCGAAATGATACCCGCTCCGTCGCCGTCGCCGTCGCCGTCTACGCTGTCGCCGTCGGCCCCTCCATTCACCGTCGACCCCCTCCATTCACCGTCGACCGTCGTAGTAGCGCTTACAGCCTCCATTCCCACTGCTATCGTCCTACGCCGACAGCCGAATTCAACGGAGACGAATCATCGCCGGCTAAGTCTTCCGGCGGGAGCTCTTCTTGGATGGATCCTTCGCTCCCTTACAAGGCCTCCCCGTCACATTAAGGTATGACCGACCGATCCGAGAGATTTTGGTAGCTCATTTCTTGATATTATTAGATGAATGTTTTGATTGGAATTTCTTGAATCTTGCAGCTTCATACGACGAAATTGAACTGAAATTTTTTATTTATGGTTATCATATCGTTGTGCTAACAGAAATTGCTATAATCTTGATCGTCTGTAGAAATTTTGCTCGCGTTTGTTAATTGATTGCAAACTCAACCGACTGCATACTTAGAAATGATTTGATAACATTACTAGATTTCTTGTCTTTTGATTTCCATTTCTCCATCACTTTTAAAATGTTTAGATCGATACACTGCATCCTCATCCATGTAGTTGGCTCGTAATTGTGTCCAATTACACATATTAGGCAATTCTTGGAGTCACAGCGTAGTTCATACCCTGTGGTAGTTCAGAATTTTTCAAAATCAGGCTTGATGAAAGTTGGTTGGGATTTTTAATTTAACATAGAACTTCATAAGCAAATTTTAACTTAAATTACAACTTTGTAGGTCAATCTATCACTCATTGCATGTGATATGTCATAGTTAGCTAGATCTGATTTGAAATATCATTTAGCCTTATAAACTAACATATTAAGTGACAAAATTGCCTGAAGGGGAAAGAAGATGTTAGTAGACTCCTTTTTTCTAGCTTCTTTCCCCCTCAGGCAATTTCTTCTATATTATATTTCTTCTGGGTTTATATGCAGGTTTGTACCATTTTATCTTATGAAATTGTCTAGCTTATTGTATACCATGGCCAATATTTTTTGAGGGAATTGTTGATATAAATATTAGCCATTGGATTGAACTAGGTACTGAATTAACCTATAACAATTATAGCAGGCCTACAACTTATTCTTAATGTGGTGAACAAGGGGGAGTAGATCCTTTTCATTAGACACTACAATAAGCTTTATCCTAAATTTAAACCATAGCATGAACCTTCTTGCATGCATTAATCTAGATTTAACTGATGAAGGTTCTCTCATTAACGTTTAGATATAAGAAATAAGATGTTTTAAGGTGAATTGTTTAGTGCAGTAAGAAATAGGAAGCCATGTGATGTATACATTCAATTAAAAGGATTTTTATCAAATGAACTATTTGTGTTCATATATTATTATCAGCTTGCATACGCAACGAGAGCTATAAAAGAATATGGAAGGCTAGAGATGTACCATTGATTTTAGCATTCATGTAAATATTTCTATTAGCCAGTTGAAAGCAGTGTCATAGTGGGGGTTATGCTATGTCCATTGACTGTTGCTAGGCGTGTATTTAGATATCTCTCTCTTGTGCACTTCTATATCTCAAGCCATCTGCATGCATGAATGACCATCACATACACGTACAATGCTTCGCTGGGCATTGATCATTTTGCTAGCATATCAACTCACATTAGCCAATCTTGTTTATTACCAAATACGCAACATGAAATATGATGAGCTGTAGGTCAAGTTCTTTCTAAAGTTCTTTATGTTGTCTAATCATTTGTTTCTTTTCTAACTTAAACGAGTAAAGAATTTGTATTCATACATCATTAGTTATATTGCTTGATTTTTGTGTGCTACCTGATGGAAACATAACATCTTCATGGTATAATGATATGCAATACTCTGTCTTCGTTTTTATTCTTTTGATCTAGAAAAATCATGTTTCTTCAGACTTGGTTGCCAGAGAGCTTTTGTTCAGACTAGTTTACTATCCACATTTACTGTCTTTTTCTGCACAATGAATTGCTTAGTTTTATTCAGGTGGATTGCTTGGTCATCTCTGTTAAGAATAAAAATATGAATCGTTTCATGTTTATTGGACATGATTGCTCTAATATTAGTTCTTCATAAATCATTTCATGTTTATGTTCATAGCATTGTAGTAGCATTTTCCTTAATTCTGTTTGCCGATGACATTAGTTCAGAAACCATTTCAGGTTTTGGTCGCAACATGGTACATTCATCTTCTTTATCTCTTTATGCCAGCATTACCTCTCCGACATGAACACCCTTCATTAGGTTGAGCGAGTAATATGACTTGATCCAACTTAGAGTACAGATGATCACGCCGACTATGGGTGCTAGGATACTAGTTGTTTTTTGTGGGCCCCCCTGGTACTTCATAACTAACCTTTTAATGGGAAAAGATTTAGTTATGAAGGGTTTGAAGTAACTGATTTTCTTTTTGGTCCCTAAATATTAGGTCCAATTGTTTGGTAGTGGACAAAAGAACTTTAGGTGCTCTGAAGTCCTCTTGTTGTATGGGGAATTTGGGAAGTGCTAGGTTTATGCCTAAATGACATATCTGATATTGCACAACCTTCTCTACAGGTGAACTTAAACTGTTATCTTCCTTTTGTAGTGCTTGATTGCAAAGCAGAGTAATATGGTGATTATGTCTAGTGATGGACACTGAATTATTATGTCCACTGATATAGCTGTATATGGAATGATTATTTGTAATGCAAGTGAGCTTTCTCCAGGGTGTGATCTATACCCAAATACCTAATACTAATATAAGTATACATTAGCCCTAATATTCTCTCTCAAGTCGATATCAATTATGTCCAACTTGTTACATAAAAAAGAAAACACCTTTCACAATACTATTTTGGTAATTATATTTGCTAATTGCTTTGATAAATGAGTGTAAAGAGTGCATGTCCACTTAGCTACAACATCTTAAACAAAATGTTAATTTACCTTTATATGTTGTTCATTTATAAAATATTGGATTATTAGCAACATAGAAGGTGGCATGATCAATACAAAACATAGGTAGATGCTCATTCATTGAAAACACCAGCTCTTATATCAGAGTATTCAACCACAACCTCTCTTGCCGTATGTGTCATATCACGAATATTTCTTGTCCCACGCGTAGCTAGAGTCCCAAAGACCTTCAAATGTCTGTCTTTTATACAACAAATCTGATCTTTTGATGTAAATCAATGTGTGTAATGCTGCCTCCAGTTAATCTGACTCAGTGACCTGTCACCATATGTGAAGTCTGCCATCGGAATAATAAGGTAGATGTGTTGGCCAATCATCTTCTTGTATTCATACATCTTTAGTTATATTGCTTGATTTTTTTTGCTACCTGATGGAAACATAACATGTTCATGGTATAATGATATGCAATTCTCTGTCTTCATTTTTATGCTTTTGATCTAGAAAAATCATGTTTCTTCAGACCTGGTTGCCAGAGCCAGAGAGCTTTTGTTCAGACTAGTTGACTATCCACGTCTACAGTCTTTTTCTGCCCAATGAATTGCTTAGTTTTATTCAGGTGGATTGCTTGGTGGATTGCTTGGTCATCTCTGTTAAGAATAGAACTATGAATCTTTTCATGTTTATTGGACATGATTGCTCTAACAGTAGTTCTTCATAATCTCTGTTAAGACCAAAATTTTTCTTGTAAATTTATAAAAAGTAACCTCTCCAAGCAAGGTTCAAGAGATATATGTTATGTATGTATTCCATTGATATGTATTCAAAATGTTTTAATAATGCTCCTAACATTTGGTCTTCCATGTCGAGAAACTAATTTAAAATTTGTAATAGGATGTTTAAATTTCTTATCTTTCTCCTTTAGAAGTAATGTTTGAAATTTTCTTTTGCCAAATTATCTAGTTTTAAATATTAAACATGAAAATTTTATTTTCTAACTTCTATATTTTCAGTATAAAGCCTTTTTAATACCAATTCTTTGATATGTCCCAAAATATGTAAATCTAATTTCATTATTTTGTGTACAGAGCTTTGTTTGATTTTTTCCAGATATTTTTGCTTTCAAATTAAGTGTATCCAGAACAAATTGTACTTGCTTTAGAATAAAGCATATTTATTTTTCAAAGTATTATTATTAGGTCGATATTTTTCCCCCAAACTTTACGTTCGGTAGAAAATCTTGTTTCTTTCATTTAACATGGATAAGCTTGTTCCCAAAATTTGATTCAAAATATTTTTAAAAAAATTAATTTGTTATTTAAATTAGATAATTTCGAATTATGCTTGCCAGCTGCTTTTCCTAACTATCGTGCTTTCTATTCCAAAGTTAATTTTCTCGAAATAGTTTTTCATACATATGTTTTTTAAATACATTCAAATTTTAATCACCACTTTATTGTTGTATTAATCGCCACTTTAAAGCAAGTTTCAAACAATATTATATTATGAACTTGTCCTTTGTTATGTTTTCAAAATGTTTTTAACAATTGTGCTTTTTTTCGTTTATAGAATAACAAGTTTTTAGTTAGGAAGTATATTTTCAAACTTAAAAAGATAAAGCTTATCCTAAATATATTATTTTAAAGTTTGTTTTCCAAGTCTTTTCTACCGATTTCTATCTTTTCTTTACAAAATTAAATTTATCAAATTAGTTGTGTTTGAGTATATTTTAAATGCATTTATGTTTCTAATTTATACTAACTGCTTATAATAACTTTTAAAGAGAAGTATATTTTGAATTTACTCATTGATATGTTTTCAAAAATAGTTTAATTTTTTAACTATATTTTTTCCTCATATAAAAACTTTATTTTTAACTTCATTTTTGTAATTTTTAACTTTAGTCTTATTTATAGCTATCCTAAATGACATCAAAAAGAATCATCAAATGTTTTAACTTTTTAACTTTTAGGTTGAATTCTTTTAGATTTTCTAATTTCAAATTATAGGTGTATTTTGAACTTTCTAGCATATTTAATTTTGTATATAAAGCTTGAAAAAATTATCATTAAGGTTTTATAATTTAAAATATAAACCCAAGTTTTTAAGGCAGTAAATTTATTTTCATTTTTGTTCAATCATTCTAAAGATGGGTGGAAAGCTTTCACTTTGAAACTTTTGCACATAAATAATTGTAACTTGATATTAGAAGTAGGTTTTCAATATTTTGATTCAAATGGAAAACCTTTTTTCTCAAATACTATTGCATCACAAATATTTTTCAAATTTTATATTTATTTGGAAAATAAGTTCGTCTAAAATATTTTACTACTTTCTATTTTAAAATTCAAATCGTGAAGACGTAGTTTTAACTTTTTTACTTTTGAATTAAAACACAATTTTTACATACCAATTCTTGCATGATATTGTCCAAAATATTTTAGAAATAACTCTTCTAATTTTTGTACTTTTGTGTTGAAACAAATTGTTTTTAAATGGTGTATTTGTAATTTTAAATTTTCAAATTTAAGTTTGAATTTGTTTTTAAACTTTTATTCTTTCCAGTTATAAATTTTATTTTCCCAAATTTAAATTTATCAAGTTTTTCGTGTTTATATGGATATTTTAAATGCCTTAATACATCTGTTTTATCTTTAAAAAATAACTAAATTGTTACTGCATGTTTCATGGAGAAATATATTTTGAACTTCCTTATTTTGTCTTCAAAACGTTTTAAAATAATTTCTTGTCTTCATAATGTTTTAAAATAATTTCTCGCCTCTTTACTGTATAGAACTTAATATTAAAAATTGTATTTTTAATTTTCAATTTTTTGTTGTCGCCTAATATCCATTGACCTTATATTTTTTAAAAAAGCCTTTTATATTTTAAATTATACGTAAGCTTTCTAACTTGTTTAATTTTAAAGCCTTCATTTCGAAGAATTATTTTCTACCTTTTCTTGTTTCAATAAAGCCATATTTTCATTCCAATTCTACGAATATTTTCATTTTGATATTTTAAGTAAAAACTTGTTTTTGGAAAGAGTGTTGATATCTTTTTAAAAATGTTTGCCATTTGAAAATAGTTTTTTAAATATTTTAAATTGTCGATTGAATTTGTAGTTCTTTTCTTTAAATATTTTAAATTGCATCTTCATCTTTTAAACTTTGTAAACTATTAGATATTGAAAAATTAATTTGTTTATTCAAAATAGATTATTTTAAAGTATGTTTTCCAAGTCTTTTTATCGACTTTGCAAAATTAAATTTCTGTCAAATTAGTTGTGTTTGAGTATATTTTAAATCCATTTGTGTTTCTATTTTGAACTAATTGCTTAAAGTTACTTTCAAAAAGAAGTATATTTTGAATTTACTCATTGATATGATTTCGAAAACAGTTTAATTATTTTTACTATATTTTTTCTTGTATAAAAACTTTATTTTTAACTTTATTTTTGTAATTTTTAAAACTTTATGTCTAAATCATTATTAACTTTAGTCTTATTTATACCTATCCAAAATGACATCATAGGCATCATAAACTATTTTAACTTTTTTACTTTTAGTTTGAATTCCTTTAAATTTTCTAATTTCAAATTATAAGCGTATTTTGGACTTTCTAGCCTATTTAATTTTGTATATAAAGCTTTAAAAAATTATCATCAAGGTTTTTTACTTTAAACTATAAATCCATGTTTTGATTTTTGTTGAATCATTCTAATGATGTTTTGAAATCTCACGTTTAAAATTTTGCACATAAATAATGGAAACGTGTTATTAGAAGTATGTTTTCAATATTTTGATTGTAACTTAGAAGTCTATTTCTAATTTGTTTACTTTCAAGGGGAAAACCTTTTTTTCATTTATACTATTGCATCACAAATATTTTTCAAATTTTATATTTATTTGGAAAATTAATTTTTTCAATTTTTTTTCAACTTTCTATGTTAAAATTCAAATCTTGAAGACATAGTTTTAACTTTATTACTTTTGAATTAAAACACAGTTTTACCTACCAATTCTAATCGATATCGTCAAAAATATTTTAAAAATAACTCTTCTAACTTTTGTTCTTTTGTATTGCGAAAAAAATGTTTTGAAATGTAATTGTAATTTAAAATTTTCTACTTCCAGTTTAAATTTGTTTTTTAATCTTCTAACTTTTTTACTATTAAACATAAAATTTCTTGAAGACTTAGTTTTAACTTTTTAACTTTTGAATTAAAACACAATTTTTACATACCAATTCTTGCATGGTATCGTCCAAAATATTTTAGAAATAACTCTTCTAACTTTTGTACTTTTGTGTTGAAAATTTTTTTAATGGTGTAATTGTATTTTTAAAATTTAAACTTTCAGTTTGATTTTGTTTTTAAACTTTTATTCTTTCCAATTATTAATTTTGTTTTCACAAATTATCTTGTTGTAAATATATAATATGAAAATTTTATGTTTTAACTTATATATTTTAAGTTTAAAGCCTTTTAATGCCAATTCTTTGATATCTTCAAAAATATGTTAATCTAATTTCAAAATGTTTTAACAAATATTCTGTTTTTCATTTATAGAATAACATTTTTTTATTTAGGAAGTATATTTTCAAACTTCTAAATTTTCTACTTTAAAAAATTAAGCTTGGTTAGCTCTATTTTTTATCTGGACGCATCTTTTCATCAAATTTTCCTACTAGAGATTGCTTTTAAAAGTAGTAAATTTATTCGATAATACTTTTTATTAGTATATTTCTTTGTTAAATTACAAAAAACCGTATGTACTCTCTTTTCATCTTAAAAAATCAATAGTGACAATCGAAATTAGCAAAAAATCTTATTGTCTTGTACTTTGGTTCATGGAAAAAAATTCTAATACTTTAATTATCTTTTACGAAATACCTTTTATGTCATCACTTCAGAAAAATTTGGAAAATCACATCTATTTGTTCAACTTCGTCTAAACAAACGTAAAATTTCTAAGCTCAAAATTTTTTAAATTTTACCGTCTCATCATCATCAAACTTATTAGTTCATCATTTTCTTCCCTTCACTTAATAATATCATTATCCACCACCACCAAAATTTCAAATCCAGTTGAACCCATTAAAACCTTAATTAATTTCATCATCGGAACACAAATGAAGCACTAATGTTTTCTCCTTTGTTCTGAAATCTTAATCCACACCTTTAACGTCTTCTTTATCAAATCCTATTGAAATACAACCAATTACATTCATTTCCACCACCTTCGCCTTAAATTCCAACATGAGTCCCTCTTTTAATGAACTCCTCAGCTGAGCTACCGTTATAAGAGCGAAGTGGCGACAATAAGGGTTTAATGGGGGTTTCAAGGCTTACATGTGCATTTGTCACATTTCATACGTTTCAAGGTTATTAGCAAAGCTCATCATCCATGGATTTTAACATGGTTTGATTTTTCATGAACCAAAGTGCAGTGCATGGGCGTTTTTGCTAATTTTGATATGTTAATGGGTTTTCTAATTTGGGGTGTCTATAATTAGCTATATTTCTTTACACATGTTTTGAAAGTTTGTATTTTTTTGACTGCTCTACTTTCATACATATATCAACTTGGTTTTGGGAATAGATTCTTTTTCATCAACATTTTTATTTTTGGCCCGAACGTTTTTCCTTACAAATTTTCAACTTTCAAATGAATAGCTTGTTTCTCAACTTTATCTATTTACATTTACTTAAAAAATCAATTTTCCTTTTAAATAGACTATCTTAAATCATTTATGCAAGGTAATTCTTGGCCTTTTCCCTTCCAAATAAAATTTAAATTTATCAAGTTATTCGTGTGTATATGGATATTTCAAATGCCTTAATTCATCTCTTTTATCTTTAAAGAATAACTAAATTGTTACTGCATGTTTCATGCATGTTTTATGGAGAAGTATATTTTGAACTTCCTTATTCTGTCTTCAAAACGTTTTAAAATAATTTCTTGTCTTCAAAATGTTTTAAAATAATTTCTCGTCTCTTTACTGTATAGAACTTAATATTAAAAGTGTATTTTTAATTTTCAATTTTTTGTTGTCGCCTAATATCCATTAACCTCATATTTTTAAAAAAGCCTTTTATATTTTAAATTATATGTAAGCTTTCTAACTTGTTTAATTTTAAAGCCTTCATTTCAAAGAATTATTTTCTAGCTTTTCTTGTTTCAATAAAGTCATATTTTCATCCCAATTCTACGAATATTTTCACTTTGATATTTTTAGTAAAAACTTGTTTTTGGAAAGCGTGTTGCTATCTTTTTAAAAATGTTTGCCATTTGAAAATAGTTTTTTAAATATTTTAAATTGTCGATTGAATCGGTAGTTCTTTTCTTTAAATATTTTAAATTGCATCATCTTTTAAACTTTGTAAACTATTAGATATTGAAAAATTAATTTGTTTATTCAAAATAGATTATTTTAAAGTATGTTTTCCAAGTATTTTTACCGACTTTGCAAAATTAAATTTCTCAAATTAGTTGTGTTTGAGTATATTTTAAATCCATTTGTGTTTCTATTTTGAACTAATTGCTTAAAGTTACTTTCAAAGAGAAGTATATTTTGAATTTACTCATTGATATGATTTCGAAAACAGTTTAATTATTTTTACTATATTTTTTCTTGTATAAAAACTTTATTTTTAACTTTATTTTTGTAATTTTTAAAACTTTGTCTAAATCATTATTAACTTTTGTCTTATTTATACTTATCAAAAATGACATCATAGACTATTTTAACTTTTTTACTTTTAGTTTGAATTCCTTTAAATTTTCTAATTTCAAATTACAAGCGTATTTTGGATTTTCTAGCCTATTTAATTTTGTGTATAAAGTTTAAAAAAATTATCATCAAGGTTTTATACTTTAAAATATAAACCCATGTTTTGATTTTTGTTGAGTCATTCTAATGATGTTTTGAAATCTCACTTTTAAAATTTTGCACATAAATAATGGAAACTTGTTAATAGAAGTATGTTTTCAATATTTTGATTTTAACTTAGAAGGCTATTTCTAACTTGTTTACCTTCAAGGGGAAAACGTTTTTTCTCTTATACTATTGCATCACAAATATTTTTCAAATTTTATATGTATTTGGAAAATTAATTTTTTAAAAATATTTTTCAACTTTCTATGTTAAAATTCAAATCTTGAAGACGTAGCTTTAACTTTATTACTTTTGAATTAAAACGCAGTTTTGCCTCCCAATTCTAATCGATATCGTCAAAAATATTTTAGAAATAACTCTTCTAACATTTGTACTTATGTATTGAAGAAAAATTGTTTTGAAATGGTGTAATTGTAATTTAAATTTTTCTACTTCCAGTTTAAATTTGTTTTTTTAATCTTCTAACTTTTTTTACTGCTAAACATAAAATTTCTTGAAGACTTAGTTTTAACTTTTTAACTTTTGAATTAAAACACAATTTTTACATACCAATTCTTGCATGGTATCGACCAAAATATTTTAGAAATAACGCTTCTAACTTTTGTGTTGAAATTTTTTTAATGGTGTAATTGTATTTTTAAAATTTAAACTTTCAGTTTGATTTTGTTTTTAAACTTTTATTCTTTTCAATTATTAATTTTGTTTTCCCAAATTATCTTGTTGTAAATATATAACATGAATTTTTTTTAACTTATATATTTTAGGTTTAAAGCCTTTTAATGCCAATTCTATGATATCTTCAAAAATATGTTAATCTAATTTCAAAATGTTATAACAAATATTCTGTTTTTCATTTATAGAATAACATTTTTTATTTAGGAAGTATATTTTCAAACTTCTAAATTTTCTACTTTAAAAAATTAAGCTTGGTTAGCTCTATCTTTTTATCTTTTATCTGGACGCATCTTTTCATCAAATTTTCCTACTTGAGATTGCTTTTAAAAGTAGTAAATTTATTCGATAATACTTTTTGTTAGTATATTTCTTTGTTAAATTACAAAAAACCATATGTACTCTCTTTTCTTCTTAAAAAATCAACAGTGACAATCGAAATTAGCAAGAAAATCATATTGTCTTGTACTTTGGTTCATGGAAAAAAATGCTAATACTTTCATTTTCATTTATGAAATACCTTTTATGTCGTCATCACTTCAGAAAAATTTGGAAAATCACATCTATTTGTTCAACTTCGTCTAAACAAACGTAAAATTTCTAAGCTCAAAATCTTTCAAATTCTACCGTCTCATCATCATCAAACATATTAGTTCATCGTTTTCTTCCCTTCACTTCATAATATCATTATCCACCACCACCAAAATTTCAAATCCAGTTGAACCCATTAAAACCTTAATTAATTTCATCATCGGAACACAAATGAAACACTAATGTTTTCTCATTTATTCTGAAATCTTCATCCACACCTTTAACGTCTTCTTTATCAAATCTTATTGAAATAAAACTAATTTCATTCATTTCCACCACCATCGTCTTAAATTCCAACATGAGTCCCTCTTTTAATGAACTCCTCAGCTGAGCTAACGTTATAACAACGAAGTGGCGACAATAAGGGTTTAATGGAGGTTTCAGAGCTTACATGTGCATTTGTCACATTTCATACGTTTCAAGGTTATTAGCAAAGCTCATCATCCATGGATTTTAACATGGTTAGATTTTTGATGAACCAAAGTGCTTTGCATGGTCATTTTTGCTAATTTTGATATGTTAATGGGTTTTCTAATTTGGGGTGTCTATAATTAGCTATATTTCTTTAAACATGTTTTGAAAGTTTGTATTTTTTTGACATCTCTACTTTCATATATATATCAACTTGGTTTTGGAAATAGATTCTTTTTCATCAACATTTTTATTTTTGGCCCGAACGTTTTTCCCTACAAATTATAAACTTTAAAATGGAATAGCTTGTTTCTCAACTTTATCTATTTACATTTACTTAAAAAAATCAATTTTCCTTTTAAATAGACTATCTTAAATCATTTATGCAAGGTAATTCTTGGCTTTTTCCCTTCCAAACAAAATTTAAATTTATCAAGTTTTTCGTGTGTATATGGATATTTCAAATGCCTTATTTCATCTCTTTTATCTTTAAAAAATAACTAAATTGTTACTGCATGTTTCATGCATGTTTCATGGAGAAGTATATTTTGAACTTCCTTATTCTGTCTTCAAAACGTTTTGAAATAATTTCTTGTCTTTAAGATGTTTTAAATTAATTTTTTAAAAATATTTTTCAACTTTCTATGTTAAAATTCAAATCATGAAGACGTAGTTTTAACTTTATTACTTTTGAATTAAAACGCAGTTTTACCTACAAATTCTAACCGATATCGTCAAAAATATTTTAGAAATAACTCTTCTAACATTTGTACTTATGTATTGAAGAAAAATTGTTTTGAAATGGTGTAATTGTAATTTAAATTTTTCTACTTCCAGTTTAAATTTGTTTTTTAATCTTCTGATTTTTTTTACTTCTAAACATAAAATTTCTTGAAGACTTAGTTTTAACTTTTAAACTTTTGAATTAAAACACAATTTTTACATACCAATTCTTGCATGGTATCGACCAAAATATTTTAGAAATAACACTTCTAACTTTTGTACTTTTGTGTTGAAATTTTTTTAATGGTGTAATTGTATTTTTAAAAGTTAAACTTTCAGTTTGAATTTGTTTTTAAACTTTTATTCTTTCCAATTATTAATTTTGTTTTCCCAAATTATCTTGTTGTAAATATATAACATGAAAACTTTATTTTGTAACTTATATATTTTAAGTTTAAAGCCTTTTAATGCCAATTCTTTGATATCCTCAAAAATATGTTAATCTAATTTCAAAATGTTTTAACAAATATTCTGTTTTTCATTTATAGAATAACATTTTTTATTTAGGAAGTATATTTTCAGACTTCTAAATTTTCTACTTTAAAAAATTAAGCTTGGTTAGCTCTATTTTTTTATCTGGACGCATCTTTTCATCAAAATTTCCAACTAGAGATTGCTTTTAAAAGTAGTAAATTTATTCGATATTACTTTTTGTTAGTATATTTCTTGGTTAAATTACAAAAAACCATATGTTCTAATGTTTTCTATTTTGTAAGAGCGAAGTGGCGTCAGGGCTTACATATGCACAACTTTATCTATTTATCTATTTCCTTTTAAATAATCTAGTTTTTCGTGTGTATATGGATATTTCAAACGCCTTAATTCATCTCTTTTATCTTTAAAAAATAACTAAATTGTTACTGTATGTTTCATGCATGTTTCATGGAGAAGTATATTTTGAACTTCCTTATTCTGTCTTCAAGATGTTTTAAAATAATTTCTCGCCTCTTTACTGTATAGAACTTAATAGGTTGTCGCTAATATCCAATTTCGAAGAATTATTTTCTAGTTTTTCTTGTTTCAATAAAGCCATATTTTCATCCCAATCTACGAATATTTTCACTTTGATATTTTTAGTAAAAACTTGTTTTTGGAAAGCGTGTTGATATCTTTTTAAAAATGTTTGCCATTTGAAAATAGTTTTTTAAATTCCGTAGTTCTTTTCTCGATTATTTTAAAGAATGTTTTCCAAGTCTTTTTACCGACTTTGCAAAATTAAATTTCTCAAATTAGTTGTGTTTGAGTATATTTAAATCCATTTGTGTTTCTATTTTGAACTAATTGCTTAAAGTTACTTTCAAAGAGAAGTATATTTTGAATTTACTCATTGATATGATTTCGAAAACAGTTTAATTGTTTTTACAATATTTTTTCTTGTATAAAAAAATTATTTTTAACTTTATTTTTGTAATTTTTAAAACTTTATGATACCTATCTAAATGACTATTTTGGACTTTCTAGCCTATTTAATTTTGTATATAAGGTTGTAAAAAATTATCATCAAGGTTTTATACTTTAAAATATAAACCCATATGTTTTCAATATTTCACTTTTAAGGGGAAAACTCGCCAAAAATATTTTACTCTGCTAACATTTGTAGTAATTTGAATTTTTCTGAAGGGTTAGTTTTAACCTTTTGAAATAAAACACACATACCAATTCTAGCATCGCCCAAAATATTTTAGTTTGATTTTGTTTTTAAACTTTTATTCTTTATAGTTATTAATTTTGGTTTCCCAAATTATCTTGTTGTAAATATATAACATGTTAATCTAATTTCAGAAGTATATTTATTAGAGATTGCTTTTGGATAATACTTTTTGTTCAGTGACAATCGAAATTCATGAAATACCTTTTATAACCGTCTCATCATCATGATTAGTACATCGTTTTCCAATAATGTTTTCTCCATTGTTCTGAAATCTTCATCCACCCCATCACCTTAAATTCCAACATGAGTCACTCTTTTAATGAACTCCTCAGCTGAGCTATCGTTATAAGAGCGAAGTGGCGACAATAAGGGTTTAATGGGGGTTTCAGGGCTTACATATGCGTTTGTCACATTTCATACGTTTCAAGGTTATTAGCAAAGCTCATCATTTATGGATTTTAACATGGTTAGAATTTTCATGAACCAAAGTGCAGTGCATGGGCGTTTTTGCTAATTTTGATATGTTAGTGGGTTTTCTAATTTGGGGTGTCTATAATTAGCTATATTTCTTTAAACATGTTTTGAAAGTTTGTATTTTTTGACTTCTCTACTTATATACATTTACTTAAAAACACTATCTTAAATAATTTATGCAAGGCAATTCTTGGCTTCTTCCCTTCCAAACGAAATTTAAATTTATCTGTTTTTCGTGCTTATAGTTTCATGCATGTTTCGATTCTGTTTTCAAAACGCTCGATTCTTTACTGTATAGAACTTAATATTAAAATTGTATTTTTAATTTTCAATTTTTTATTGTCGCCTAATATCCATTGAACTCATATTTTTTAAAAAAGCCTTTTATATTTTAAATTATACGTAAGCTTTCTAACTTGTTTAATTTTAAAGCCTTCATTTCGAAGAATTATTTTCTAGCTTTTCTTGTTTCAATAAAGCCATATTTTCATCCCAATTCTACGAATATTTTCACTTTGATATTTTTAGTAAAAACTTGTTTTTGGAAAGCGTGTTGATATCTTTTTAAAAATGTTTGCCATTTGAAAATAGTTTTTTTAAATATTTTAAATTGTCGATTGAATCCGTAGTTCTTTTCTTTAAATATTTTAAATTGCATCTTCATCTTTTAAACTTTGTAAACTATTAGATATTGAAAAATTAATTTGTTTATTCAAAATAGATTATTTTAAAGTATGTTTTCCAAGTCTTTTTACCGACTTTGCAAAATTAAATTTCTCAAATTTGTTGTGTTTAAGTATATTTTAAATCCATTTGTGTTTCTATTATGAACTAATTGCTTAAAGTTACTTTCAAAGAGAAGTATATTTTGAATTTACTCATTGATATGATTTCGAAAACAGTTTAATTGTTTTTACTATATTTTTTCTTGTATGAAAATTTTATTTTTAACTTTATTTTTGTAATTTTTAAAACTTTATGTCTAAATCATAATTAACTTTAGTCTTTTTTATACATATCCGAAATGACATCATAGGCATCATAAATTATTTTAACTTTTTTACTTTTAGTTTGAATTCCTTTAAATTTTCTAATTTCAAATTTTAAGCGTAGTTTGGACTTTCTAGCCTATTTAATTTTGTATATAAAGTTTAAAAAAAATTATCATCAAGGTTTTATACTTTAAAATATAAACCCATGTTTTGATTTTTGTTGAATCATTCTAATGATGTTTTGAAATCTCACTTTTAAATTTTGCACATACATAATGGAAACTTGTTATTAGAAGTATGTTTTCAATATTTTGATTTTAACTTAGAAGTCTATTTCTAACTTGTTTACTTTCAAGGGGAAAACCTCTTTTCTCTTATACTATTGCATCACAAATATTTTTCAAAATTTATATTTATTTTGAAAATTAAATTTTTCAAAATATTTTTCAACTTTTTAGGTTAAAATTCAATTCTTGAAGACATAGTTTTAACTTTATTACTTTTGAATTAAAACGCAGTTTTACCTACCAATTCTAACCGATATCGTCAAAAGTATTTTAGAAATAACTCTTCTAACATTTGTGCTTATGTGTTGAAGAAAAATTGTTTTGAAATGGTGTAATTGTAATTTAAGTTTTCTACTTCTAGTTTAAATTTGTTTTTTATCTTCTAACTTTTTTTACTTCTAAACATAAAATTTCTTGAAGACTTAGTTTTAACTATTTAACTTTTGAATTAAAACACAATTTTTACATACCAATTCTTGCATGGTATCGACCAAAATATTTTAGAAATAACTCTTCTAACTTTTGTACTATTGTGTTAAAATTTTTTTTAATGGTGTAATTGTATTTTTAAAATTTAAAATTTCAGTTTGATTTTGTTTTTAAACTTTTATTCTTTCCAGTTATTAAATTTGTTTTCCCAAATTATCTAGTTGTAAATATATAACATGAAAATTTTATTTTGTAACTTATATATTTTAAGTTTAAAGCCTTTTAACGCCAATTCTTTGATATCCTCAAAAATATGTTAATCTAATTTCAAAATGTTTTAACAAATATTCTATTTTTCATTTATAGAATAACATTTTGTGCTTAGGAAGTATATTTTCAAACTTCTAAATTTTCTACTTAAAAAATTAAGCTTGGTTAGCTCTATTTTTTTATCTGGACGCATCTTTTCATCAAAATTTCCTACTAGAGATTGCTTTTAAAAGTAGTAAATTTATTCGATATGACTTTTTGTTAGTATATTTCTTGGTTAAATTACAAAAAAACTATATGTACTCTCTTTTCATCTTAAAAAATCAACAGTGACAATCGAAATTAGCAAAAAATCATATTGTCTTGTACTTTAGTTCATGGAAAAAAATTCTAATCCTTTCATTATCTTTTATGAAATACCTTTTATGTCATCACTTCAGAAAAATTTGGAACATCACATCTATTTGTTCAACTTCGTCTAAACAAACGTAAAATTTCTAAGCTCAAAATCTTTCAAATTTTACCGTCTCATCATCAAAAAACATATTAGTTCATCGTTTTCTTCTCTTCACTTAATAATATCATTATCCACCACCACCAAAATTTCAAATCCAGTTGAACCCATTAAAACCTTAATTAATTTCATCATCGGAACACAAATGAAACACTAATGTTTTCTCCATTGTTTTGAAATCTTCATCCACACCTTTAACGTCTTCTTTATCAAATCCTATTGAAATACAACCAATTACATTCATTTCCACCACCATCGCCTTAAATTCCAACATGAGTCACTCTTTTAATGAACTCCTCAGCTGAGCTATCGTTATAAGAGCGAAGTGGCGACAATAAGGGTTTAATGGGGGTTTCAGGGCTTACATGTGCGTTTGTCACATTTCATACGTTTCAAGGTTATTAGCAAAGCTCATCATTTATGGATTTTAACATGGTTAGAATTTTCATGAACCAAAGTGCAGTGCATGGGCGTTTTTGCTAATTTTGATATGTTAGTGGGTTTTCTAATTTGGGGGGGCTATAATTAGCTATATTTCTTTAAACATGTTTTGAAAGTTTGTATTTTTTTTACTTCTCTACTTTCACATATATATATATATATCAACTTTGGTTTGGAAATAGATTCTTTTTCATCAACATTTTTATTTTTGGCCTGAACGTTTTTCCTTCAAAATTTCAACTTTCAAATGGAATAGCTTGTTTCTAAACTTTATCTATTTACTTGTACTTAAAAAAAATCAATTTTCCTTTTAAATTGACTATCTTAAATCATTTATGCAAGGTAATTCTTGGCTTTTTCCCTTTCAAACAAAATTTAAATTTATCAAGTTTTTCGTGTGTATATGGATATTTTAAATGCCTTTTGTATTTTATATTTTCGTGTGTATATATCTTAAATCATTTTGTATTTTTGTGTTGAAATTTTTTTTAATGGTGTAATTGTATTTTTAAAATTTAAACTTTCAGTTTGATTTTGTTTTTAAACTTCAATTCTTTCCAATTATTAATTTTGTTTTCCCAAATTATCTTGTTGTAAATATATAACATGAAAATTTTATTTCGTAACTTATATATTTTATGTTTAAATCCTTTTAATGCCAATTCTTTGATATCCTCAAAAATATGTTAATCTAATTTCAAAATGTTTTAACAAATATTCTGTTTTTCATTTATAGAATAACAGTTTTTATTTAGGAAGTATATTTTCAAACTTCTAAATTTTCTACTTAAAAAAATTAATCTTGGTTAGCTCTATTTTTTTATCTGGACGCATCTTTTCATCAAATTTTCCTACTAGAGATTGCTTTTAAAAGTAGTAAATTTATTCGATAATATTTTTTTAAAGTATATTTCTTGGTTAAATTACAAAAAAACCATTTGTACTCTCTTTTCATCTTAAAAAATCAACAGTGGCAATCACAATTAGCAAAAAATCTTATTGTCTTGTACTTTGGTTTCTTGTACTTTGGTTCATGGAAAAAATTCTAATACTTTAATTATCTTTTATGAAATACCTTTTATGTCATCAATTCAGAAAAATTTGGAAAATCACATCTATTTGTTCAACTTCGTCTAAACAAACGTAAAATTTCTAAGCTCAAAATCTTTTAAATTTTACCGTCTCATCATCATGAAACATATTAGTTCATCGTTTTCTTCTCTTCACTTAATAATATTATTATCCACCACCACCAAAATTTCAAATCCAGTTGAACCCATTAAAACCTTAATTAATTTCATCATCGGAACACAAATGAAACACTAATGTTTTCTCCATTGTTCTGAAATCTTCATCCACACCATCACCTTAAATTCCAACATGAGTCCCTCTTTTAATGAACTCCTCAGCTGAGCTATCGTTATAAGTGCGAAGTGGCGACAATAAGGGTTTAATGGGGGTTTCAGGGCTTACATGTGCGTTTGTCACATTTCATACGTTTCAAGGTTATTAGCAAAGCTCATCATCCATGGATTTTAACATGGTTAGATTTTTCATGGACCAAAGTGCAGTGCATGGGCGTTTTTGCTAATTTTGATATGGTAGTGGGTTTTCTAATTTGGGGTGTTTATAATTAGCTATATTTCTTTAAACATGTTTTGAAAGTTTGTATTTTTTTGACTTCTCTACTTTCACATATATATATATATATCAAATTGGTTTTGGAAATAGATTCTTTTTCATCAACATTTTTATTTTTGGCCTGAATGTTTTTCCTACAAATTTTCAACTTTTAAATGGAATAGCTTGTTTCTCAACTTTATCTATTTACATTTACTTAAAAACATCAATTTTCCTTTTAAATAGACTATCTTAAATCATTTATGCATGGTAATTCTTGGCCTTTCCCCTTCCAAACGAAATTTAAATTTATCAAGTTTTTCGTGTGTATATGGATATTTCAAATGCCTTAATTCATCTTTTTATCTTTAGAAAATAACTAAATTGTTACTGCATGTTTCATGGAGAAGTATATTTTGAACTTCCTTATTCTGTCTTCAAAACGTTTTAAAATAATTTCTTGTCTTCAAAATGTTTTAAAATAATTTCTCGACTCTTTACTGGATAGAACTTAATATTAAAAGTGTATTTTTAATTTTCAATTTTTTGTTGTCGCCTAATATCCATTGACCTCATATTTTTTAAAAAAGCCTTTTATATTTTAAATTATACGTAACCTTTCTAACTTGTTTAATTTTAAAGCCTTCATTTCGAAGAATTATTTTCTAGCTTTTCTTGTTTCAATAAAGCCATATTTTCATCTCAATTCTACGAATATTTTCACTTTGATATTTTTAGTAAAAACTTGTTTTTGGAAAGCGTGTTGATATCTTTTTAAAAATGTTTAGTTTTTTAAATATTTTTAATTGTCGATTGAATCTGTAGTTCTTTTCTTTAGATATTTTAAATTGCATCTTCATCTTTTAAACTCTGTAAAATATTAGATATTGAAAATTTAATTTGTTTATTCAAAATAGATTATTTTAAAATATGTTTTCCAAGTCTTTTTACCGACTTTGCAAAAGTAAATTTCTCAAATTAGTTGTGTTTCAGTATATTTTAAATCCATTTGTGTTTCTATTTTGAACTAATTGCTTAAAGTTATTTTCAAAGAGAAGTATATTTTGAATTTACTCATTGATATGATTTGGAAAACAGTTTAATTGTTTTTACTATATTTTTTCTTGTATGAAAACTTTATTTTTAACTTTATTTTTGTAATTTTTAAAACTTTATGTCTAAATCATAATTAACTTTAGTCTTTTTTATACCTATCCAAAATGACATCATAGGCATCATAAACTATTTTAACTTTTTTACTTTTAGTTTGAAATCCGTTAAATTTTCTAATTTCAAATTAAAAGCGTAGTTTGGAATATCTAGCCTATTTAATTTTGTATATAAAGTTTAAAAAAATTATCATGAAGGTTTTATACTTTAAAATATAAACCCATGTTTTGATTTTTGTTGAATCATTCTAATGATGTTTTGAAATCTCACTTTTAAAATTTTGCACATAAATAATGGAAACTTGTTATTAGAAGTATGTTTTCAATATTTTGATTTTAACTTAGAAGTCTATTTCTAACTTGTTTACTTTCAAGGGGAAAACCTTTTTTCTCTTATACTATTGCATCACAAATATTTTTCAAAATTTATATTTATTTTGAAAATTAATTCTTTCAAAATATTTTTCAACTTTCTATGTTAAAATTCAATTCTTGAAGACGTAGTTTTAACTTTATTACTTTTGAATTAAAACGCAGTTTTACCTACCAATTCTAACCGATATCGTCAAAAGTATTTTAGAAATAACTCTTCTAACATTTGTACTTATGTATTGAAGAAAAATTGTTTTGAAATGGTGTAATTGTAATTTAAATTTTTCTACTTCCAGTTTAAATTTGTTTTTTAATCTTCTAACTGTTTTTACTTCTAAACATAAAATTATTTCTTAAAGACTTAGTTTTAACTTTTTAACTTTTGAATTAAAACACAATTTTTACATACCAATTCTTGCATGGTATCGACCACAATATTTTAGAAATAACTCTTCTAACTTTTGTACTTTTGTGTTGAAATTTTTTTTAATGGTGTAATTGTATTTTTAAAATTTAAACTTTCAGTTTGATTTTGTTTTAAAACTTTTATTCTTTCCAATTATTAATTTTTTTTCCCAAATTATCTTGTTCTAAATAGATAACATGAAAATTTTATTTTGTAATTTATATATTTTAAGTTTAATGCCTTTTAAGCCAATTCTTTGATATCCTCAAAATTATGTTAATCTAATTTCAAAATGTTTTAACAAATATTCTGTTTTTCATTTGTAGAATAACATTTTGTGTTTAGGAAGTATATTTTAAAACTTCTAAATTTTCTACTTAAAAAAAGTAAGCTTGGTTAGCTCTATTTTTTTATCTGGACGCATCTTTTCATCAAAATTTCCTACTAGAGATTGCTTTTAAAAGTAGTAAATTTATTCGATAGTACTTTTTGTTAGTATATTTCTTGGTTAAATTACAAAAAAACTATATGTACTCTCTTTTCATCTTAAAAAATCAATAGTGACTATCGAAATTAGCAAAAAATCATAGTGGCTTGTACTTTGGTTCATGGAAAAAAATTCTAATACTTTCATGATCTTTTATGAAATACCTTTTATGTCATCACTTCAGAAAAATTTGGAACATCACATCTATTTGTTCAACTTCGTCTAAACAAACGTAAAATTTCTAAGCTCAAAATCTTTCAAATTTTACCGTCTCATCATCATCAAACATATTAGTTCATCGTTTTCTTCTCTTCACTTAATAATATCATTATCCACCACCACCAAAATTTCAAATCCAGTTGAACCCATTAAAACCTTAATTAATTTCATCATCGGAACACAAATGAAACACTAATGTTTTCTCCATTGTTTTGAAATCTTCATCCACACCTTTAACGTCTTCTTTATCAAATCCTATTGAAATACAACCAATTACATTCATTTCCACCATCGCCTTAAATTCCAACATGAGCCCCTCTATTAATGAACTCCTCAGCTGAGCTATCGTTATAAGGCGAAGTGGCGACAATAAGGGTTTAATGGGGGTTTCAGGGCTTACATGTGCGTTTGTCACATTTCATACGTTTCAAAGTTATTAGCAAAGCTCATCATCTATGGATTTTAACATGGTTAGAATTTTCATGAACCAAAGTGCAGTGCATGGGCGTTTTTGCTAATTTTGATATGTTAGTGGGTTTTCTAATTTGGGGTGTTTATAATTAGCTATATTCTTTAAACATGTTTTGAAAGTTTGTATTTTTTTGACTTCTCTACTTTCATATATATATATATATCAACTTGGGTTTGGAAATAGATTCTTTTTCATCAACATTTTTATTTTTGGCCTGAATGTTTTTCCTTCAAATTTTCAACTTTCAAATGGAATAGCTTGTTTCTCAACTTTATCTATTTACATTTACTTAAAAAAAATCAATTTTCCTTTTAAATAGACTATCTTAAATCATTTATGCAAGGTAATTCTTGGCTTTTTCCCTACCAAACAAAATTTAAATTTATCAAGTTTTTCGTGTGTATATGGATATTTCAAATGTCTTAATTCATCTCTTTTATCTTTAAAAATAACTAAATTGTTACTGCATATTTCATGCATGTTACATGGAGAAGTATATTTTGAACTTCCTTATTCTGTCTTCAAAATGTTTTAAAATAATTTCTTGTCTTCAAGATGTTTTAAAATAATTTCTCGCCTCTTTACTGTATAGAACTTAATATTAAAATTGTATTTTTAATTTTCATTTTTTTGTTGTCGCCTAATATTCATTGACCTCATATTTTTTTAAAAAGCTTTTTATATTTTATATTATATGTAAGCTTTCTAACTTGTTTAATTTTAAAGCCTTCATTTTGAAGAATTATTTTCTAGCTTTTCTTGTTTCAATAAAGCCATATTTTCATCCCAATCTACGAATATTTTCACTTTGATATTTTTAGTAAAAACTTGTTTTTGGAAAGCGTGTTGATATCTTTTTTGAAATGTTTGCCATTTGAAAATAGATTTTTAAATATTTTAAATTGTCGATTGAATCCGTAGTTCTTTTCTTTCAATATTTTAAATTGCATCTTCATCTTTTAAACTTTGTAAACTATTAGATATTGAAAAATTAATTTGTTTATTCAAAATAGATTATTTTAAAGTATGTTTTCCAAGTCTTTTTACCGATTTTGCAAAATTAAATTTCTCAAATTAGTTGTGTTTGAGTATATTGTAAATCCATTTGTGTTTCTATTTTGAACTAATTGCTTAAAGTTACTATCAAGGAGAAGTATATTTTGAATTTACTCATTGATATGATTTCGAAAACAGTTTAATTGTTTTTACAATATTTTTTCTTGTATAAAAACTTTATTTTAACTTTATTTTTGTAATTTTTAAAACTTTATGTTTAAATCATTATTAACTTTAGTCTTTTTTATACCTATCCAAAATGACATCATAGGCATCATAAACTATTTTAACTTTTTTACTTTTAGTTTGAATTCCTTTAAATTTTCTAATTTCAAATTATAAGCGTATTTTGGACTTTCTAGCCTATTTAATTTTGTATATAAAGTTTAAAAAAATTATCATCAAGGTTTTATACTTTAAAATATAAACCCGTGTTTTAATTTTTGTTGAATATGATGTTTTGAAATCTCACTTTTAAAATTTTGCACATATATAATGGAAACTTGTTATTAGAAGTATGTTTTCAATATTTTGATTTTAACTTAGAAGTCTATTTCTAACTTGTTTACTTTCAAGGGGAAAACCTTTTTTCTCTTATACTATTGCATCACAAATATTTTTCAAATTTTATATTTATTTGGAAAATTAATTTTTTCAAAATATTTTTCAACTTTCTATGTTAAAATTCAAATCTTGAAGACGTAGTTTTAACTTTATTACTTTTAAATTAAAACGCAGTTTTACCTACCAATTCTAACCGTTATCGTCAAAAATATTTTAGAAATAACTCTTCTAACATTTGTACTTATGTATTGAAGAAAAATAATTAAAGCGAAGTTTTACCTACCAATTATAACCGATATCGTCAAAAATATTTTAGAAATAACTATTCTAACATTTGTACTTGTGTATTGAAGAAAAATTGTTTTGAAATGGTGTAATTGTAATTTAAATTTTTCTACTTCCAGTTTAAATTTGTTTTTTAATCTTCGAACTTGAATACTTAGTTTTAACTTTTTAACTTTTGAATTAAAACACAATTTTTACATACCAATTCTTGCATGGTATCGTCCAAAATATTTTAGAAATAACTCTTCTAACTTTCGTACTTTTGTGTTGAAATTTTTTTTAATGGTGTAATTGTATTTTTAAAATTTAAACTTTCAGTTTGATTTTGTTTTTAAACTTTTATTCTTTCCATTTATTAATTTTGTTTTCCCAAATTATCTTGTTGTAAATCTAAAACATTAAAATTTTATTTTTTTAACTTATATATTTTAAGTTTAAAGCCTTTTAATGCCAATTCTTTGATATCCGCAAAAATATGTTAATCTAATTTCAAAATGTTTTAACAAATATTCTGTTTTTCATTTATAGAATAACATTTTTTATTTAGGAAGTATATTTTCAAACTTCTAACATTTCTACTTTAAAAAATTAAGATTGGTTAGCTCTATTTTTTTATCTTGACGCATCTTTTCATCAAATTTTCCTACTAGAGATTGCTTTTAAAAGTAGTAAATTTATTCGATAATACTTTTTGTTAGTATATTTCTTGGTTAAATTACAAAAAACCATATGTACTCTCTTTTCATCTTAAAAAATCAACTGTGACAATCAAAATTAGCAAAAAAATCTTATTGTCTTGTACTTTGGTTCATGGAAAAAAATTCTAATACTTTCATTATCTTTTATGAAATATCTTTTATGTCATCACTTCAGAAAATTTTGGAAAATCACATCTATTTGTTCAACTTCGTCTAAACAAACGTAAAATTTCTAAGCTCAAAATCTTATTAGTTCAACGTTTTCTTCCCTTCACTTAATAATATCATTATCCACCACCACCAAAATTTCAAATCCAGTTGAACCCATTAAAACCTTAATTAATTTCATCATCGGAACACAAATGAAACACTAATGTTTTCTCCATTGTTCTGAAATCTTCATCCTCACCTTTAACGTCTTCTTTATCAAATCCTATTGAAATAAAACCAATTCTATTTATTTCCACCACCATCGCCTTAAATTCCAACATGAGTCCCTCTTTTAATGAACTCCTCAGCCGAGCTACCGTTATAAGAGCGAAGTGGCGACAATAAGGGTTTAATGGGGGTTTCAGGGCTTACATGTGCATTTGTCACATTTCATACGTTTCAAGATTATTAGCAAAGCTCATCATCCATGGATTTTAACATGGTTAGATTTTTAATGAACCAAAGTGCAGTGCATGGGCGTTTTTGCTAATTTTGATATGTTAGTGGGTTTTCTAATTTGGGGTGTCTATAATTAGCTATATTTCTTTAAACATGTTTTGAAAGTTTATATTTTTTTGACTTCTCTACTTTCATATATATAACAACTTGGTGTTGGAAATAGATTCTTTTTCATCAACATTTTTATTTTTGGCCTGAACGTTTTTCCTACAAATTTTCTACTTTCAAATGGAATGGCTTGTTTCTCAACTTTATCTATTTACATTTACTTAAAAAAATAAATTTTCCTTTTAAATAGACTATCTTAAATCATTTATGCAAGGTAATTCTTGGCTTTTTCCCTTCCAAACAAAATTTAAATTTTTCAAGTTTTTCGTGTGTGTATATATGGATATTTCAAATGCCTTAATTCATCTCTTTTATCTTTAAAAAATAACTAAATTGTTACTGCATGTTTCATGCATGTTTCATGGAGAAATATATTTTGAACTTCCTTATTCTGTCTTCAAAACGTTTTGAAATAATTTCTTGTCTTTAAAATGTTTTAAAATAATTTCTCGCCTCTTTACTGTATAGAACTTAATATTAAAAGTGTATTTTTATTTTTCAATTTTTTGTTGTCGCCTAATATACATTAACCTCATATTTTTTAGAAAAGCCTTTTATATTTTAATTATATGTAATCTTTCTAACTTGTTTAATTTTAAAGCCTTCATTTTGAAGAATTACTTTCTAGCTTTTCTTGTTTCAATAAAGCCATATTTTCATCCCAATTCTACGAATATTTTCACTTTGATATTTTTCGTAAAAACTTGTTTTTGGAAAGCGTGTTTTATAAATATTTTAAATTGTTGATTGAATCCGTAGTTCTTTTCTTTGAATATTTTAAATTGCATCTTCATCTTTTAAACTTTGTAAAATATTAGGCATTGAAAAATTAATTTGTTTATTCAAAATAGATTATTTTAAAGAATGTTTTCCAAGTCTTTTTACCGACTTTGCAAAATTAAATTTCTCAAATTAGTTGTGTTTGAGTATATTTTAAATCAATTTGTGTTTTTATTTTGAACTAATTGCTTAAAGTTACTTTCAAAGAGAAGTATATTTTGAATTTACTCATTGATATGATTTCGAAAACAGTTTAGTTGTTTTTACTATATTGTTTCTTGTATAAAAACTTTATTTTTAACTTTATTTTTGTAATTTTAAAACTTTATGTCTAAATCATTATTAACTTTCGTCTTATTTATACTTCTCCAAAATGACATCATAGGCATCATAAACTATTTTAAATTTTTTACTTTTAGTTTGAATTCCTTTAAATTTTCTAATTTCAAATTCTAAGCGTATTTTGGACTTTCTAGCCTATTTAATTTTGTATATAAAGTTTAAAAAAATTATCATCAAGGTTTTATACTTTAAAATATAAACACATGTTTTGATTTTTGTTGAATCATTCTAATGATATTTAGAAATCTCACTTTTAAAATTTTGCACAAAAATAATGGAAACTTGTTATTAGAAGTATGGTTTCAATATTTTGATTAAAACTTAGAAGTCTATTTCTAACTTGTTTACTTTCATGGGGAAAACCTTTTTTCTCTTATACTATTGCATTACAAATATTTTTCAAATTTAATATTTATTTGGAAAATTAATTTTTTCAAAATAATTTTCAACTTTCTATGTTAAAATTCAAATCTTGAAGACGTAGTTTTAACTTTATTACTTTTAAATTAAAACGCAGTTTTACCTACCAATTCTAACCGATATCGTCAAAAATATTTTAGAAATAACTCTTCTAACATTTGTACTTATGTATTGAAGAAAAATTGTTTTGAAATGGTGTAATTGTAATTTAAATTTTTCTACTTCCAGTTTAAATTTGTTTTTTAATCTTCTAACTTTTTTTAATTGTAAACATTAAATTTCTTGAAGACTTAGTTTTAACTGTTTAACTTTTGAATTAAAACACAATTTTTACATACCAATTCTTGTATTGTATCGTCCAAAATATTTTAGAAATAACTCTTCTAACTTTTGTACTTTTGTGTTGAAATTTTTTTTAATGGTGTAATTGTATTTTTAAAATTTAAAATTTTAGTTTGATTTTGTTTTTAAACTTTTAGTCTTTCTAATTATTAATTTTGTTTTCCCAAATTATCTTGTAAATATATAACATGAAAATTTTATTTTGTAACTTATATATTTTAAGTTTAAAGCCTTTTAATGCCAATTCTTTGATATCCACAAAAATATGTTAATCTAATTTCAAAATGTTTTAACAAATATTCTGTTTTTCATTATAGAATAACATTTTTTATTTAGGAAGTATATTTTCAAACTTCTAAATTTTCTACTTTAAAAAATTAAGCTTGGTTAGCTCTATTTTTTTATCTGGACGCATCTTTTCATCAAATTTTCCTACTAAAGATTGCTTTTAAAAGTGGTAAATTTATTCGATAATACTTTTTGTTAGTATATTTCTTGGTTAAATTACAAAAAAAAAACCATATGTACACTCTTTTCATCTTAAAAAATCAACTGTGACAATCGAAATTAGCAAAAAATCTTATTGTCTTGTTCTTTGGTTCATGGAAAAAAATTCTAATACTTTCATTATCTTTTATGAAATACCTTTTATGTCATCACTTCAGAAAAATTTGGAAAATCACATCTATTTGTTCAACTTCGTCTAAACAAACGTAAAATTTCTAAGCTCAAAATCTTTCAAATTTTACCGTCTCATCATCATCAAACATATTAGTTCATCGTTTTCTTCCCTTCACTTAATAATATCATTATCCACCACCACCAAAATTTCAATTCCAGTTGAACCCATTAAAACCTTAATTAATTTCATCATCGGAACAGAAATGAAACACTAATGTTTTCTCCATTGTTCTGAAATCTTCATCCACACCTTTAACGTCTTCTTTATCAAATCCTATTGAAATACAACCAATTACATTCATTTCCACCGCCATCGCCTTAAATTCCAACATGAGTCCCTCTTTTAATGAACTCCTCAGCTGAGCTACCGTTATAAGAGCGAAGTGGCGACAATAAGGGTTTAATGGGGGTTTCAGGGCTTACAGGTGCATTTGTCACATATCATACGTTTCAAGGTTATTAGCAAAGCTCATCATCCATGTATTTTAACATGGTTAGATTTTTCATGAACCAAAGTGCAGTGCATGGGCGTTTTTGCTAATTTTGATATGTTAGTGGGTTTTCTAATTTGGGGTGTCTATAATTAGCTGTATTTCTTTAAACATGTTTTGAAAGTTTGTATTTTTTTTGACTTCTCTACCTTCATATATATATCAACTTGGGTTTGGAAATAGATTCTTTTTCATCAACATTTTTATTTTTGGCCTGAATGTTTTTCCTACAAATTTTCAACTTTCAAATGGAATAGCTTGTTTCTCAACTTTATCTATTTACATTTACTTTAAAAATCAATTTTCCTTTTAAATAGACTATCTTAAATCATTTATGCAAGGTAATTCTTGGCTTTTTCCCTTCCAAACAAAATTTAAATTTATCAAGTTTTTCGTGTGTATATGTATATTTCAAATGCCTTAATTGATCTCTTTTATCTTTAAAATATAACTAAATTGTTACTGCATGTTTCATGCATGTTTCATGGAGAAGTATATTTTGAACTTTCTTATTCCGCCTTCAAAACGTTTTAAAATAATTTCTTGTCTTCAAGATGTTTTAAAATAATTTCTCGCCTGTTTACTGTATAGAACTTAATATTAAAAGTGTATTTTTAATTTTCAATTTTTTGTTGTCGCCTAATATCCATTGACCTCATATTTTTTAAAAAGCCTTTTATATTTTAAATTATATGTAAGCTTTCTAACTTGTTTAATTTTAAAGCCTTCATTTCGAAGAATTATTTTCTAGCTTTTCTTGTTTCAATAAAGTCATATTTTCATCCCAATTCTACGAATATTTTCACTTTGATATTTTTCGTAAAAACTTGTTTTTGGAAAGCGTGTTGATATCTTTTTTAAAATGTTTGCCATTTGGAAATAGTTTTTTTAATATTTTAAATTGTCGATTGAATCCGTAGTTCTTTTCTTTAAATATTTTAAATTGCATCTTCATCTTTTAAACTTTGTAAAATATTAGGTATTGAAAAATTAATTTGTTTATTCAAAATAGATTATTTTAAAGAATGTTTTCCAAGTCTTTTTACCGACTTTGCAAAATTAAATTTCTCAAATTAGTTGTGTTTGAGTATAGTGTAAATCCATTTGTGTTTCTATTTTGAACTAATTGCTTAAAGTTACTTTCAAAGAGAAGTATATTTTTAATTTTCTCATTGATATGATTTCGAAAACAGTTTAATTGTTTTTACTATATTTTTTCTTGTATAAAAACTTTATTTTTAACTTTATTTTTGTAATTTTTTAAACTTTATGTCTAAATCATTATTAACTTTAGTCTTATTTATGACTTTCTAAAATGACAACGTAGGCATCATAAACTATTTTAACTTTTTAACTTTTAGTTTGTATTCCTTTAAATTTTCTAATTTCAAATTGTAAGCGTATTTTGGACTTTCTAGCCTATTTAATTTTGTATATAAAGTTTAAAAAAATTATCATCAAGATTTTATACTTTAAAATATAAACCCATGTTTTGATTTTTGTTGAATCATTCTAATAATGTTTTGAAATCTCACTTTTAAAATTTTGCACATAAATAATGGAAACTTGTTATTAGAAGTATGTTTTCAA
The DNA here is from genome assembly GCA_030789695.1 of Scilla litardierei. Lineage (NCBI taxonomy): Eukaryota > Viridiplantae > Streptophyta > Magnoliopsida > Asparagales > Asparagaceae > Scilla > Scilla litardierei. Next base: position 138,007,527 of record CM061139.1, read on the forward strand.
TATTTTGATTTTAACTTAGAAGTCTATTTCTAACTTGTTTACTTTCAAGGGGAAACCCTTTTTTCTCTTATACTATTGCGTCACAAATATTTTTCAAATTTTATATTTATTTTTTTGAAGTATATTTTCAAACTTCTAAATTTTCTACTTTAAAAAATTAAGCTTGGTTAGCTCTATTTTTTTATCTGGACGCATCTTTTCATCAAATTTTCCAACCAGAGATTGCTTTTAAAAGTAGTAAATTTATTCGATAATACTTTTTGTTAGTATATTTCTTGGTTAAATTACAAAAAACCATATGTACTCTTTTTTCATCTTAAAAAATCAACAGTGACAATCAAAAATAGCAAAAAAATCTTATTGTCTTGTACTTTGGTTCATGGAAAAAAATTCTAATACTGTCATTATCTTTTATGAAGTACCTTTTTTGTCATCACTTCAGAAAAATTTGGAAAATCACATCTATATCTTCAACTTCGTCTGTTCAAAATTTCTAAGCTCAAGATCTTTTAAATTTTACCATCATCAAACATATTAGTTCATCGTTTTCTTCCCCTCACTTAATAATATCATTATCCACCACCACTAAAATTTCAAATCCAGTTGAAACCATTAAAAACTTAATTAATTTCATCATCGGAACAAAAATGAAACACTAATGTTTGATTTTTTTCAACTTGTTTGATTTTTTCCAGATATTTTTGTGTTCAAATTAAGTGTATCCAGAACAAATTGTACGCACTTTAGAATAAAGCGTATTTATTTTTGAAAGTATTATTATTAGGTCGATAATGTTTTCCCCTAAACTTTACGTTCGGTAGAAAATCTTGTTTCTTTCATTTAAAATTAGCTAATTTAAATAACAAATTAATTTTTTAAAAAAAATTTGATTCAAATTTAACAATCGTGCTTTCTATTCCAAAGTTAAATTTCTCGAAATAGTTTTTCATGCATACGTTTTTTTAAATACATTTAAATTTTAAACGCCACTTTATAGCTATATTAATCGCCACTTTAAAGCAGTTTCAAACAATATTATATTTTGAACTTATCCTTTGTTATGTTTTCAAAATGTTTTTAACAATTGTGCTTTTTCTATATAGAATAACGAGTTTTTTGTTAGGAAGTATATGTTCAAACTTAAAAAAATAAAGCTTGTCCTAAATATATTATTTTAGAGGTTGTTTTCCAAGTCTTTCTATCGACTTCTATCTTTTCTTTACAAAATTAAATTTATCAAATTAGTTGTGTTTGAGTATATTTTAAATGCATTTATGTTTCTAATTTATATTAACTACTTATGGTAACTTTCAAAGAGAAGTATATTTTTAATTGTTTAATTTTTTAACTATATTTTTTCCTTGTATAAAAGCTTTATTTTTAACTTTATTTTTTGTAATTTTTGACTTTAGTCTTATTTATAACTATCCTAAATGACATCAAAAGCATCATAAAAGCATCATCAAATGTTTTAACTTTTTAACCTTTAGGTTGAATTCTTTTAAATTTTCTAATTTCAAATTATAGGTGTATTTTGAACTTTCTAGCTTATTTAATTTTGTATATAAAGCTTGAAAAAATTATCATCAAGGTTTTATTATCTAAAATATAAACACAAGTTTTTTTAGGTGGTAAATTTTATTTCATTTTTGTTGAATTATTCCAAAGATGGGTGGAAAGCTTTCACTTTGAAACTTTTGCACATAATAATTGTAACTTGTTTACTTTCAAATGGAAAACTTTTTTTCTCAAATGCTATTGCATCACAAATATTTATCAAATTTTATATTTATTTGGATAATAGGTTTGTCTAAAATATTTTTCTACTTTCTATTTTTAACTTCAAATCTTGAAGACTTAGTTTTAACTTTTTTACTTTTGAATTAAAACACAATTTTTACTTGGGAGTTGCTATTAGCACAGAAATGATTGCTGAGTTCACAGACCACTTATTTACTAGTTTACCATTAAAATTCTATTGCTGAGTTTGCAGACTACTTATTTACAAGTTTGGCCTCCCCCTCCCCCCTTTCGCGTTGTTACCCCCCTCCACCACCGTCGTCGAGGACCCCCTCGGTCAAGCTGCTCTCATTTCAATGGACAAGGGCACCAACAATGATCTCGAAAGACGCCATTGTCTTCAAGCTTGCTCCTCTCTTTCTCAGATTCTCTATTCGCTTCTCCTCCTCCCCCCGATCGGAGAACAAAAAGCATGGGTTTTACTTATAGCGATCTCGTCGCGATCGGGGTTCCCCCTCCTCCGGAGGGTCCTGCACGCCGAATCCGCTCTCCCTCCAATCTCTGCTGCCTCCCACCCATCGCACATTTGGGAACACTAGTCTCCCCAAATCCGAGGTTAATATGAAACCCTATCTCTGCCTCCTCCATGCCATTAAGAATCTGGGAAAAGAGACCAGCTTGGTGTTTGGATCACAGACCACTTTATATAACCCTATCTCTGCAGCTTGGTCTCCTCAAATCCAAGGTCAATATAAAACCTTATCTCTGCAGCTTGGTCTGCTCAAATCCGAGGTCAATATGAAACCCTATCATGCCTCATCCACGCCATTGAGAATCTGAGAAAAGAGAGCAGTTTGGTGTTTGGATCAACAAAAGTGGAGGGCAAACTTGTAAATAAGCGGTCTGTGTACTCAGCAAAAGAATTTTATGGCAAACTTGTAAATATGTGGTCTGTGAACTCAGTAATAAGGTCTGTGCTAATAGCAACTTCCTTTTTGCATACCGGTCCTCGCATAATATCGTCCAAAATATTTTATTAGAAATAACTCTTAACTTTTGTACTTTTGTGTTGAAAAAAATTGTTTTTAAATGGTGTAGTTGTATTTTTAAATTTTCAACTTTCAGTTTGAATTTGTTTTAAAACTTTTATTATTTCCAATTATTAATTTTGTTTTGATAAATTATCTTGTTTTAAATATAAAAAATGAAAATTTTATTTTTTAAATTCTATATTTTAAGTTTAGAGCCTTTTAATGCCAATTCCGTGATATCTTCAAAAAAATAGGAATCTAATTTCATTATTTTATGTACAAAAGCTCCGTTAAGAAATTAATAGATTTACTATCAACTTTGATTTTTTCCTGATATTTTTGCTTTCAAGTTCAGTGTATTCTGAACTTAACTTATTTTAGAATAAAGCATATTTATTTTTGCAATAATTATTTTTAGGTCGATAATTTTTTTCCCAACATTTACGTTCGGTAGAACATGTTGTTTCTTTCATTTAAAATGGACAAGCTTGTTCTCAAATTTTGATGCAAAATATATTTTAAAAATTTATTTGTTATTTAAATTAGATTATTTTAAAGTATGCTTGACAGCTGCTTTTCCCAACTATTGTGCTTTCTTTTCCAAAGTTAAATTTCTCGAAATATTTTTTCTAGCATATGTTTTTTTTAAAAAACATTCAAATTTTAGTCGCCACTTTAATGCTCTATTAATCGCCACTTTTAAGCAGGTTTCAAATAATATTATATTGTGAACTTGTCCTTTATTTTGTCATCAAAATGTTTTTAACAGATATTCTGTTTTTCATTTATAGAATAACAGTTTTTATTTAGGAAGTATATTTTCAAAGTTCTAATTTTTCTATGTAAAAAAATAAAGCTTGGTTAGCTCTTTTTTCATCCGGACGCATTGTTTCAACAGATTTTCCTACTAGAGATTGCTTTTAAAGGTCATTAATTTATTCCAGAATGGTTTTTGTCGGTATATTTCTTGATTAAATTACAAAAAATCTTAAGTACTCTCTTTTCATCTTAAATAATCAACGATGACAATAGAAATTAGCAAAAAATCTTATTGTCTTGCACTTTTGATTCATGGAAAAAAATTCTAATATTGTCATTATCTTTTAAGAAATACCTTTTATGTCATCACTTCAGTAAAATTTGGAAAATCACATCTATTTGTTCAACTTCCTCTAAGCAAACCTAAAATTTCTAAGACCATAATCTTTAATATTTTACCAACTCATTATCATCAAACATATCAGTTCATCGTCTTCTTCCCTTCACTTAATAATATCATTATCCACCACCACCAAAATTTCAAATCCAATTGACCCATTAAAACCTTAATTAATTTCATCATCGGAACACAAATGAAACACTAACGTTTATGCAAGGTAATTCTTGACTTTTTTTCCCTTCCAAACAAAATTTAACTTTCTCGAGTTTTTCGTGTGTATATCGATATTTTAAACGCCTTAATTAATCTCTTTTATCTTTACAATAAAGTAACTAAATTGTTACCGAATGTTTCATGGAGAAGTATGTTTTGAACTTCCTTATTTTGTCTTCAAAATGTTTTAAAATAATTTCTCGCATCTTTACGGTATAGAACTTAATATTAAAAAGTTTATTTTTAAATTTCAATTTTTTGTTGTCGCCTAATATCCATTGACTTCGTATTTTTTTAAAAAGCCTTTTATATTTTAAATTATATGTCAGCTTTCTAACTTGTTTAATTTTAAAGCCTTCATTTCGAAGAATTATCTTCTAGCTTTTCTTGTTTCAATAGTGCCATATTTTCATCCCAATTCTACGAATATTTTCACTTTGATGTCTTTAGTAAAAACTTGTTTCTGGAAAGCGTGTTGATATTTTAAAAAAAATGGTTACCATTTGAATATAGATTGTTAAATATTTTAAGTTGTAGAATGAATTCGAAGTTCTTTTCTTTAAATATTTTAAATTGCATCCTTATCTTTTAAACTTTGCAAACTATCGGATATTGAAAAATCAATTTGTTTATTCAAAATAGATTATTTTAAAGTATGTTTTCCATGTCTTTTTACCGACTTCTATATTTTCTTTGCAAAATTAAATTTCTCAAATTAGTTGTGTTTGAGTATTATTTAAATGCATTTGTGTTTCTATTTTGAACTAATTGCTTAAAGTTACTTTCAAAGAGAAGTATATGATGAATTTACTCATTGATATGATTTTGAAAACAGTTTAATTATTTTTACTATATTTTTTCTTGTATTAAAACTTTATTTTTGTAATTTATTAACTTTATGTCTAAATCATTATTAACTTTAGTCTTATTTATACCCATCCAAAATGACATCAAAGGCATCATAAACTATTTTAACTTTTTTACCTTTAGTTTGAATTCCTTTAAATTTTCTAATTTCAAATTATAAGCATATTTTGGACTTTCTAGCTTATTTAATTTTGTATATTATATTTTGGAATTTCTAGCTTATTTCTCAAAATAGTTAGGCTTAAGCATATTTTCAAAGAGAAATATTTTCAATTTCTTCATTGATATGATTTCAACAGCATTTTAATTTTTTTAACTATTGCGTGTTCTTGTATAAAAACTTATCGCGGTAACACGCGTTTTTATCAATGTCAAGTTTATAAACTTTAAAAATAAACCTTTGAAACGTTGCCTACATTCAAATATTGAAGCTATTTTTCAAGGCAGCACTCTTTTTGGCTTCTTTGATACTATTTTGAAAAAAGTCAAATCTAATTTTCCCCTTTTCATATACAATAACATGCCTTTAAATGTAGAAAGGTTAGTTTCAAAATCTTGATTTGAATTTTTTGCAACTTTTTCACTTTAAAATATAATTGCATCTTGAACTTCCAAGCTTTTTTAATTTGAAGGACAAAACTTTAACAATTACCATTCTAACTTTTCCTTTTAAATTTTGATTTGAATTTTTTGCAACTTTTTCACTTTAAAATATAATTGCATCTTGAACTTCCAAGCTTTTTTAATTTGAAGGACAAAACTTTAACAATTACCATTCTAACTTTTCCTTTTAAATAAAAAGCGCATTAATTAAAGCAAGACTTTATTATTCTAACTTTTCCTTTTAAATAAAAAGCGCATTAATTAAAGCAAGACTTTATTGATATGTTTTTTTGGATCTTTCCTAATTTTCTTGGTTTCATACAAAAGCCTGTATTTGTATTTAAAAATTGTAAGTTTACTTTTTAAAATTTGCTTGGCAAACTTTTTTCTCAAAATGTAACTCTATTCATCTTTAATTTAGAAACTTCTCTGCTTTTAGATTTATTTGAAAGTTCCATTTGTTATTCAATAATGGAATATTTTTAAGGCATGTTTGTAAGCTACTGCCATTTTCAGAGCTTTGGAGAGAAACAAAGTGAGCTTCGAGAACTTGTGAGAGTTTAGAAGAGAGTAGTCTTTTAGTGTTTCTATTTCTCGTTTTCTTCCTTTGTGAGATTTGTGGGGGCTTGGAATTGCCAAGTTGTTACTCACAAGAGTGTGAAGAAGAAGCTGTTGGTGTAAGCTCGTGTGCTCGTCGTGATTAGTAGTGAATCGTCTCGAAATGCTGGAGTAGGTTGTTCGTAACCGAACCAGGGTAAAATCCTTCGCCTCATTTATTTTCTGCAAATTGAGTTTGTCGTATTTCGTTTACTTGCTTACGCAAGATCCGAAGAGTGATTGGTTTTTTGGTTTGTTCTGTGACCCAATTTTTCAAGCTTTAGCTTCCTAGCTAGTTGTTAGGGCTTGTTATTTTGCGGGGCGACACCGGTTTTTATCAACAAGTGGTATTAAAGCTCTCGGTTTGTGGAGAAATTGAGTAGCGAAGATGATTAGTTTGGTGACACTCAACATTGAGAGGTTCACCGACAGTAAAGATTTTAGGTTATGGTAGTCGAGGATGAAAAATTATTTGAGGCGGACAAAATGTTTTCAAATTGTGTTTGATGAGGAAAACATTGAGAAGAATGTGACAGCATTACAGAGGGCCGAGATGGAGAGAATGGCGTATAGCGCCATCCAGCTATCGTTAGTTGACACTGTCTTGCGAGAGGTGTTGGACGAGGCTACGATCAAGGATATGTGGAAGAAGTTAGAGGGGTTGTATATGAAGAAATCTTTTACAAGCCCTCTCTACTTATTAGAACAGATGTACACTCTGAAGATGAAGCCCGGATTCGCGGTGAAGGACCACATAGATGAGTTGAATCGGATTTTGATGGAGTTGCGGGGAATGGATGTCAAGATCGATGATGAGCAACAAGCAGTGATCTTGTTATGTTCTTTGACCAAGGAGTTCTCCCAATTTGTTCGGTACATGATCTATGGATGAACGATGCTCACCGTGGAAGAGGTGAAGGCGGTGCTCCATACCGGATGCTATGTGAGAAGGTCCAAGGTAGAGACTTTGGAGGAAACCGCGATGAAGCATTGCATGTGAGAGGGAAGCAGTACAGGAGAGGAGGTCAAGGCCACTTCAAGAAGGACCGCTCGAAGTCCCGGCATTCCCGTGATAGGAAGGACACCTCATGTTTCATATGCAAACAGAGAGGCCATTGGAGGAACCAATGTCCCAACAGATTTGGGAAGAAAGACAAGGAAGCTTCTGGTTCCGCTTCCTTGGGTTTGGAGGAAAACATTTCATCGTTAGTACGTCCAGAGATGAAAGGGTAGACACCCCCGCTGCAAACATCTCTGGATCTCTACCACTTTCATCGTGGTTTCTGGATCTCTGGATCTCTACCCTTGGTTTTGTAGAGCTGCCATTTTTTAGAGGAGAAAGAGAAGGAGACGCAGCTGCCATTTTCAGAGCTTTGGAGAGAACAAAGTGAGCTTCGAGAGCTTGTGAGAGTTTAGAAGAGAGTAGTCTTCTAGTGTTTCTATTTCTCTTTTTCTTCCTTTGTGAGATTTATGGAATTGCCAAGTTGTTACTCACAAGAGTGTGAAGAAGAAGGTGTTGGTGGAAGCTTGTGTGCTCGCCGTGATTAGTAGTGGATCGTCTCGGAATGTTGGAGTAGGTTGTTCGCAATCAAATCAGGGGAAAATCTGCCGCCTCATTTATTTTCTGCAAATTGAGTTTGTCGTATTTCGTTTACTAATTTGCTTACATAAGATCCGAAGAGAGATTGATTGTTTGGTTTGTTGTGTGACCTAATTTTTCAAGTTTTAGCTCCCTAGCTAGTTGTTAGGGCTTGTTGTTCCGCGGGGCGACAACAGTTTTTATCAACAGATTGGTTGCTTTAGCTATTTTTTAGGTCATTTACAGATTATTTCACTTGGCAGTACTTCAGAGGTAGGAGATCCAAACCATAGTGGCAAGACTTCTTTACAGAACAAGAAAGATTATTCTGATTGTTAGTACGTTGGAGCAGGAAACTTAACAATTGGATGTATTATTGTCAGGAATTAGCTACTGGCTATGCTTGTTGAATGATGACTTCTTGGTTTGTCTCGGCTTTGACTTCTCTCCCAACCAAGAAAGCTTCACTTTACGGCCACTTGGCACAGCCTTATGATCAAACAATTGTCTGTAGCTGTCAGATCTAAGAACTCTTTTTGTTGGATTCAACATTTATATTCAAGGATCTGAGTGGGGGTTCTCCTTTACAACATTGTTTTATTCATGCTTTTAGGCTTCACAAGATCATTTGTTTTGAGGTTTGTAATGAACATGGCACTGATAAGTTTAGTCGATGTCTATGTGCAAATCAACAATTGTTAAGCCATGGTAGCCACATTTTTTTATTCCAGGTCTCATTGATATTAGGTCCATGACGTCTACCACTAGACTTTGGTGCTAAAGCTCTGGTACCAACTCTGGCTACAAGAGAAAAGTTGAATTGGTGGTGAGAATCCACTTGGAAAATAGCGTGGGCTACCTCAGTCAACATAGTTAGCCATGAGAATTTGGAAGCAAGGAATATGCAGAAATCCTCACTCAATAATTTGGGACTTATAATTTTTTTCATTCAGCCATTTATTGCGTCTTAAGGCACAACGTAAGACTGTAAAATGATTCCTGCAGGAATGATTTCCCAAAAAAAAATCAATGCACAAGCTTGAATTGATAATACTCAGATAAAAAGATAACCAAGAGAAGACGAAAAAGTGAGCTTTTGGACTAGGGGAAACAATAGGAATGGAAGACTCGACTTTGAGGCAACCAATGTGAACAAATAAGACTTCAGTTGACGAACAGTAACTTTCTATAAGTGAGGTCTGGTTCTAACATTCTTGTTTGTGGGCTTTTTCCATGAGAACCTTTTGGCCTCACCTTCGATCCTTCTAAGATATTTCCACATGGTAGCACGGACAACTCAACATTGCCAATGTGTCATGTCGAACACATGTGACAGAAGAATGTCTCTTGCAGTATTCCTATTAGGTTCAACTACTTTCAAGACAGCTTTCTTCCCGTAGGTTGACAGGTGAAATTCCCACTTCTGTTTCCAGACTCTAGAAATTGAAGATCCTGTAAGTGTTGGAAGCAACAGTTTTCCTTTAACATGCAATTAAAGCTTGTGTTCAAGTGTTATGCTTGGTAAGATATAAATGAAAAGCGAACATCACTCAGTATAAACATTTAAATTAAATTAAATATCCACTGAAATTAAATTTCCAATTGGTGCCTAAATCACGGCCAACTGAGGCAATCGACTTCATACTTTGCTCTACATAATGTCTTTTTGGGTGACGCCTATTGAGACCTTGAATACTAATTAATTATGAATTAGCCTTTTCTACCCATTGAGGTCTTGGAATTTTTCTCAAAGAGAATTCCTAATATGGATTCAACATGCATCTTTTATTGTCTCTTACTCTTTTTTTTTAAAAATTTTTTTCCCTTTAGTTTTATGTTTTAAGTCTCTTTTCTTTTGGTTGGTTTTTTTTTGTTTGGTTTGGGGGGGAGGGGATTGAGGGGTGTGTGAATTAGGTGGATGCAGGATAACCCTACACATCCATTATATTGAGAGTATGAAAATAAATGCAATGTTGGCCCAATTAAGACTGGAGGTTGGAAGATCGTGTTACACAAAAAAAATTCAGACACGTAATGGAGGACCATCACATATGGTTACAGGTCCTTTATCACCACGCCCTTGCATCAATGATCAACATTAAGCCCTTATCTTGCTTTAGTCATGAATCATCGAACGATGAACCTTGATGGATGTTGTTTGCCGATGATGTTATCTAATTCTATTATGTCAGAAGTGATCATTTCTAAAGCCACTAGCTAGAGAGAATCATTAGAATCTAGATAATTTAGAATTAGCAGGGTAGGAACAAATCATGAAATGTTACTTTTAACAACATTATGGGATGAAATAAGGGGTTTCCGACAACAAGGACCAACAAATATATGTGAATGAGCATTTTTACCGGGTATTGATGAGATTTCGGAGTTCCCAAATCAAACAGCAATGACTAATGTGGAAAAGAGATTTCTGGAGTTACAACATGACACTACGATATCCATGTGCAGGATACGTTATGATAAGTTTGCCTTATCATATTCTAGCAGCAAATGTTTAACCTTTTAAAGAAGTAAGGGCATTTCTGTACCAACACAAAAAATATTTCACCTGCATATCGGGGACAAAAACAAGGGTTCTTGGCAAGAGTCATGAGATTGTGATGTGGTTCACCGCTAGAGGCATTGCGTGCTAACGTGAAAATTCCACATTATTGTGGTGCAGTGTATGTTTAGCTCAATACGTCTTGGTGCAGTGTAAGATTTCTTGAGTGATATGCCGCTACCCTTAAAGTGAATATATCAGCAAAGGGATTGATCTAGGGTGGTGTTGGTATATAGTACTTGATGAAGTCAAGGACTAGGTATGACCAGTACTTTCGGGGGAGGATAAGCATGCTTTGACGAGAGAAAACTAGGATGGGTTACAACTAACAAGCTAAAAACTAGACAGTAGATTTTTGTGTGGAAAATTTTGACGCCTTTATGCATGATGATGAGCACCAAGCTAAACGGGGACATTGATTCTCACCCTTTGATTGATGAAAATGGGAAAAGAAATCGACAGAACCACAGTGTATATATTGAGTGGTTATAGTAATAAGGATTCATAAAAATTGGGATTATAGTCAGCATCTCTTTTAATCCATTCGAGATCTTAATGCAGATCCACTTTTGTTTTCTGGGCTATGCAGATTTCAGGATAAATGTTTTCTCACTACTGATTCCTCATAGTTTGGCCCGCAAAGCAAATATTCATAAAAATATTTACATCAATACTCCCTTTTTCTTGTGCGCTCTCTCTAATTTGTTAGAATATATTGAAATCGAATGTGTAACCCTAGAAATCGAGAGAAAATCCCTAAAAACTGATCCCGTTGCCATGTCCTTCCAACTTCTTGAGCATACGATGATCTTGACCAAGGATCTCTGAACCGCCACGATGGATGGATATGTACGCAGTGGCGATGAGTGTTGAGGAGAAGATGCCCGTAGGTAAAATTGATGCTTCAATCATTCAGGCTTCTCTTTTTTTTTATTTCATAGGTTTGGTCTATTTTTGTTCTTATTTATCCTATAAGCGCCATGCATAATTTGCATTAGTATTCAATGGTGGATTACCTCATAGCGGTTCTTTATTTCATCCAATTAATGCCACTCTGAAGTGAGTGATTTCTATTGTCTTTTCCCTCTTCTAATTTCTTTTGCTAATATTTTCTTTACTTTTACATTTCACATGGAATTACCCAAGCTGTTCGTGGATCTGGGCAGATTGTCCATGGGTCAGTGATTCTATGCATGGAAACACTATCAAGGCACACTGCGGCCTTGAGACTCACCCATTTGATGCTATTATGGTTTGTAAGTATTAAACTTGTTTCCCCCTACTGTAATGTTCTGTCTTTATATCCACATCCACAGTTAACGTAATGGATGTTGGGATCCCTTGCACCTCCCTAACACCTAGGCTAGGTACACACTGTGCCACAAAACGGTCCCAAGCCCGAATTCCACCGAGATGTCACCTAGGCACAAAACCAAACACCTCACGGGCACAAGAGAGAGTTGTTACCAACTACCAACTCCCTCGACGATCTTGCGATAGACAATGTAAGCACGCAAATATAATACGAAATTAAGAGCAACACAAAAGAGACGGAGATTTACCCTGGTTCGGTTGCGAACAACCTACATCCAGCATCCAATGCACCCGGTTCCACTACTGATCAAGCAAGGCATACACCGACCCCATCATCTTCCTCCTCCACAATGAGAGACAAGCTCCAAGCAACAAGACCTAACCCTAGATCTCTCACCAAGCTCACACACTCTCACACCCAAGTGGGAATCCTTGATAATAAAGCCTCTACAACATGTAGAGCTCCTCAAGGGACCAATCCCACACCAATGGAGATCACTCCTCGGTAATATAGCCCCAAGCTAGGAAGCTACCCAAGGGACTCTAGATCTCAAACACGGAAGAAGAAATGCAGACACTCACCTTGGATCTCACGAGCAAAGCTCTTTGGCTTTCCAAAACCCTTGCTTCGCTCTCCTTTTCTCCTCTGATCCAAGACCCTATGGCTCTACAAAAGAAAATGGCACCCGGCCTTTCTTTTGTTCTCTGGAAATGAGAGCCTCAGCTCTCTGTCTTTTTTTCTCTCTGGAAAACTGAGCTTGCTACTCATTCTCTGTCGACAGGCCAAAGCAAAGGCACTCAAGGCCTTTAATTCCAACAACCCATATAACGTGGGGGGACCCAAGCTTAAAGTCTCCAGCTGGGGATATTTTGCAGCAGTAAAAAAACAACACTCTACCCTGCTGAAAAATCCACACTCTCACTTCAGCACAACTCCAGCTCTAGCACCAACCTGTACCTGTCGTGTATGAACTCACCTTGCCTTGACCATCGGACATGTGAACCTCTATCATGTGCATTGGAAATCGCGCCCTATGGCGCCTCAATCCTCCGAGAGACATGCCAAGCTCAGAAGTCGTCTGAGCCTAGCCTCACGCATCTCCGCCTCGTCCATCGCCATGTCTGCGATGAAGTCATCTGTCTTTGAGGATAACCCTGCGAGCTCGGACTCCCTGAACGAATCAAATGACACCGTGCCGGTGTCTAATGAGCCCTCTGTCAATCCATGAACTTCCCTATCATCACCCCACGGGTCCGCGAGCAACTCATGCTCTTCATGGCCATCATCTGTGAGAAACACGCCGTCATCCTCACTGCTCTGCAGACTGATCCCAATTGGGTCACATCGATACGCTGTCTGTATCCACTCTGTCTGCTGATGTCTGTCATCAAGACTAGCTGTCCACCGGCTCTGCGCCTCAACTGACTGTGCCGACGACTCAAGACACGAATGCGCACGCCCATGCGCCAAACTGTCCGCCGCACCAACATCTAGCCTCTGAAGATCGTCCTCACCTGCCATGCCCTCTGATGAACTCGCCGAAGGTGAGATATGAGCGCACACTGAAGGAGCCCTACTCGGCTCTGTCTCCTCCCTATATCGAGCGAGAACGCACTCGATATGTGGCCTCATAACTCTCAGCTCCATGTCCCTAGTGGCAACTCCACCTGGGACCACCATCGCAGTCTCCACACTGCCGTGGGAGTCTCCACGCTCCACCACGCTATCAGATTCCCTACTCATCTGCATCTCCACCGGTCTGGCCTCTGAAGTATCAGAAGATGCGCCTGATAAATTACCCCTAGCCAAACGAGAGCCATATCGCATGTGCTCATACTGTGAAGACTGCTCTACCATGCACAACGAATGCTCTACCCTGATGTCAAGCTCCTCAGACGACCTCTCTACCCTGAAGCTAAAGCTGCAAACCTCAACACGCTGATCCTCCTCAGAAGCAACCAACTCATGCGTGCTAGAAACATGAGAGACCTCCGTCTCCTCACCCACTGCAACCTCTGGCATCGGTGCGGAAACCAACTGCCCTACTCCTCTGTAGATCGACGGCTCTACCTCGAAGCTAAAGCTGCACACCTCAGCATGCTGGGTCTCCTCAAGAGCACCCACAACGTGCACGCTGGAACTGTGAGAGACCTCTGTCTCCTCACACACTGCAACTGACTGCATCGATACGACGACCGACTGCAACGCCTCCTCGTAGACCGCTGTCCTCTGCACCTCTGACTGAACTGAATCTGGAGCTACATCGTGAGATGCCTGCTGATCACTGACACTGACCACATCGGATGAACTCTACACCCTGTCCGTCTGCACACGTGTCTGATCACCTGCCCGAGTCTGAATCTGAATCACCTCATCCTCTCTATGGACCGGGCTGTCCTCTGTTCTCTGCACACCGTCATGAGTCTGCTCCGCCCTAAGCACTGCAGACTCGTCAACCATGACGTGTCGTCTGACAATCACCTCGCGGGTACTAGGACACCATAACCTGTATCCTCTCGCACCTCCACCAGCGTACCCGACTAGGACACAATCATGCATGCACTGTCCTTCATCGTCATCGTCCCTCTCGTGTGGCCACACAGGACATCCAAACGTACGCAAGTGCGAAAAGTCAACGACTCTGCCCGTCCATAACTCCTCGGGAATAGAACTACCTGCAGCTAGTGACGGTGTTCGGTTGATGAGGTATGCTGCAGTAGCAAGGGTCTCCGCCCATAATTCCCTAGGAAGGCCGGATGGTCTCAATAGCCCCCGTGTCTTCTCTACCAACATCCTGATCATACTGTCTGCTACGCCACCGTGAGGGTCTCCATCAGGAATGGTGTATCGGCACGCGATCCCCTCTGACTTGCAAACATCCTGTATCTCTACGTCATTGGTACGGATCTCTCATACGGGTCTACCCATCCGCCTCTCGACTATGCTCCTCCATAGCCGCACCTTCTCATGAATCTCCTCCCGAGATCCCATGAGAGTAACCATGACTCTCCTCGAGAAGTCATCTATGAAGGCCGCGAAGTACCTCGCGCCTTCCAGGGAAGGAACTGGACATGGACCCCATACGCCGGCGTAGACGCACTCTAGGGGCTCCCTACTGTGTCTGACAGCTGTCCCAAACTGCACTTGCCTCGGTCGCTCTGCACCACAGTCACTGCAAGACTCAAGCCCACGATCACCTACGAATACACTCCTCCTCTGAAGAATGTCAAGGCTCTGCTCATCAGCATGCCCCAATCTGAGATGCCACAGTCTCGCTGGATCTCTACTCTCGGACTCCTGTGATCTGCCAGTCTCGCCCACTACCGTGTGCCCATCGAGCACATACAAGTTTCCACACTTCTTCCCCCTCATGACAACAAAGCATCCTCGGGAAATACGCAGTCGATTCTCCTCGATCACTGCCCTGTAGCCCATCCCGGTCAAAGCTCCTATCGATATCAGGCCACTGTGAAGATCAGGAACATGTCTGACGCCATCAAACACACGGACGATGCCATCGTACATCCTGACTCTGACTGTGCCACTCCCAACCTGCTCGCACTCCATACCATTCCCCACGAGAATCCTCTCTCCAATGCATGGAATGTATGAGTCGAACGCACTCCGATCCGGAGTCATATGGAATGAACACCCCGAGTCCAATAGCCACGAACATTGCGCTTCTCCCACTGAGTATGCCGCAAACACCGAGCAATCATCCTCGTCAGAAAACATCCTGTCTCGTGCTCCAACATGAGTCGAACTCTGAGCAACATCTTCCACAATGCTAATCGACGTCCTCTCTTTCAACCTCGGACAATCCCTCTTCCAATGCCCGCTTTCCTTACATAGAAAGCATTTGTTGTCACTGCGGCCCCTTGACTTGGACCGCTGCCGCTGCCGCCGATTCCAACTCTTGGAACGGCCCGTCTTGGATCTTGGAGTGGGTCCGCCCTCTTGGCGACCCCTGATGACATTGTGTACCTCACAACCATCGGTGTCAGCTAACACCAAACTCTGGAAATCCTCCGTATGAAATGCAAACTTCACCTCATCCAACGTGAGTGAGTCTCGGCCATTCAACATCGAGCCTACAAACTTGGAATACACCGGAGCAAGAGAACACAATAGTGCCATAGCATGTTGCTCGTCCTCTATCACACTCCCCAATTCCCGTAGGTCCATTCCTATACGGTCCATCTCACCAACATGGTTCCACAACGAGGTTCCCCTTTTCATCCTGTGAGTATAGAAGCGTTGCCACAATTGCAACCTTCGTCCAATTGGTGTCTTGGTCGAGTACCGAGCTTCAAGCATCCTCCATAGGTCGCTCACGACCTCCACATCGGCAAATTGCCGAAGGATCTCATCCTCCAAGGATTGCAATATCTCACCGAGGGCTTTAAGCTCCATCATTCGCTTATCATACACCGTTGCCTTACACGGCATGCCCGTATCACATACGGCACCGTAAACTCCATGGTGCTTCAACAAAGCCACCATCTTTTGTCGCCACGGACCATAGTTGTCCCGGCCTTTAAGCCTCTCTACTTCGTATAAACACCCGGCCGTCTCCTCACATGAGCAAGACGCCATCGCGGCACTACACTTCTTCGCAAACCGGAAGCTCTGATACCACTTGTTGGATCCCCGTGTCACCTCCCCCAACACTATGGCTAGGTGCACAACGCCACCTGCAATGCGCGGAAACGGTGGCCAAACAATCCACATATAATGTACAGGACCATGTCATTAATATTAATGTACAATCCACATATAATCCACATATAACGCCACCTGTAATGGACTGGTCTAATGACCACATATAACATTAATGTACAGGACCATGTCATTAATAACAAGCATCAGATATAACTTAATAATACCCAGCACAATACGTAAACTAATTGATACCTATCTATCTCGAAAATGAAACACAGCGGAGTAGGATAGAATTTCTCATCTCTTATATTCCTAATTGCTGAATCCATTCAGCCTCTTTCACTCTTAAATTGCTGCATGGCTTTGCTCTGTTGAGTATATAGAGTTGTTTTCCAACTTGCATGCCATTGTTGCTTTTTCAAATTATTAACTATTAAGAAAAATGTCCCAGTTTCTAGATTTGTCATGACGGCTAAATCTTCTTATCAAACCTCTTATTTCTTCGGATTTTATTTTTAATTATGGTTTGTTTTGTATTCAAATGCCGTCTGGCTTGACTTACATTTCATAGATTCTTATTTCAGTATGAAGTTAAGCAGTCCACACTGCCGAGGTCTAATGAATCTGTCCTTGATGTGGAGATACACAATTTGCAATATAGACATTCTTCTTCATAATCCCAATTTCTTATTCTTTTCTAATGGTTTCCAGTAATTAAGCATATATCATACACCAATATAGAGGACTATTTTTGTAATACTAAATTAATATTAGGAAAACCTCTAATGTGTTTGCTTCTTGATTTACTTTACTAGATCTACATTGCATATTCTGGGATAAAACTAACTACATGCTATGACAGTCTGAGTCAAGGGGGGAAAGTGACGGTGATCGCCCTTGGATTTCAAGAATTCTCAATATCCCCGTGTTACGTGCAACACCATTTTGATAGATCGCTCATTTTGTCATCGTAATTCACGCACTCAAAATATTTGAAAAATCGACCAAATGAAAAAATAATTACCAATTCCGACCAAGTTTTGGCCACGTCAGTGCCAGCACGTGCGCGGGCACTGAATAGGATGTCTGTGATTTGGCTGCGGTTGGTAACCGTGGCCAAAAGGGTGCTCTCGCTTTTGGCCATGGTTGTCAACCGCGGCAGATCAGAAGGAAAAGAGAAGGTCCGTTCCTGCTTCTTTCGATTAAATTTGCTTTGTTTTTTGTTTGCTCACTAATTTCTTCGATTAAATTTCGCGAATTCTTCATTTTTTAAGATTCCTTCTGATTTTGATTTTTGGGTTTGATGAAATGAATCACTGGTGATTTGATTTTGGCGGTGGTTATTTTGTTAATTATAGTTTGATTTTGGCGTGGGTCGATTGTGAATTTGGGAGCACTAGTAGTTAGGATTGGCGATTCTAATTTGCTTCATGTTTCATTTTGTGGTTTTGTTTGAGTTCTGATGTTGCCTTGATTCAGAGGAAAAAGCGTAATTAAATTTCATGTTGCTGATTTGTCATGTTTGCCAACCACGGCTAGTTGATTTGGCCGTGGTTGGCAACCTCGGCTAAATCTCAGACGTCCTACTCAGCGCACGTGCACGCGCTGGGCGCTGATGTGGCCAAAATTTGGTCGGATTTGGTAATTAGTTTTTCATTTGGTCGATTTTTCAAATAGTTATTAATTTTTTGATTTAAGTCAAAGATCGTCGGGAAATGAAAGTTAATACCCTAAGCCATTGATCGATGCTCCCGTGAAGAAAACAGTTTGTGGATGGATCGAATTGTTGGGGGGACATATAAGTTAGGTCGTAATATTGGCAGTGGATCATTCGGTGATTTTTGTCTTCCGTCTCAAACCCTTTGAATTTCAACAGGATCGTTTTGTTGTATAGATTTAACCTCACTACCTATGTGAATTTTGATGTGATGCAGCAACTCACGTCAACACATCTCTGTGGTGAAATCAGAGATGTGCTTTGGGCCAGGACTTCCTGAGAAAGAAGAAAAGAAATGTTGGTGCATGTAGAACTAGTCTAGCATCCATACTTAAATCTTTCCCCTTGGACTCTAGAGTAGATCAGCAATAAAAATCCTTATTATGTTTTATTGCACCAACTTCTTGGCAGATAATATGGCATCTGCTATAGAACGTTTTTCCGGTGTTGGAAAGGTATTAAATGTAATCATCCATTGTGCTCCTCTTCACATCTAGACTTGAATGCAAGTAGATCCTCGAATGGAGGATGAAAATGACAGCTAATTATGGTTGCATTTTATGAATACACCAGATATCCCCCGAGTGACATACAAAACATAGCTTGAAGGTATTTGCTTCATCTCTTATAAGTTATAATTATATGAATAAAGAAATGCACGAAGGTATACAAAGAATAACCCCCGTCAGATTCAGGATCATGGGTATTCATGGGTATGATTGTACACACAATTTACAACCGGCATTATCATATGAATTGAAGCACATGCTTTTGTGAATCAGGATCATGGGTATGATTGTATTGATCTCATACATGCAGGTGGTATTGTGAGTATAAAATGGTGTGGCGTTGATGGGGAATACAATGTTCTTGTTTTCTTTTTGCTAGAGCCAAGTCTTGAAGGTCTCATTGACTAATGTGGAAGAAAGTTTGCTTTGAAAACTGTTCTAATGTTGGCTGATCAAATGGTACTAAAATTAAAATAAAGCACGATTAAACGAAAATTTGTTGCGTATATGATAGTGGATGTCGTAGCTTTTTGCTGATCTGCTTGCATTTTAGTGTTAAGCTAGCTTATAACTATTAAGAGTTCTGTGTTATGTACTGTATGCGATTTCTTAGTCAGGTAACTGGCAGAATTTCCAACCAAGAATAGAAGGTATAGAACGAGCACATCTCTGTAACATTATCATGTATCCATGAAATGTTTGTAAAATTTTGGTGATTCAAGTTTTTCACTTCACACACCCAGGTCGCTCGGTCGAGCTGTTCCAGACGCTCGATCGAGCTAGTGGCACATGACGAAGGGCTTAGCAGCACCACACTCCGCTCGAACGAGCACTCAACCGCTCGACCGAGCAATGTCTGCTCGGTCAAGCGGTTTGAGCGCTCGGCCGAGCTATATTAACATGGAGATTGAGCTCTGCGGGGCAAAGCACTCGTGCAGACGCTCGACAGAGCGATGTAGACGCTCGACCAAGCGATGAACTCGCTCGACTGAGCGGTGCGGGGCCCAGATATTTTAGTCGACGGTTCATATGGGTTTCTAGGCTCGTTTTTTGATGTCCTATTTAATTTAATGGTTGATAAGATTAGTGTTAAGGATGATTTCAGATCTAGAGCAATAGAGGAGCTTGAGCCGCAACCATTTGAAGTTTTTTTGTCGAGAGATTAGGGCTGAGAGATTTGGGCTAGGAGTTTGTGATTGGAGTTGAGTGATTCTCTCCTTGTCTCCTTTATTTTCTTCTTCCTTGAGTGAGTTTGTGAGTGCTTGTGCATCTAGCCAAGTTATTACTCACGTGAGCAGAAGAAAGATTGTAGTCCCATTAAAAATCTCTCTGATAGTGGAATCATCTCGGAAGTTGCTGGATGTAGGTTGTGCGCAACCGAACTTGGGTAAACCTTTTGTGTTTACGATTTGATTTATTTATTGCTATTTCGTTTGCTGCTTTACATGATTGTAGGGATTTTGTTGGGTTATTTGAGTATCCGATTCGTGCTAGTCCTAGATTTTTGATTAGCTGTTAGGATTGGTCGTTTCCGCGGGGATCTCAATTTGTCGATTCGTTCCGAACAATGTTATCTATAGTATCCTTCTATTATATAAATAGGTTAACTGTAAAAATGCATCTGTTCTAATGTTGGCTGATTAAGTGGTAATTGACATTAGATTAAATCATGATGAACTCAAAATGTGTAATTAACTTTATGGTGGTTTTTATAAATTGAATTTTTTTGGTTGCACTGCATGCATGTTAGAGTTTTTAATATTCAATGTGTAAACTACTTTTAGGAGGTTTCGGTGGTTCAGGTTAACATCATACATTAAACAATTGGGTAGGACTTTTCAACTAAGCTTATAAAGCATGGAACTATAACTAACTTGCTCTTGAGTGGTCCATTAAAGCATGATCATGTTTTAATGGAGTTCCAGCATGTAAATAATTTTACTTGCTTCAAAAAAAAATTAGTGTTAAGGATGTCCTATTTAATCTAATGGTTGATAAGATTAGTGTTAATGATGATTTCAGATCTAGAGCAATAGAGGAGCTTGAGCCGCAACCATTTGAAGTTTTTTTGTCAAGAGATTAGGGCTGAGAGATTTGGGCTAGGAGTTTGTGATTGGAGTTGAGTGATTCTCTCTTTGTCTCCTTTATTTTCTTCTTCCTTGAGTGAGTTTGTGAGGGCTTGTGCATCTAGCCAAGTTATTACTCACGTGAGCGGAAGAAAGATTGTAGTCTCATTAAAAATCTCTCTGATAGTGGAATCATCTCGGAAGTTGCTGGATGTAGGTTGTGCGCAACCGAACTAGGGTAAACCTTTTGTGTCTGCGATTTGATTTATTTATTGATATTTCGTTTGCTGCTTTACATGATTGTAGGGATTTTGTTGGGTAATTTGAGTATCCGATTCTTGCTAGTCCTAGATTTCTGATTAGCTTTTAGGATTGGTTGTTTCCGCGGGGATCTCAATTTATCGATTCGTTTCGAACAATGTTATCTATAGTATCCTTCTATTATATAAATAGGTTAACTGTAAAAATGCATCTGTTCTAATGTTGGTTGATTAAGTGGTAACTGACATTAGATTAAATCATGATGAACTCAAAATGTGTAATTAACTTTATGGTGGTTTTTATAAATTGAATTTTTTTGGTTGCACTGCATGCCTGTTAGAGTTTTTAATATTCAATGTGTTAACTACTTTTAGGAGGTTTCGGTGGTTCAGGTTAACATCATATTTTAAACAATTGGGTAGGACTTTTCAACTAAGCTTATAAAGCATGGAACTATAACTAATTTGCTCTTGAGTGGTGATGTTAAAGCATGATCATGTTTTAATGGAGTTCCAGCATGTAAATAATTTTACTTGCTTCAAAAAAATATTAATGGAGTTCCAGCATGTAAATAACTTTATGAGTTTATACAAACACATGCTAATGCATTGCAAAGAAAACCTTTTGTTAGCATGTCTTCAATAATGGATGTAAACTGAAACGAGGATTTTCTTCAATTAAGCCCTGATCTGACTTTAAAGAGGGCCTTGCCTTGGCATCTTTATTTTATTTATTAGCAATGACCCAGAATTATCTGTAAACTACTGAGTGGCTATATGTAAGCATACTTAAGCTCCTTCTTGAATAGAGGATAATAAAAAATACATTCACTTTATATCAAGTATCGTCAGAAGTTAATAAAACTATGAATTTTTTTCATGTTTATTGGACATGATTGCTATTATATTCGTTTTTCATAAATCGTTTACCTTTTTTGTTCGTAGCGTTGTAGTAACATTTTCTTTATTTCTTTTTGCCAGTCTCTATATGCTCCATCTCTCGATGATATTAGTCACAAAATCATTTCTGATTTTGTTCGCAGCAATGTACTTTCATCTTCTTTATCTCTTTATGTCAGTGCCTTAGTCACAAAATCATTTCTGATTAGCTTTTAGGATTGGTTGTTTCCGCGGGGATCTCAATTTGTCGATTCGTTCCGAACAATGTTATATATAGTATCCTTCTATTATATAAATAGGTTAACTGTAAACATGCATCTGTTCTAATGTTGGTTGATTAAGTGGTAATCGACATTAGATTTAATCATGATGAACTCAAAATGTGTAATTAACTTTATGGTGGTTTTTATAAATTGAATTTTTTTGTTGCACTGCATGCCTGTTAGATTTTTTAATATTCAATGTGGAAACTACTTTTAGGCGGTTTCGGTGGTTCAGGTTAACATCATACTTTAAACAATTGGGTAGGACTTTTCAACTAAGCGTATAAAGCATGGAACTATAACTAACTTGCTCTTGAGTGGTCCATTAAAGCATGATCATGTTTTAATGGAGTTCCAGCATGTAAATAATTTTACTTGCTTCAAAAAAAAAAATTAGTGTTAAGGATGTCCTATTTAATCTAATGGTTGATAAGATTAGTGTTAAGGATGATTTCAGATCTAGAGTAATAGAGGAGCTTGAGCCGCAACCATTTGAAGTTTTTTTGTCGAGAGATTATGGCTGAGAGATTTGGGCTAGGAGTTTGTGATTGGAGTTGAGTGATTCTCTCCTTGTCTCCTTTATTTTCTTCTTCCTTGAGTGAGTTTGTGAGTGCTTGTGCATCTAGCCAAGTTATTACTCACGTGAGCAGAAGAAAGATTGTAGTCCCATTAAAAATCTCTCTGATAGTGGAATCATCTCAGAAGTTGCTGGATGTAGGTTGTGCGCAACCGAACTAGGGTAAACCTTTTGTGTCTACGATTTGATTTATTTGTTGCTATTTCGTTTGCTGCTTTACATGATTGTAGGGATTTTGTTGGGTTATTTGAGTATCCGATTCGTGCTAGTCCTAGATTTTTGATTAGCTGTTAGGATTGGTCGTTTCCGCGGGGATCTCAATTTGTCGATTCGTTCCGAACAATGTTATCTATAGTATCCTTCTATTATATAAATAGGTTAACTGTAAAAATGCATCTGTTCTAATGTTGGCTGATTAAGTGGTAACTGACATTAGATTAAATCATGATGAACTCAAAATGTGTAATTAACTTTATGGTGGTTTTTATAAATTGAATTTTTTTGGTTGCACTGCATGCATGTTAGAGTTTTTAATGTTCAATGTGTAAACTACTTTTAGGAGGTTTCGGTGGTTCAGGTTAACATCATACATTAAACAATTGGGTAGGACTTTTCAACTAAGCTTATAAAGCATGGAACTATAACTAACTTGCTCTTGAGTGGTCCATTAAAGCATGATCATGTTTTAATGGAGTTCCAGCATGTAAATAATTTTACTTGCTTCAAAAAAAAATTAGTGTTAAGGATGTCCTATTTAATCTAATGGTTGATAAGATTAGTGTTAATGATGATTTCAGATCTAGAGCAATAGAGGAGCTTGAGCCGCAACCATTTGAAGTTTTTTTGTCAAGAGATTAGGGCTGAGAGATTTGGGCTAGGAGTTTGTGATTGGAGTTGAGTGATTCTCTCTTTGTCTCCTTTATTTTCTTCTTCCTTGAGTGAGTTTGTGAGGGCTTGTGCATCTAGCCAAGTTATTACTCACGTGAGCGGAAGAAAGATTGTAGTCTCATTAAAAATCTCTCTGATAGTGGAATCATCTCGGAAGTTGCTGGATGTAGGTTGTGCGCAACCGAACTAGGGTAAACCTTTTGTGTCTGCGATTTGATTTATTTATTGATATTTCGTTTGCTGCTTTACATGATTGTAGGGATTTTGTTGGGTAATTTGAGTATCCGATTCTTGCTAGTCCTAGATTTCTGATTAGCTTTTAGGATTGGTTGTTTCCGCGGGGATCTCAATTTATCGATTCGTTTCGAACAATGTTATCTATAGTATCCTTCTATTATATAAATAGGTTAACTGTAAAAATGCATCTGTTCTAATGTTGGTTGATTAAGTGGTAACTGACATTAGATTAAATCATGATGAACTCAAAATGTGTAATTAACTTTATGGTGGTTTTTATAAATTGAATTTTTTTGGTTGCACTGCATGCCTGTTAGAGTTTTTAATATTCAATGTGTTAACTACTTTTAGGAGGTTTCGGTGGTTCAGGTTAACATCATATTTTAAACAATTGGGTAGGACTTTTCAACTAAGCTTATAAAGCATGGAACTATAACTAATTTGCTCTTGAGTGGTGATGTTAAAGCATGATCATGTTTTAATGGAGTTCCAGCATGTAAATAATTTTACTTGCTTCAAAAAAATATTAATGGAGTTCCAGCATGTAAATAACTTTATGAGTTTATACAAACACATGCTAATGCATTGCAAAGAAAACCTTTTGTTAGCATGTCTTCAATAATGGATGTAAACTGAAACGAGGATTTTCTTCAATTAAGCCCTGATCTGACTTTAAAGAGGGCCTTGCCTTGGCATCTTTATTTTATTTATTAGCAATGACCCAGAATTATCTGTAAACTACTGAGTGGCTATATGTAAGCATACTTAAGCTCCTTCTTGAATAGAGGATAATAAAAAATACATTCACTTTATATCAAGTATCGTCAGAAGTTAATAAAACTATGAATTTTTTTCATGTTTATTGGACATGATTGCTATTATATTCGTTTTTCATAAATCGTTTACCTTTTTTGTTCGTAGCGTTGTAGTAACATTTTCTTTATTTCTTTTTGCCAGTCTCTATATGCTCCATCTCTCGATGATATTAGTCACAAAATCATTTCTGATTTTGTTCGCAGCAATGTACTTTCATCTTCTTTATCTCTTTATGTCAGTGCCTTAGTCACAAAATCATTTCTGATTAGCTTTTAGGATTGGTTGTTTCCGCGGGGATCTCAATTTGTCGATTCGTTCCGAACAATGTTATATATAGTATCCTTCTATTATATAAATAGGTTAACTGTAAACATGCATCTGTTCTAATGTTGGTTGATTAAGTGGTAATCGACATTAGATTTAATCATGATGAACTCAAAATGTGTAATTAACTTTATGGTGGTTTTTATAAATTGAATTTTTTTGTTGC
The DNA here is from genome assembly GCA_030789695.1 of Scilla litardierei. NCBI lineage: Eukaryota > Viridiplantae > Streptophyta > Magnoliopsida > Asparagales > Asparagaceae > Scilla > Scilla litardierei. Next base: position 138,032,576 of record CM061139.1, read on the forward strand.
ACTGCATGCCTGTTAGATTTTTTAATATTCAATGTGGAAACTACTTTTAGGCGGTTTCGGTGGTTCAGGTTAACATCATACTTTAAACAATTGGGTAGGACTTTTCAACTAAGCGTATAAAGCATGGAACTATAACTAACTTGCTCTTGAGTGGTCCATTAAAGCATGATCATGTTTTAATGGAGTTCCAGCATGTAAATAATTTTACTTGCTTCAAAAAAAAAAATTAGTGTTAAGGATGTCCTATTTAATCTAATGGTTGATAAGATTAGTGTTAAGGATGATTTCAGATCTAGAGTAATAGAGGAGCTTGAGCCGCAACCATTTGAAGTTTTTTTGTCGAGAGATTATGGCTGAGAGATTTGGGCTAGGAGTTTGTGATTGGAGTTGAGTGATTCTCTCCTTGTCTCCTTTATTTTCTTCTTCCTTGAGTGAGTTTGTGAGTGCTTGTGCATCTAGCCAAGTTATTACTCACGTGAGCAGAAGAAAGATTGTAGTCCCATTAAAAATCTCTCTGATAGTGGAATCATCTCAGAAGTTGCTGGATGTAGGTTGTGCGCAACCGAACTAGGGTAAACCTTTTGTGTCTACGATTTGATTTATTTGTTGCTATTTCGTTTGCTGCTTTACATGATTGTAGGGATTTTGTTGGGTTATTTGAGTATCCGATTCGTGCTAGTCCTAGATTTTTGATTAGCTGTTAGGATTGGTCGTTTCCGCGGGGATCTCAATTTGTCGATTCGTTCCGAACAATGTTATCTATAGTATCCTTCTATTATATAAATAGGTTAACTGTAAAAATGCATCTATTCTAATGTTGGCTGATTAAGTGGTAACTGACATTAGATTAAATCATGATGAACTCAAAATGTGTAATTAACTTTATGGTGGTTTTTATAAATTGAATTTTTTTGGTTGCACTGCATGCATGTTAGAGTTTTTAATGTTCAATGTGTAAACTACTTTTAGGAGGTTTCGGTGGTTCAGGTTAACATCATACATTAAACAATTGGGTAGGACTTTTCAACTAAGCTTATAAAGCATGGAACTATAACTAACTTGCTCTTGAGTGGTCCATTAAAGCATGATCATGTTTTAATGGAGTTCCAGCATGTAAATAATTTTACTTGCTTCAAAAAAAAATTAGTGTTAAGGATGTCCTATTTAATCTAATGGTTGATAAGATTAGTGTTAATGATGATTTCAGATCTAGAGCAATAGAGGAGCTTGAGCCGCAACCATTTGAAGTTTTTTTGTCAAGAGATTAGGGCTGAGAGATTTGGGCTAGGAGTTTGTGATTGGAGTTGAGTGATTCTCTCTTTGTCTCCTTTATTTTCTTCTTCCTTGAGTGAGTTTGTGAGGGCTTGTGCATCTAGCCAAGTTATTACTCACGTGAGCGGAAGAAAGATTGTAGTCTCATTAAAAATCTCTCTGATAGTGGAATCATCTCGGAAGTTGCTGGATGTAGGTTGTGCGCAACCGAACTAGGGTAAACCTTTTGTGTCTGCGATTTGATTTATTTATTGATATTTCGTTTGCTGCTTTACATGATTGTAGGGATTTTGTTGGGTAATTTGAGTATCCGATTCTTGCTAGTCCTAGATTTCTGATTAGCTTTTAGGATTGGTTGTTTCCGCGGGGATCTCAATTTATCGATTCGTTTCGAACAATGTTATCTATAGTATCCTTCTATTATATAAATAGGTTAACTGTAAAAATGCATCTGTTCTAATGTTGGTTGATTAAGTGGTAACTGACATTAGATTAAATCATGATGAACTCAAAATGTGTAATTAACTTTATGGTGGTTTTTATAAATTGAATTTTTTTGGTTGCACTGCATGCCTGTTAGAGTTTTTAATATTCAATGTGTTAACTACTTTTAGGAGGTTTCGGTGGTTCAGGTTAACATCATATTTTAAACAATTGGGTAGGACTTTTCAACTAAGCTTATAAAGCATGGAACTATAACTAATTTGCTCTTGAGTGGTGATGTTAAAGCATGATCATGTTTTAATGGAGTTCCAGCATGTAAATAATTTTACTTGCTTCAAAAAAATATTAATGGAGTTCCAGCATGTAAATAACTTTATGAGTTTATACAAACACATGCTAATGCATTGCAAAGAAAACCTTTTGTTAGCATGTCTTCAATAATGGATGTAAACTGAAACGAGGATTTTCTTCAATTAAGCCCTGATCTGACTTTAAAGAGGGCCTTGCCTTGGCATCTTTATTTTATTTATTAGCAATGACCCAGAATTATCTGTAAACTACTGAGTGGCTATATGTAAGCATACTTAAGCTCCTTCTTGAATAGAGGATAATAAAAAATACATTCACTTTATATCAAGTATCGTCAGAAGTTAATAAAACTATGAATTTTTTTCATGTTTATTGGACATGATTGCTATTATATTCGTTTTTCATAAATCGTTTACCTTTTTTGTTCGTAGCGTTGTAGTAACATTTTCTTTATTTCTTTTTGCCAGTCTCTATATGCTCCATCTCTCGATGATATTAGTCACAAAATCATTTCTGATTTTGTTCGCAGCAATGTACTTTCATCTTCTTTATCTCTTTATGTCAGTGCCTTAGTCACAAAATCATTTCTGATTAGCTTTTAGGATTGGTTGTTTCCGCGGGGATCTCAATTTGTCGATTCGTTCCGAACAATGTTATATATAGTATCCTTCTATTATATAAATAGGTTAACTGTAAACATGCATCTGTTCTAATGTTGGTTGATTAAGTGGTAATCGACATTAGATTTAATCATGATGAACTCAAAATGTGTAATTAACTTTATGGTGGTTTTTATAAATTGAATTTTTTTGTTGCACTGCATGCCTGTTAGATTTTTTAATATTCAATGTGGAAACTACTTTTAGGCGGTTTCGGTGGTTCAGGTTAACATCATACTTTAAACAATTGGGTAGGACTTTTCAACTAAGCGTATAAAGCATGGAACTATAACTAACTTGCTCTTGAGTGGTCCATTAAAGCATGATCATGTTTTAATGGAGTTCCAGCATGTAAATAATTTTACTTGCTTCAAAAAAAATTAGTGTTAAGGATGTCCTATTTAATCTAATGGTTGATAAGATTAGTGTTAAGGATGATTTCAGATCTAGAGTAATAGAGGAGCTTGAGCCGCAACCATTTGAAGTTTTTTTGTCGAGAGATTATGGCTGAGAGATTTGGGCTAGGAGTTTGTGATTGGAGTTGAGTGATTCTCTCCTTGTCTCCTTTATTTTCTTCTTCCTTGAGTGAGTTTGTGAGTGCTTGTGCATCTAGCCAAGTTATTACTCACGTGAGCAGAAGAAAGATTGTAGTCCCATTAAAAATCTCTCTGATAGTGGAATCATCTCGGAAGTTGCTGGATGTAGGTTGTGCGCAACCGAACTAGGGTAAACCTTTTGTGTCTACGATTTGATTTATTTGTTGCTATTTCGTTTGCTGCTTTACATGATTGTAGGGATTTTGTTGGGTTATTTGAGTATCCGATTCGTGCTAGTCCTAGATTTTTGATTAGCTGTTAGGATTGGTCGTTTCCGCGGGGATCTCAATTTGTCGATTCGTTCCGAACAATGTTATCTATAGTATCCTTCTATTATATAAATAGGTTAACTGTAAAAATGCATCTGTTCTAATGTTGGCTGATTAAGTGGTAACTGACATTAGATTAAATCATGATGAACTCAAAATGTGTAATTAACTTTATGGTGGTTTTTATAAATTGAATTTTTTTGGTTGCACTGCATGCATGTTAGAGTTTTTAATGTTCAATGTGTAAACTACTTTTAGGAGGTTTCGGTGGTTCAGGTTAACATCATACATTAAACAATTGGGTAGGACTTTTCAACTAAGCTTATAAAGCATGGAACTATAACTAACTTGCTCTTTAGTGGTCCATTAAAGCATGATCATGTTTTAATGGAGTTCCAGCATGTAAATAATTTTACTTGCTTCAAAAAAAAATTAGTGTTAAGGATGTCCTATTTAATCTAATGGTTGATAAGATTAGTGTTAAGGATGATTTCAGATCTAGAGCAATAGAGGAGCTTGAGCCGCAACCATTTGAAGTTTTTTTGTCGAGAGATTAGGGCTGAGAGATTTGGGCTAGGAGTTTGTGATTGTAGTTGAGTGATTCTCTCATTGTCTCCTTTATTTTCTTCTTCCTTGAGTGAGTTTGTGAGGGCTTGTGCATCTAGCCAAGTTATTACTCACGTGAGCGGAAGAAAGATTGTAGTCTCATTAAAAATCTCTCTGATAGTGGAATCATCTCGGAAGTTGCTGGATGTAGGTTGTGCGCAACCGAACTAGGGTAAACCTTTTGTGTCAGCGATTTGATTTATTTGTTGCTATTTCGTTTGCTGCTTTACATGATTGTAGGGATTTTGTTGGGTTATTTGAGTATCCGATTCTTGCTAGTCCTAGATTTCTGATTAGCTTTTAGGATTGGTTGTTTCCGCGGGGATCTCAATTTATCGATTCGTTTCGAACAATGTTATCTATAATATCCTTCTATTATATAAATAGGTTAACTGTAAAAATGCATCTGTTCTAATGTTGGTTGATTAAGTGGTAACTGACATTAGATTAAATCATGATGAACTCAAAATGTGTAATTAACTTTATGGTGGTTTTTATAAATTGAATTTTTTTGGTTGCACTGCATGCCTGTTAGAGTTTTTAATATTCAATGTGTTAACTACTTTTAGGAGGTTTCGGTGGTTCAGGTTAACATCATATTTTAAACAATTGGGTAGGACTTTTCAACTAAGCTTATAAAGCATGGAACTATAACTAATTTGCTCTTGAGTGGTGATGTTAAAGCATGATCATGTTTTAATGGAGTTCCAGCATGTAAATAATTTTACTTGCTTCAAAAAAATATTAATGGAGTTCCAGCATGTAAATAACTTTATGAGTTTATACAAACACATGCTAATGCATTGCAAAGAAAACCTTTTGTTAGCATGTCTTCAATAATGGATGTAAACTGAAACGAGGATGTTTTTCAATTAAACCCTGATCTGACTTTAAAGAGGGCCTTGCCTTGGCATCTTAATTTTATTTATTAGCAATGACCCAGAATTATCTGTAAACTACTGAGTGGCTATATGTAAGCATACTTAAGCTCCTTCTTGAATAGAGGATAATAAAAAATACATTCACTTTATTTCAAGTATCGTCAGAAGTTAATAAAACTATGAATTTTTTTCATGTTTATTGGACATGATTGCTATTATATTCGTTTTTCATAAATCGTTTACCTTTTTTGTTCGTAGCGTTGTAGTAACATTTTCTTTAGTTCTTTTTGCCAGTCTCTATATGCTCTATCTCTCGATGATATTAGTCACAAAATCATTTCTGAATTTGTTCGCAGCAATGTACTTCCATCTTCTTTATCTCTTTATGTCAGTGCCTTAGTCACAAAATCATTTCTGATTAGCTTTTATGATTGGTTGTTTCCGCGGGGATCTCAATTTGTCGATTCGTTCCGAACAATGTTATCTATAGTATCCTTCTATTATATAAATAGGTTAACTGTAAACATGCATCTGTTCTAAGGTCGGTTGAATAAGTGGTAACCGACATTAGATTTATTCATGATGAACTCAAAATGTGTAATTAACTTTATGGTGGTTTTTATAAATTGAATTTTTTTGTTGCACTGCATGCCTGTTAGATTTTTTAATATTCAATGTGGAAACTACTTTTAGGCGGTTTCGGTGGTTCAGGTTAACATCATACTTTAAACAATTGGGTAGGACTTTTCAACCAAGCTTATAAAGAATGGAACTATAACTAATTTGGTCTTGAGTGGTGATGTTAAGCATGATCATGTTTTAATGGAGTTCCAGCATGTAAATAATTTTACTTGCTTCAAAAAAAATTTAATTGAATTCCAGCATGTAAATAACTTTATGAGTTTATACAAACACATGCTAATGCATTGCAAAGAAAACATTTTGTTAGCATGTCTTCAATAATGGATGTAAACTGAAACGAGGAGGTTCTTCAATTAAGCCCTGATTTGATTTTAAAGAGGGCCTTGCCTTGGCATCTTTATTTTATTTATTAGCAATGACCCAGAATTATCTGTAAACTACTGAGTGGCTATATGTAAGCATACTTAAGCTCCTTCTTGAATAGAGGATAATAAAAAATACATTCACTTTATATCAAGTATTGTCAGAAGTTAATAATTCTATTCCTCAGTTCTGACAAAGTGTCAATATCTTGTAATGGCACATTGTAGCTGCCTTTTATCTTACTGATTGTTTCTTTCTGTTTATGCATTTATCTTTTTTTGACCCTAAACTATCCGGGGCACTAATTTACCTGGCATGATACTTGAATGCATCTCTTAGGAAAACTTTGGATGTGAGTTAACCTTTGAAGTCATTGCCTGTATCATCAAACAATTACTTTCTTTGTGTTCGGCCTAGGCATCTAGGCCACTTATCTAGTGTTTTACTTTTTAGTATAAAAATCTTTTTTACTTGCCAATTATCTTCATCGATATTTCGAAAGATCTCTTCTAACTTTTGCAAGTTGCACACAAAAGCTTGTTTCTGAATGTAAGAAGTTGAATTTTCAATTGAAATTTTTTGTTTGTATTTTATAAATTTGGAAGTGTGCAAGCATCTAAAATGACTCTTCCATCACGTTATATAACTATTCGTGTGATTTAACTTTTCGGGTTTGTGTCTCACATCCTTTCATATGTTTAAGAAGTAACGAGACACCAAGTAATTAGAGTTGGTTTACATCAGTTAAAATTATATACGGATATGTAGTTCAATATGTTAGGACTTGTGATTTCAATAGGATTAATCTTTTTGAGTTGATATATGTGTGTTGATCATATTTATCATATCCACGAATTCTCTCAGTTCATGGACCTAGTTCCTTCTGTTAGGTCTACTGTTTCTGCAAATTGGTATAAACCTTAAGGTTCGATGTCTTTTTGGTTAATGATGTTTGATTGCTTTGATTTGAGGCTTCGTGTATGCATGATTGTGAGGTGGATAATCTGTTGGCATGTTGTTGGGCTTGAGGCAGAGCTCCCATAACATGTCACATAACATTTCATCTGTTACATGTGTTGTTATGTTTTAGCTTTGGGCGTGACTCGATTCATGGCTTTATTCGTTTGCAAAGTCCATTGTTGTTGCACATCGGCTCTTAGTGTCATTTGGTTCACCTGTGAAGTTTTGGCGACACTCACTTCAGTTTTGGTTGAGCTTGACGGATACAAGCTGAAGTGAAGATTTGTTAGAGTGTGGTTAAACAGTGGTGGTATGACAAGGAATTAGGGTGGTTTATTGCCACACCAGTTACACTAATTGATGATTGTGTGGTTAAATATGTTAGGACACATGACTTACATAGGATTCGTCCTTACGAGTTTCTAGCATCTTTGCCACATCAATCTTATCTCTTGGGACTAGTTCTTTGTGTCGGTGCATATTGTTTCTCCAATGACACAATCTACTTGATTAGGATGCTTTCCTTGGATTTATTTGATTATAAAATTATAAGCTTAGAAGTGCAGGCAGTGATGTTATTCTTGGGTACGTGTATGAAAATGAATTGTATTGATTATTAGATCTAGCTCATGTACATCTTATTCTGGCCAATCTCATTACAAACAATATTCCAAACTTGGCATATTGTTTAGTTTTATTTTTTTTCTATCATCGTTCATTTGTATCCATGGTGCTTATTAATGTCAATTGTGCTTAGAAATTGAAAACTGTTGTGGATATTCATGTAATTGTAATTATTGTGCAGATTTGTGGGCACATATGATAGGATCCATGGCTGGATGGTTAAATAAAGAAACATGATCTTTTATCCTTTTGGACATGAAGGTTTTTAAACTCATTGGTTTTCTTCTCGGTCTAGAAATGCTTGGCCTTGTTGTTTGATTGTTAACAAATGAACTTTTTTAGTGCTTGGTCTATTCCTACTTGACACGCCTGTTATTGCACAACCTTTTCTGCACGTGAACGTAGACAATTATCTAATTTTTGACGTACTTGATTGCAAAGCGATGATGTCTAGGGATGGACACTGAATTCTTATGTCCACATGCATCCTTGTGTGTGACATAATTATTTATGATGTGAGTGAGCTGGCACTGTTATCTTTCTCCTGTGAAGTGAGCATATTTTTTCTCCAGTGTATGATCTATAAACTTTATCTATTCTGACATCTTAGACGATCCTATATTTTTTTGCCACTTGAGCATTGAAACATTAGTTCCCTAGACGTTAATGAGGATAAGTGCATACATCAATGTTGCTAGAGAGGAGATAATGAGAGAAAAGGTTATTAGTCACCCATTCAACCTATTATTATGTTATATATAGTTCAAAATATTGGGGTGGGAGTTATAGCCTTGTTGGAAAGTAAAGAAAGAATTTCAGAAATAGGTTAGAGATAAGTTGACCATCTCAAATCACAGTATGCAAAATGTGATCGCTTAGTCCACTTTTTGGTGTCTCAAAAACTTTTTCCGCCGATGTTTGATCTGTTGTGTTTCAGGCAATCTTTTTATGAACTCGTTGAGGTTATTTTTCTGATGTTTAATATCTAGAATGGGAAATTGTAGCTATGCTACAATTATCTTTTGAGGGACATATGATTTACGAAACAAATGTCAATCAAGTAATTTATTTTTTGAGTTTAATGTTCTCTCTCTAATTGCAGTATGCTAAATGTGATCACATAGTCCAACTTTTGTATGTGCTGTATGAAAACAGTGTGGCAAAAAATTTTTCCGCTAATGTTTTATGTGTCATCTTTCAGGCAACCGGTTAAATTTTTTCAGAAAATAGGAGATATAGTATATCATGAGGCTGTGGTTACTTTGTTCAGTCAGTAGTTGGGTCCGCTTGTCCTTAATGTGGCTGTTGATTTGCCTCCAGCCTCTGATAATATATAATTGATAGTTGATCTGCGGATGCATTCCTAATTTTTATGTATTAATTGATAGTTTACTAGGCAATATTGAATAAACTGCAATGTTATAATATATTTGCTTTATGGATAATGATATTATCTTGAACTTTTTTCCCAACATATACCTTTTCTTTTTCGGAGTAACAGGAAGTAAACATCGGGCTTTTACCTATTATATTTGTTGCTTTTTCTTGGGGGTCCAAAGGCTGTCTGTACAAGGTGCATCAGGTAGTTTGCTTTGTGAATGTATCTATTGTTGAATACTGATATGTGTACTGCCTTCTGTTAGTTGATGGATGGAAACTGTGAAGGACAACTCAGTCTGGTATGTTCTTGTGCTTCTAGTTGTAACTTTATTTTTCTTCTGTTTTGCCTTACAGTAGCACAAATTTTATAGTGGTGCGATTATTTTTGTTTCATTCCCAGAATGCTATTGGTTTTATTATTACAGTAAAATCTCATGTAAGGGTTTTAGTTAATGTTCTAGCTACTGGTTCAAAACTATTAGATCCAATAAGGCTTGCTTATTGGATCTACAGATTTGTGACTCTGTATCTCTGCAATGACATCACCTTGAGTTGTGCCCAATATCATTTAGCTATATGTAATTTACTTAGCTTCCATCGGTGTATTCGCAATCAACTGATTTTATTTTTAGGGGTTGTTTGTTTACTTCTTAAAGGTTGTTAGAGACTGGTATTTTTTATGAAGTTGGTTTTTAATGGCACCACCGTTCAATATGCTGAATTGACTGGTATTTTTTCTGCTCTTTATTGTAGAATGAATATCAGCTTGTTAGAGACTGTGTATGTGGACAATTGTTTGATTCAAGTCCTGTTAATTTACCAGTGACTCAGTTACTCAATCTGTCCTGCATCCAAGCGTGCTTAAAATGTCTCAGCCACCAAGAGTGGTATCATGGATGGCAACGGCATTTGCCTCGGGGCTGGACTCACTCTTCCTGAACAGATTTGAAGCTCAGCGTGTTGACTATTGGCAGACATTGTACTCCTCGGTTGTAAGGCTTCCATTTTACCGCCATCTCAAAACCTTATCTTGGGTTCAGTAAATAGTTGTACTTTTTATATTAATTCATTAATTATAAATATGCCGCAGAGCATTGGTCCAATACTCATTTTTTGCTTGAAAGATGATGAACTAGCTCCATATCAAGTTGTTTCTAATTTTGCTCAACGTCTACAAGAGCTCAATGGTGATGTTAGGCTAGTGAAATGGCACAGTTCCCCACATGTTGGTAAGATCCAAACCAATATCTGCTTTATCTCTGTCTAACATTGTGTCGTATAACAATATTATCTTGGTTATAGGAAGTACACAGACTTATTCAGCAAACGTACAACGACCCAAAGTTTAAAATATTGGCCAGTACTGATTATACCGGCTGTATCGGATTGGAAAAGAATGTCCATTGCAATTAAGAGTGCTGATTAAGCTATCACCTTGAGGCACGGCTTGATAAATGCTTGTTTAAGATTGCTTAGCAGTAAAGGGAGCCATGCTTAAACATAAATATGTGTATGTTAAAATTAATGAACAACCTTGAGCAGCTCTCGGCTTGGACTCAAGATCGAGCTCGACTCGACAAAAGGCTTGAATAGACTGAAACTGGTGCAAATTCATGTTTAGTTCAAGTAATCAGAATCGATATGACTTGAAGTTTTATTTTATCGGTCTAGTTTAGTTATTAATTAGCGAATGTTCGTGTCCGGGGGGCGGGCGTGAAACCGAAGGGGAGAGTCGGCTCACGTACAAAATGCCGAAGCGGCCGTCGTTGTCCAGGAGCAAGAATGACGGAAACAGTTGTCTCCTGGGCGCAATACCATTAGCAAAAAGAAATCCCGTCGAAATGAAATTTGGGGCAGTTGTCGCAGTGGCGCAAAAGCGAATGAGTTAAAAAATAAAAAATGAGACACAAAAGCCAGAAAAAACTCCGGAGGGACCAGCGGCTTACACGCATATAATGGGTCTCGGGGGCCAAAATGCCAAACCCTCCTCGAGGCGTTGGCATCCATCCCCGTAAATACCTGCATGCTACCAGTCCCTTTTCTTAACGTGGGATGCGCTTTGCGGCCCCCTTGGACAGGTCATGCACCTGGGCAGCCGAACCCGAGCGCCACACGAGCGCCAGTGTGACGCTGCGGCCACCGGTCCTTGAGCATGCATTGAGTGTGCCGTTGGATCGCGGAGGCTGTGATCTCAGCCGTTCAGTTGTCTTGTACGGACAAATTTTTGAGAGATTTTGTTCAGACTAGTTGACTATGCACGTCTACAGTCTTTTTCTACCCAATGAATTGCTTAATTTTATGAAGGTGGATTGCTTCGTCATCTCTGTTAAGAATAAAACTATGAATTTTTTTCATGTTTATTGGACATGATTGCTCTTATATTCGTTTTTCATAAATCGTTTACCTTTTTTGTTCGTAGCGTTGTAGTAACATTTTCTTTAGTTCTTTTTGCCAGTCTCTATATGCTCTTTCTCCCGATGCTATTTTCTTTTTGCCAGTCTCTATATGCTCTTTCTCCCGATGCTATTAAGAATAAAACTATGCTATTTTCTTTAGTTCTTTTTTCATAAATCATTTCTGATTTTGTTCGCAGCAATGTACTTTCATCTTCTTTATCTCTTTATGTCAGTGCCTTAGTCACAAAATCATTTCTGATTAGCTTTTAGGATTGGTTGTTTCCGCGGGGATCTCAATTTGTCGATTCGTTCCGAACAATGTTATCTATAGTATCCTTCTATTATATAAATAGGTTAACTGTAAACATGCATCTGTTCTAATGTTGGTTGATTAAGTGGTAACCGACATTAGATTAAATCATGATGAACTCAAAATGTGTAATTAACTTTATGGTGGTTTTTATAAATTGAATTTTTTTGTTGCACTGCATGCCTGTTAGAGTTTTTAATATTCAATGTGGAAACTACTTTTAGGCGGTTTCGGTGGTTCAGGTTAACATCATACTTTAAACAATTGGGTAGGACTGTTCAACCAAGCTTATAAAGCATGGAACTATAACTAATTTGGTCTTGAGTGGTGATGTTAAGCATGATCATGTTTTAATGGAGTTCCAGCATGTAAATAATTTTACTTGCTTCAAAAAAAATTAATGGAGTTCCAGCATGTAAATAACTTTATGAGTTTATACAAACACATGCTAATGCATTGCAAAGAAAACCTTTTGTAAGCATGTCTTCAATAATGGACCTTGCCTTGGCATCTTTAATTAAGCCCTGATCTGATTTTTTAGAGGGCCTTGCCTTGGCATCTTTATTTTATTTATTGGCAATGACCCAAAATTATCTGTAAACTACTGAGTGGCTATATGTAAGCATACTTAAGCTCATTCTTGAATAGAGGATAATAAAAAATACATTCACTTTATATCAAGTATCGTCAGAAGTTAATAATTCTATTCCTCAGTTCTGACAAAGTGTCAATATCTTGTAATGGCACATTGTAGCTGCCTTTTATCTTACTGATTGTTTCTTTCTGTTTATGCAGTGATCTTTTTTTGACACTAAACTATCCGGGGCACTAATTTACCTGGCATGATACTTGAATGTATCTCTTAGGAAAACTTTGGATGTGAGTTAACCTTTGAAGTCATTACCTGTATCATCAAACAATTACTTTCTTTGTGTTCAAGGCGTAGGCATCTAGGCCACTTATCGAGTGTTGACAGAGATTTTTCCCGAGACTAAGCCCTGTGTGATTGGGTTTTTAATTTGTAACAAAATAACTAATCTCTCTATTTGGTGCTTTTGATTGAGACACCATTGTATTCTAAGTTTCTAACATGTGACTTTTGAAAGAGCACGCGTGCGGACATGAGAATAATGGGTTCATATGACATACGAGAGGCACATTTATTTTATAAAAGGCATGGAGATAAAAAAAGTACACCCATGTGACTCCTTCCCCATGTGATTCAGTGTATTATATGGGGAAAGAATGTGACACGTGAAATTCTTCTATGTTATATCAACTTATTTTGCTACATAGCTTATAATTGACATGAGATTCTTACATTCTTTTTGTTGTTAGGTTCTTCAAAATGTTATTGATTTGTTAAATCTCCCACCTGAGCTTGAGAATAGGAAACAAAATATTAGGAGGCTTGTGCCATTGCCTGTGTCCTTTTTCATGGTAACCTTGTTACTTTCTTGTCACTTATTCTTTTCCAAATGCTTTTTAATGCTGCCATTCCCGTTGTGGATCATAATCAAATTTATTTCGTCGTGATGAATTGATTGATGTCTAGTGCCAAGGATGTTTCAAAATGTAAGTCTAAGGTTGCCAGATGAGTGTTAATTTGCCTTCGTTTTGCTGGTGTGTGATTTTTTAAATTGCTGTTTTTATTCTATGTTTCATGCAGTAACTACCATGTTTTACCATGCATAGACGATGGTGGTGCGTGGGAGCTTCCAGACTGTTTTATGCAACTGATGGTACATCATGCACGATTCATTGAAGGATGTTTTTTCTGGACAACGGTGGATTTAGGGCAAAGGCAAGCCTTTTCACTAATCTCCCTTCTGCTTCTGAGCATTACTTGATGATAGTAGTTAGAATGCAAAGGATGATCACATGATTGATGGCTTACAGAAGGTGTACCCAATTTATGTTTTGAGATGAAAAACAAATGCTGAAGGTGATGGTGCCCAGAGTGAAGGAGAGATGGATCATGTTGTGTTGTGTTAGAATTAGATAGAACAACATGATTTTGGGAGAGGTGCATGATGATTCAAATCAGTGAAAACATAATCTCTCTAACCCAAAAAAAACATGATGATGATACATTATATGTCATATGATAGGCAAAGACCCATCAATTTAACATTCCTTCTGTTTTTAATATGTCAAATATGTGACTATTTTTCTTAGAATGCGGCATCAATTTTGCTGCATTTTCATACTTTCAACTTATTGCATCAAAAAAAGGTCAACTCGGTTTAATTGTTTGACCCATCAATGTGTATTCTGTTTTTTTTGGTGAATCTGGTTTTATGTGCAAGATATCACCATTTGATGTTGAATGTAATTGCTTGCCTTGATGTAGGAAAGATGGGAAGACAACATTGGAGGCAAGCAATGAAGTTATACTCCAATTAAATGCATGTCTTCTCCTCTTTATTAATCTAATTAAAATATGATTTATCATAATCATCTTTAATAAATATGTGCATGTATAATTTTGGCTCTTCAAAATATCATATTTAGGTGATCTGGTTTATCGTTTCTTTTTGTAATTGCATACTCTGTAAGCAAGATTTGACAAGTGTCATGAAATTTTAAAGGTGCAAAGCTCTATGCTAGTAATGTTAGGGGAAAATGATATTGATTTGATTTTCTTTTTCACCCCTAAGTTATATTAAGCACTTTCATTGAAACATTTGCTGCTCGAAGTTTTTGTTTCTTTTAATAAGTTTGTACCTTATACTTATTTGATTAAAAAAATTTATGTCGATATTGATGCATTGTTCTTCTATCTTTCCTGCATCTAAATTGGTATCTGTAGCTTTGTAGCTTTATATCGATCTAAATAACACAATATTAATGATGTGTAGTTGCAACAAATCTTGTACTCTGTACTCTACATGTCTCTTTGTGGTTTGATTCTTGCTTTTATCTTTTGATGTAATATTACTGTATTATTTTCTAATCATCTCTACGAAAATTGTTAATGTTAATTGTGAGCTAGCTTTATGTCACGATGTAGAAAGCCTTGTTGAAGTCATCGAAAAATAGAATTTGGAAATTAAAATTTGTTCACTAATGTGTTTTGAATTAATATTCTCTACATGCCTAATTTTTCCAATGCTAGATAGTTGCAATCCTTACTTTGTGTAAGAGATTGTGGCAGCCATCTTATATGAGACATCACACGTTTGTATATGATATACGTTATTCTCTTTTGTTGTTTTCAGTACGTGGGAATAATCAAAATTAACACAAAGAGAAAACACAAGAATCAAGCAACGACACACGAGACTTGGTTTCGCAGTTCGGTGCGCACACTTACATCTGCGGGGCCACGCCCAGAAAATAAGAATACTCCACTATAATAATCAGAGAATACAAACTCTAACAATCACGCTTCTCTAAGGAAGAACACCCTCCCCCTTAATACAAACCGTGAGGGGTGATCGCAATCAACCCCGTGAAGTATTCTTGGCAAGCTCCCCTTGCCAGCAAGCTCCCCTTGCACAACCGACTAGATCAACTCCCTTGATCCTACGTGCGTAGCCGTCGGCCTCCTCCCGGAGTTCTTCAAAAACTTTCGTAAAAAGTACTCACCCTAGCCGCCAATCTCCGCAACCTTAACAACACCTCTCCCCCTCAAATCGTGGAGTATTTAAGGAAGATAGCTCAATTAAATCTGAGAAGATTGGGCGCCCACCATTAACGGAACCAGCTAGGAAATAATTCCGCCAAATCTTCTAAAGATAGCAACCAACAATAAGTGGGCGAGATTCTCTCCAACTGATTCTATAACAAATTCCGAGAGAATAAAAGCTTCCAAATATATCTTCAGCTCGCCCATAATAATAGCTACATATACCAGAAATCTTAGAAGAATCTGAAGGGAGATATGAGGAATCCACCTTTAATAACCACTGAAGACGTCATTCGATTCCAGCAACATATCATCCAAATCCCGTGTTCAACAAAATGTTCAACATTTTGTTCAACAATTTGCTCAAACAGCTCAAAAACAATACAGATTCCACAAACTGAGCTCTCCAGATATAGTGCCACTAATGCCAACAAATATCCACAGAAATTCAACCCTAACAATCTCCCCCTTTGGCATTATGTGGCACAACCCAAAGCAAGCACCAACCAAGCACACATTCTCCCCCTTTGAGCCACAATAATCCAAACCACATTCTCCCCCTTACTCGAACAACCCAAGCATAGATCATCTCAGAAGAGTCAGCCAAAAATCAGAAAAAGTATGTCCTCATGACTCTAATACATTACAGCTAGCCTCATGTCTTAAAAAATTATTCTCCCCCTTTCTGGCTTTCTTATTAGAAACAAAATCCTCAGGCGCAGCGGAAAAAAGGGGGAAGAACAAATACATCACATCTGACAGTAGGGCGACGAATGAAATGATGTCCAGGGTAGAAGTCGAGCTCTGAGGGGCCGAAAAGTAGTTGGAGAATTGAAAACATCGACAGTGTTGACAGAAGGTACATGCGAAGATCCATTGGCACCGGCGGAGGAAGAGTAGTGAGCAGAACGGCGAGATAGCACTCTAATAATTCTGGAGGAAGATTCATGAGACTTTGGCACAGATTGCTCACAGTGATTATCGAGGGGAGATGTCGAGTCTGCTGTCATAACATCTGCAGCTACATTGTTCTGTGTTGTATCTAATGTTACAACATTAGTCACAACATGAAGAGTTTTCTCTGAAGTTGTAGTGTTCTTGCTGTATAATTCAGACTTTCTGACCCATTGCTTCTTCATCTTCATATCAAGGTGTCTAACATTTCTTCCTTCTGCCCAATGTCGCATGCGGCTGAAGCAGTTTCTCTCAGTATGGCCTTTGATCTTGCAGTAACTGCACACAGAACGACCACCTTTTATGCCTCTACTCTGCCTCTTCTTTTGATCATGGCCATTGTGTTGGCCCATTCTTTCAAGTTCTTTGGTAACTTGATTTCTTCTTTCAGCAGACACATTATAAGAAGCTCCTCTATTGAATCCCACTCCGGTGCGATCTCCAGAAATCTTTCCCATGTTTAAGATATCATCCAGCTTTGCTTTTCCAGAATTCCACTTCTCCAATGTGCATTCAGCTTTCTCTGCCCTGAGAAGAACATTTCTGAAGTTTCTTTCCAATTCTCTGCAGTTTCCCTCAGCTTTCAGACATTCGATTTTGACCTCCTCCTTCTCTTTCTTCAGTCTTTCATTCTCCACCTTCAAGACTTTGTTGATATTGCAGATTTGCACCCACTTCTCAAACATCATCTGGTATGCTTTTCGGATATCATTGTTACTAACTTCCTCATCGCTGTCAGCTTCAGAATCTGATTCGATTGTAGATGTTGAACATGATGTTGAACATAATGTTGCAACATTCTGTCTGACATTTGCAGTTTTGTTCTCTAATGTTGCACTAGTTGTCGCAACATTAAGTCCAACACAGCTAGGAGTATACCCATCAGATTGATCATCAAGAATAGCCAGAAAAGCCACATAGTTGCTGGTGTTGTCTTCATTTCCAGAACTTCCTTCTGAATCCTCATCACTCCAGGTACTAGCTAATGATTTCCCCTTTTTCTTCTTAAGGGTATTAGCACATTCGGCCTGTATATGACCGAAACCTTCGCACTCCCTGCATTGTATTCCTTTACCCTTACTCTTTGGCTCATACCTCTGTGCGGGGTGACTGATTGTCTTTCCAGCTGTAGGAAGATACGGTCTTGATTCCTTGTTGGCAGATCTGTAATTCTGTCCCTTGTTACTTATCTTCCTCATCATTCTGTTGAGATTCTTAGTCAGCTGATCAATGTCATCATCAATATCCGAGTCATTTTCAGACTTAGATGTTTTACTGACTTCAACCTTTAACGCCACCCCTTTATCCTTGTGGTTCGGCTTCAGATTCATTTCATAGGTCTGAAGAGATCCCATGAGTTCATCCAATCTCATAGTGGATGTGTTCCTCACTTCTTCAATGGCCGCAATCTTCGCAGAGAACTTATCGGGTAGGGATCTCAAGGTTTTTTCAACCAACTTCTTTTGAGAGTACTTCTTCCCCAATTGAAATGCCTGATTAGATATATCACGCAGTCTCCCATTGAACTCAGCCACAGTCTCATCATCATTCATCCTGAGATTTTCAAATTGAGATGCGAGCATTTGAAGTTTAGATGCTCTTACCGTACTGGTGCCTTCATGAATATTCTGCAGTATATCCCACGCTTCCTTTGCATACTCACACGTAGAGATTAATTTGAATTGCTCTTCATCGACAGCGGAAAAAATAGCATTAATTGCTTTAGAATTGCACAAGGCCGCATGTTCTTCAACCCGACTCCAGTCTCTTGCCGACTTGAGGTGTTCTTCGCCATCTTCGTCGATTTCGGTTGGCGGTGTCCATCCTTCACTGACAGCGATCCAGGCCTTCTCATCAATGGACTTAATGAATACACGCATCCGAGACTTCCAGTAAGTGTAATTTGTACCAATGAGCAATGGAGGACGAACAACGGAGGCACCTTCTCGTGTAGCCATGATTCACGTACTGAAATTCAAGATCACACCTTCTTTGAAAACAAAGTTACACAGGTGACCTGCGCTCTGATACCAATTGTTGTTTTCAGTACGTGGGAATAATCAAAATTAACACAAAGAGAAAACACAAGAATCAAGCAACGACACACGAGACTTGGTTTCGCAGTTCGGTGCGCACACCTACATCTGCGGGGCCACGCCCAGAAAATAAGAATACTCCACTATAATAATCAGAGAATACAAACTCTAACAATCACGCTTCTCTAAGGAAGAACACCCTCCCCCTTAATACAAACCGTGAGGGGTGATCGCAATCAACCCCGTGAAGTATTCTTGGCAAGCTCCCCTTGCCAGCAAGCTCCCCTTGCACAACCGACTAGATCAACTCCCTTGATCCTACGTGCGTAGCCGTCGGCCTCCTCCCGGAGTTCTTCAAAAACTTTCGTAAAAAGTACTCACCCTAGCCGCCAATCTCCGCAACCTTAACAACACCTCTCCCCCTCAAATCGTGGAGTAGTTAAGGAAGATAGCTCAATTAAATCTGAGAAGATTGGGCGCCCACCATTAACGGAACCAGCTAGGAAATAATTCCGCCAAATCTTCTAAAGATAGCAACCAACAATAAGTGGGCGAGATTCTCTCCAACCGATTCTATAACAAATTCCGAGAGAATAAAAGCTTCCAAATATATCTTCAGCTCGCCCATAATAATAGCTACATATACCAGAAATCTTAGAAGAATCTGAAGGGAGATATGAGGAATCCACCTTTAATAACCACTGAAGACGTCATTCGATTCCAGCAACATATCATCCAAATCCCGTGTTCAACAAAATGTTCAACATTTTGTTCAACAATTTGCTCAAACAGCTCAAAAACAATACAGATTCCACAAACTGAGCTCTCCAGATATAGTGCCACTAATGCCAACAAATATCCACAGAAATTCAACCCTAACATCTTTGTAGCAAATCTACGAGCATGTGAAATGAATTCAAAGGCATTGAAAGAAGGAACAACTACTAGCATGAATCACAAGCATTGAAATGCAATGTATGATTGCAATGGAACAACAAGTAAATCGAGGATAATGAGAAGATGAGAATATCTAGGTCCAATTTTAGTTTTTCATAAAACTGAATTATTTAATACAAATATTCAAATTGGCATTGATGTAGTTGGATTTGGAATCATCATTTGTGTTATTTGAACTGAGTTTGAATAAATACATGAATTTTAACATTGGGGCCATACTTGCACTTGATATGAAGGTTTAAATCATTATTAACTTTAGTCCTATTTATAGCTATCCAAAATGACATCAAATGTATCATAAACTATTTTAACTTTAAGTTTGAATTTTTTTTTAAATTTCTATTTTCACATTATAAGTTTACTTTGACCTTTCTAGCTTATTTAATTTTGTATATAAAGCTTGAAAAAAGTATCCTCAAGGTTTCATACTTTAAAATATAAATACTTTAAAATATAAACCCTTGTTTTTTGAGGTGGTAATTTATTTTCATTTTTTGTTGAATCACTCTAATGATGTTTTGAAAGTTTTTATTTTTCAACTTTTGCACATAAATAATGGAAACTTGCTATTAAAAAAGTATGTTGTCAATATTTTGATTTTAGCTTAGAAGTCTTTTTCTCATTTGTTTACTTTCAAATGTAAACCCTTGTTTCTCAAATACTATTGCATCACAAAATTTTTAATTTTCAAATTTTATACTTATATGGAAAATTAATTTGTACAAAATATTTTCAACTTCCTAGTTTAAAATACAAATCTTGAAAACTTAGTTTTAACATTTTTATTTCTAAATTAAAAGGCAATTTTAGCTCCATTTTCTAATCGCTTTTGCTTCTCATTGAAAGTATGGTGGTGGAATTCCCTGGGGAGGATGCGGCGAAGCTGTTGGGGCCCATGAGGCGCGTACTGGCGCGAAATTTCTCGGTGAGTTGGGAACAAAGATGATGGGGCACGACAGGGTTTCAATGAGGGCGGGGTGGCCTTCGGGCTTCAACGAGGCCGGGGAGGTCAAAGATGTTTCGACGAAGGCAGGCAGGGCGCCATCTCATGTTCAAAAAAGAATTCGTGGATTCTTTTTGGTAGAGAGTGAAATTTCATTTATAAAATTCAATGGAATTTCATAATTTAGATAAACTAAGAATAGTATGGTATTTATTGAGTACATGCCAATGCGGCTATCTATCCATATATCACACCTTTTATAGTAATTTCAACGGGGGCAACATGGTCACACCATAAAAATTCGGATTTTCTGTATCAATATATTCAATGAAAATTTGAAATAGGATAATTCTATATAGGAATATGTACATAAGAGGGAGTTTGGGTTTGGTATGTAGACAACAATTTCTTTTGTAGGGTTTACATATACACATATATGTTGTTTTAATTGAAAAGTATTGAGCATATGGGGGCGGAATCTCTTGTGGAGGCGGCGACGAAGCTGCTGGGGCCCGACGGGGTTTCAACGAAGGAGGACGGGGGGCCTGCATGGCTTCAACGTGGGTATTTTTGTAGGATATTCTACACATAGTAAAGCATATAGAATTTATTATAAAAGAACTTTATGTATTGAGGAATCTCTTCATATATTAGATTAAATGCATGTAATTATAAAAGAACTTTATTTTATATTGTTATAAAGTAAAATAAAACATGAATTAGATTAAATGCATGTAATTATGCATTGTCAAAATCTGTTTACTTAGTAGGCCTGGTTGTATAGCCCGAGTCCACAAGTTCATTTTTAAAATGGGATTGGGCAAAAAAATTCAAGCCCGCTTCAAAAATATAATTTATTATAAATTCACATGATGAGGGAACAAAGAACACGTATTTCACATAAAATATAGGATTTGATTCTAATAGAATTTCATTCTTCAAAATACATAATATTGCTTATACTGAACATGAGAATTCAGGCTGGAAATTCTGAATTACTTTAAAAAGTGATATTAACCGAACATACCCTTAGATTATTAAGTAATAATAAAAAAAATAATTCAGTCATTATCTAGATATTGATTTTTTTTAAAAGAAAAAGGAGAATAAAATATTAGGAGTGAAGGGAGTTCTATTTAATGAAAAATATTTAATAAATATGTTTATAGAAAAAGTAAGGATGTTATTTGGAAAACCAAAAAATGTAGCATGTTTTACGGCGAAAAATGTTCATGATGTTTTTCATTAAATGGCTCAAAGCAGAAGAGTTTTCTGAAAATTTTAGCTCAATTATAAATATATTAACATTAATGAAACTATAAATTAAAGAGAATGTTACCAAAATATTCATGTCTCCATGATCATGACCTCTCTTTAGTTGGCAATTGACTACATAAGTTCCTCAACAAAACAAACAAAACAGTATCCCATTTACTCTGCTAGGGAATTAAGAGCCTAAGTTAATTTTTAGATAATTAATTTAGTTTAATATAAGCGTGTGCTTTAAAATTAAATGGCATTAATGTAATGTGGGTGGTAACCTCCACGTTAGGTGACGATACCACAGAAGTAGTTTTAAGACAAAGCAAAACATACCCAGTTTAGACTCAAAAAAGTTAACTAGATCCAAGCCCAACATTGGATAAGTCCAGCTTGAACCCCGGATACATTTTTCAATAAATAACTATGATAATTACATAACTAATCAGGCAACTACTTGCTTAAGATAACCGTATAAAACTCAAAATTCTACAGTTTGGTGGCAAACTTGTAAATAGCTGGAAGTCTGCGTGAGTAATGGCAAACTGGTAAATAAGTGGTTATGCGCCTGAGTTAACCTAGCTCAGTTCGCTCTATAAATAAAGATAAATCCGACCCCGCTCTTCAGGAGGGAAAAAAAACCGCTCGCCGTTCTTTCTTCTCCACTCCACCTTCAAACCCTAAGCCACAATTTCCGCTTATCCGAAAATTTCCACCGAGCAATTCCGTCGATCCACGTTCTGTGCTATTTTTCCGGTGAGATTATCTTCTTTCAAAGGAATCTCATCGCCAGCGAAATGATACCCGCTCCGTCGCCGTCGCCGTCGCCGTCGCCGTCGGCCCCTCCATTCACCGTCGACCCCCTCCATTCACCGTCGACCGTCGTAGTAGCGCTCACAGCCTCCATTCCCACTGATATCGTCCTCCGCCGACAGCCGAATTCAACGGAGACGAATCATCGCCGGCTAAGTCTTCCGGCGGGAGCTCTTCTTGGATGGATCCGTCGCTCCCTTACAAGGCCTCTCCGTCACATAAAGGTATTACCGACCGATCCGAGAGATTTTGGTAGCTCATTTCTTGATATTATTAGATGAATGTTTTGATTGGAATTTCTTGAATCTTGCAGCTTCATACAACGAAATTGAACTGAAATTTTTTATTTATGGTTATCATATCGTTGTGCTAACAGAAATTGCTATAATCTTGATCGTCTGTAGAAATTTTGCTCGCGTTTGTTAATTGATTGCAAACTCAACTGACTGCATACTTAGAAATGATTTGATAACATTACTAGATTTCTTGTCTTTTGATTTCCATTTCTCCATCACTTTTAAAATGTTTAGATCGATACACTGCATCCTCATCCATGTAGTTGGCTCGTAATTGTGTCCAATTACACATATTAGGCAATTCTTGGAGTCACAGCGTAGTTCATACCCTGTGGTAGTTCAGAATTTTTCAAAATCAGGCTTGATGAAAGTTGGTTGGGATTTTTAATTTAACATAGAACTTCATAAGCAAATTTTAACTTAAATTACAACTTTGTAGGTCAATCTATCACTCATTGCATGTGATATGTCATAGTTAGCTAGATCTGATTTGAAATATCATTTAGCCTGATAAACTAACATATTAAGTGACAAAATTGCCTGAAGGGGAAAGAAGATGTTAGTAGACTCCTTTTTTCTAGCTTCTTTCCCCCTCAGGCAATTTCTTCTCTATTATATTTCTTCTGGGTTTATAGGCAGGTTTGTACCATTTTATCTTATGAAATTGTCTAGCTTATTGTATACCATGGCCAATATTTTCTGAGGAAATTGTTGATATACATATTAGTTATTGGATTGAACTAGGTACTGAATTAACCTATAACAATTATAGCAGGCCTACAACTTATTCTTAATGTGGCGAACAAGGGGGAGTAGATCCTTTTCATTAGACACTACAATAAGCTTTATCCTAAATTTAAACCATAGCATGAACCTTCTTGCATGCATTAATCTAGATTTAACTGATGAAGGTTCTCTCATTAACTTTTAGATATAAGAAATAAGATGTTTTAAGGTGAATTGCTTAGTGCAGTAAGAAATAGGAAGCCATGTGATGTATACATTCAATTAAAAGGATTTTTATCAAATGAAATATTTGTGTTCATATATTATTATCAGCTTGCATACGCAACGAGAGCTATAAAAGAATATGGATTAATGCATATTCTTTTATATTTCATTATCAAATATTTCATTTGATTTTTATCAAATGAAATATTTGTGTTCATATATTATTATCAGCTTGCATACGCAACGAGAGCTATAAAAGAATATGGAAGGCTAGAGATGTACCATTGATTTTAGCATTCATGTAAATATTTCTATTAGCCAGTTGAAAGCAGTGTCATAGTGGGGGTTATGCTATGTCCATTGACTGTTGCTAGGCGTGTATTTAGATATCTCTCTCTTGTGCACTTCTATATCTCAAGCCATCTGCATGCATGAATGACCATCACATACACGTACAATGCTTCGCTGGGCATTGATCATTTTGCTAGCATATCAACTCACATTAGCCAATCTTGTTTATTACCAAATACGCAACATGAAATATGATGAGCTGTAGGTCAAGTTCTTTCTAAAGTTCTTTATGTTGTCTAATCATTTGTTTCTTTTCTAACTTAAACGAGTAAAGAATTTGTATTCATACATCATTAGTTATATTGCTTGATTTTTGTGTGCTACCTGATGGAAACATAACATCTTCATGGTATAATGATATGCAATACTCTGTCTTCGTTTTTATTCTTTTGATCTAGAAAAATCATGTTTCTTCAGACTTGGTTGCCAGAGAGCTTTTGTTCAGACTAATTTACTATCCACATTTACTGTCTTTTTCTGCACAATGAACTGCTTAGTTTTATTCAGGTGGATTGCTTGGTCATCTCTGTTAAGAATAAAACTATGAATCGTTTCATGTATATTGGACATGATTGCTGTAATATTAGTTCTTCATAAGTCATTTCATGTTTATGTTCATAGCATTGTAGTAGCATTTTCCTTAATTCTGTATGCCGATGACATTAGTTCAGAAACCATTTCTGGTTTTGTTCGCAGCATGGTACATTCATCTTCTTTATCTCTTTATGCCAGCATTACCTCTCCGACATGAACACTCTTCATTAGGTTGAGCGAGTAATATGACTTGATCCAACTTAGAGTACAGATGATCACGCCGACTATGGGTGCTAGGATACTAGTTGTTTTTTGTGGGCCCCCTTGGTACTTCATAACTAACCATTTTAATGGGAAAAGATTTAGTTATGAAGGGTTTGAAGTAACTGATTTTCTTTTAGGTCCCTAAATATTAGGTCCAATTGTTTGGTAGTGGACAAAAGAACTTTAGGTGCTCTGAAGTCCTCTTGTTGTATGGGGAATTTGGGAAGTGCTAGGTTTATGCCTAAATGACATATCTGATATTGCACAACCTTCTCTACAGGTGAACTTAAACTGTTATCTTCTTTTTGTAGTGCTTGATTGCAAAGCAGAGTAATATGGTGATGATGTATAGTGATGGACACTGAATTATTATGTCCACTGATATAGCTGTATATGAAATGATTATTTGTAATGCAAGCGAGCTTTCTCCAGGGTGTGATCTATACCCAAATACCTAATACTAATATAAGTATACATTAGCCCTAATATTCTCTCTCAAGTCGATATCAATTATGTCCAACTTGTTACATAAAAAAGAAAACACCTTTCACAATACTATTTTGGTAATTATATTTGCTAATTTCTTTGATAAATGAGTGTAAAGAGTGCATGTCCACTTAGCTACAACATCTTAAACAAAATGTTAATTTACATTTATATGTTGTTCATTTATAAAATATTGGATTATTAGCAACATAGAAGGTGGCATGATCAATACAAAACATAGGCAGATGCTCATTCATTGAAAACACCAGCTCTTATATCAGAGTATTCAACCACAACCTCTCGTGCCGTATGTGTCATATCACGAATATTTCTTGTCACACACGTAGCTAGAGTCCCAAAGACCTTCAAATGTCTGTCTTTTATACAACAAATCTGATCTTTTGATGTAAATCAGTATGCACAATGCTGCCTCCAGTTAATCTGAATCAGTGACCTGTCACCATATGTGAAGTCTGCCATCGGAATAATAAGGTAGATGTGTTGGCCAATCATCTTCTTGTATTCATACATCTTTAGTTATATTGCTTGATTTTTTTTGCTACCTGATGGAAACATAACATGTTCATGGTATAATGATATGCAATTCTCTGTCTTCATTTTTATGCTTCTGATCTAGAAAAATCATGTTTCTTCAGACCTGGTTGCCAGATAGCTTTTGTTCAGACTAGTTGACTATCCACGTTTACAGTCTTTTTCTACCCAATGAATTGCTTAGTTTTATTCAGGTGGATTGCTTGGTGGATTGCTTGGTCATCTCTGTTAAGAATAGAACTATGAATCTTTTCATGTTTATTGGACATGATAGCTCTAACAGTAGTTCTTCATAATCTCTGTTAATACAAAAAATTTTCTTGTAAATTTATAAAAAGTAACCTCTCCAAGCAAGGTTCAAGAGATATATGTTATGGATGTATTCCATTGATATGTATTCAAAATGTTTTAATAATGTTCCTAACTTTTGGTCTTCCATGTAGAGAAACTAATTTAAAATTTTTAATAGGATGTTTAAATTTCTTATCTTTCTCCTTTAGAAGTAATGTTTGAAAATTTTCTTTTGCCAATTTATCTAGTTTTAAATACTAAACATGAAAATTTTATTTTCTAACTTCTATATTTTCAGTATAAAGCCTTTTTAATATGAATTCTTTGATATGTCCCAAAATATGTAAATCTAATTTCATTATTTTGTGTACAAAAGCTCTGTTTAAAAATTAATAAATGTATTTTCAACTTGTTTGATTTTTTCCAGATATTTTTGCTTTCAAATTAAGTGTATCCAGAACAAATTGTACTTACTTTAGAATAAAGCATATTTATTTTTCAAAGTATTATTATTAGGTCGATATTTTCCCCCCAAACTTTACGTTCGGTAGAAAATCTTGTTTCTTTCATTTAACATGGATAAGCTTGTTCTCAAAATTTGATTCAAAATATTTTTTTAAAAATTAATTTGTTATTTAATTAGATAATTTCGAATTATGCTTGCCAGCTGCTTTTCCTAACTATCGTGCTTTCTATTCCAAAGTTAATTTTCTCGAAATAGTTTTTCATGCATATGTTTTTTAAATACATTCAAATTTTAATCACCACTTTATTGTTGTATTAATCGCCACTTTAAAGCAAGTTTCAAACAATATTATAGTATGAACTTGTCCTTTGTTATGTTTTCAAAATGTTTTTAACAATTGTGCTTTTTTTCGTTTATAGAATAACAAGTTTTTAGTTAGGAAGTATATTTTCAAACTTAAAAAGATAAAGCTTATCCTAAATATATTATTTTAAAGTTTGTTTTCCAAGTCTTTCTACCGATTTCTATCTTTTCTTTACAAAATTAAATTTTTCAAATTAGTTGTGTTTGAGTATATTTTAAATGCATTTATGTTTCTAATTTATACTAACCGCTTATAATAACTTTCAAAGAGAAGTATATTTTGAATTTACTCATTGATATGTTTTCAAAAATAGTTTAATTTTTTAACTATATTTTTTCCTCACATAAAAACTTTATTTTTAACTTCATTTTTGTAATTTTTAACTTTAGTCTTATTTATAGCTATCCTAAATGACATCAAAAAGAATCATCAAATGTTTTAACTTTTTAACTTTTAGGTTGAATTCTTTTAAATTTTCTAATTTCAAATTATAGGTGTATTTTGAACTTTCTAGCTTATTTAATTTTGTATATAAAGCTTGAAAAAATTATCATTAAGGTTTTATAATTTAAAATATAAACCCAAGTTTTTAAGGCGGTAAATTTATTTTCATTTTTGTTGAATCATTTTTGTTGTATATAAAGTTTCACTTTGAAACTTTTGCACATAAATAATTGTAACTTGCTATTAGAAGTAGGTTTTCAATATTTTGATTCAAATGGAAAACCTTTTTTCTCAAATACTATTGCATCACAAATCTTTTTTAAATTTTATATTTATTTGGAAAATAAGTTCGTCTAAAATATTTTACTACTTTTTATTTTAAAATTGAAATCGTGAAGACGTAGTTTTAACTTTTTTACTTTTGAATTAAAACACAATTTTTACATACCAATTCTTGCATGATACTGTCCAAAATATTTTATAAATAACTCTTCTAATTTTTGTACTTTTGTGTTGAAACAAATTGTTTTTAAATGGTGTATTTGTATTTTTAAAATTTTAAATTTAAGTTTGAATTTGTTTTTAAACTTTTATTCTTTCCAGTTATTAATTTTGTTTTCCCAAATTTAAATTTATCAAGTTTTTCGTGTTTTATGGATATTTTAAATGCCTTAATACATCTGTTTTATCTTTAAAAAATTACTAAATTGTTACTGCATGTTTCATGCATGTTTCATGGAGAAGTATATTTTGAACTTCCTTATTTTGTTTTCAAAACGTTTTAAAAAAATTTCTTGTCTTCATAATGTTTTAAAATAATTTCTCGCCTCTTTACTGTATAGAACTCAATATTAAAAATTGTATTTTTAATTTTCAATTTTTTGTTGTCGCCTAATATCCGTTGACCTCATATTTTTTAAAAAAGCCTTTTATATTTTAAATTATATGTAAGCTTTCTAACTTGTTTAATTTTAAAGCGTTCATTTCGAAGAATTATTTTCTACCTTTTCTTCTTTCAATAAAGCCATATTTTCATTCCAATTCTACGAATATTTTCACTTTGATATTTTAAGTAAAAACTTGTTTTTGGAAAGAGTGTTGTTATCTTTTTAAAAATATTTGTCATTTGAAAATAGTTTTTTAAATATTTTCAATTGTCGATTGAATCCGTAGTTCTTTTCTTTAAATATTTTAAATTGCATCTTCATATTTTAAACTTTGTAAAATATTAGATATTGAAAATTTTATTTGTTTATTCAAAATAGATTATTTTAAAGTATGTTTTCCAAGTCTTTTTACCGACTTTGCAAAATTAAATTTCTGTCAAATTAGTTGTGTTTGAGTATATTTTAAATCTATTTGTGTTTCTATTTTGAACTAATTGCTTAAAGTTACTTTCAAAGAGAAGTATATTTTGAATTTACTCATTGATATGATTTCGAAAACTGTTTAATTATTTTTACTATATTTTTTCTTGTATAAATACTTTATTTTTAACTTTATTTTTGTAATTTTTAAAACTTCATGTCTAAATCATTATTAACTTTAGTCTTATTTATACCTATACAAAATGACATCATAGGTAAACTATTTTAAATTTTTTACTTTTAGTTTGAATTCCTTTAAATTTTCTAATTTCAAATTATAAACGTTTTTTGGACTTTCTAGCCTATTTAATTTTGTATATAAAGTTTAAAAAAATTATCATCAAGGTTTTATACTTTAAAATATAAACCCATGTTTTGATTTTTGTTGAATCATTCTAATGATGTTATGAAATCTCACTTTTAAAATTTTGCACATAAATAATGGAAACTTGTTATTAGAAGTATGTTTTCAATATTTTGATTTTAACTTAGAAGTCTATTTCTAACTTGTTTATTTTCAAGGGGAAACCCTTTTTTCTCTTATACTATTGCATCACAAATATTTGTACTTCCAGTTTAAATTGTAATTGTAATTTAAAAATTTCTACTTCCAGTTTAAATTTGTTTTTTAATCTTCTAACTTTTTTTACTTCTAAACATAAAATTTCTTGAAGACGTAGTTTTAACTTTTTAACTTTTGAATTAAAACACAATTTTTACGTACCAATTCTTGCATTGTATCGTCCAAAATATTTTAGAAATAAGTCTTCTAACTTTTGTACTTTTGTGTTGAAATTTTTTTAATGGTGTAATTGTATTTTTAAAATTTAAACTTTCAGTTTGATTTTGTTTTTAAACATTTATTCTTTCCAATTATTCATTTTGTTTTCCCAAATTATCTTGTTGTAAATATATAACATGAAAATTTTATTTTTGAACTTGTATATTTTAAGTTTAAAGCC
Source organism: Scilla litardierei (assembly GCA_030789695.1). NCBI lineage: Eukaryota > Viridiplantae > Streptophyta > Magnoliopsida > Asparagales > Asparagaceae > Scilla > Scilla litardierei. The sequence continues at coordinate 138,062,209 of CM061139.1, forward strand.
TTTTAATGTCAATTCTTTGATATCCTCAAAAATATGTTAATCTAATTTCAAAATGTTTTAACAAATATTCTGTTTTTCATTTATAGAATATCATTTTTTATTTAGGAAGTATATTTTCAAACTTCTAAATTTTCTACTTTAAAAAATTAAGCTGGTTAGCTCTATTTTTTAATCTGGACGCATCTTTTAATCAAATTTTCCTACTAGAGATTGCTTTTTAAAGTAGTAAATTTATTCGATAATACTTTTTGTTAGTATATTTCTTGGTTAAATTACTAAAAACCATATGTACTCTCTTTTCTTCTTAAAAAAATCAACAGTGACAATCGAAATTAGCAAAAAATCTTATTGTCTGTACTTCGGTTCATGGAAAAAAATTCTAATACTTTCATTATCTTTTATGAAATACCTTTTGTGTCATCACTTAAGAAAAATTTGGAAAATCACATCTATTTGTTCAACTTCGTCTAAACAAACGTAAAATTTCTAAGCTCAAAATCTTTTAAATTTTACCGTCTCATCATCATCAAACATATTAGTTCATCGTTTTCATCCATTCACTTAATAATATCATTATCCACCACCACCAAAATTTCAAATCCAGTTGAACCCATTAAAACCTTAATTAATTTCATCATCGGAACACAAATGAAACACTAATGTTTTCTCCTTTGTTCTGAAATCTTCATCCACACCTTTAACGTCTTCTTTATCAAATCCTATTGAAATACAACCAATTACATTCATTTCCACCACCATCGCCTTAAATTCCAACATGAGTCCCTCTTTTAATGAACTCCTCAGCTGAGCTACCGTTATAAGAGCGAAGTGGCGGCAATAAGGGTTTAATGGGGGTTTCAAGGCTTACATGTGCATTTGTCACATTTCATACGTTTCAAGGTTATTAGCAAAGCTCATCATCCATGGATTTTAACATGGTTAGATTTTTAATGAACCGAAGTGCAGTGCATGGGCGTTTTTGCTAATTTTGATATGTTAATGGGTTTTCTAATTTGGGGTGTCTATAATTAGCTATATTTCTTTAAACATGTTTTGAAAGTTTGTATTTTTTTGACTGCTTTACTTTCATATATATATATATATAATATATATATATATCAACTTGGTTTTGGAAATAGATTCTTTTTCATCAACATTTTTATTTTTGGCCCGAACGTTTTCCCCTACAAATTTTCAACTTTCAAATGGAATAGCTTGTTTCTCAACTTTATCTATTTACATTTATTTAAAAAATCAATTTTCCTTACTATCTTAAATCATTTATGCAAGGTAATTCTTGGCTTTTTCCCTTCCAACTAAAATTTAAATTTATCAAGTTATTCGTGTGCATATGGATATTTCAAATGCTTTAATTCATCTCTTTTATCTTTAAAGAATAACTGAATTGTTACTGCATGGTTCATGCATGGTTCATGGGGAAGTATATTTTGAACTTCCTTATTCTGTCTTCAAAACGTTTTAAAATAATTTCTTGTCTTTAAAATGTTTTAAAATAATTTCTTGCCTCGTTACTGTATAGAACTTAATATTAAAAATGTATTTTTAATTTTCAATTTTTTGTTGTCGCCTAATATCTATTAACATCATATTTTTAAAACAGCCTTATATATTTTAAATTATATGTAATCTTTCTAACTTGTTTAATTTTAAAGCCTTCATTTCGAAGAAATATTTTCTAGCTTTTTTCAATAAAGCCATATTTTCATCCCAATTCTACGAATATTTTCACTTTGATATTTTTAGTAAAAACTTGTTTTTGGAAAGTGTGTTGCTATCTTTTTAAAAAAGTTTGCCATTTGAAGATAGTTTTTTAAATATTTTAAATTTATCGATTGAATCGGTTGGTCTTTTCTTTAAATATTTTAAATTGCATCTTCATCTTTTAAACTTTGTAAAATATTAGATATTGAAAAATTAATTTGTTTATTCAAAATAGATTATTTTAAAGTATGTTTTCCAAGTCTTTTTACCGACTTTGCAAAATTAAATTTCTCAAATTAGTTCTGTTTGAGTATATTTTAAATCCATTTGTGTTTCTATTTTGAACTAATTGCTTAAAGTTACTTTCAAAGAGAAGTATATTTTGAATTTACTCATTGATATGATTTCGAAAACAGTTTAATTG